>VWPU01016799.1:277-40403 GCA_013398955.1 Callaeas wilsoni
AAGGTGTCCTTGATTCCCAGGCCTAGAGAGGAATTGTTGTGTCTGACCAAAATGGGAAAAGCAGTAACTAATGCTCTATATGGAGTTTAGAATTCTATACTAGAGAATTACAGAAATACAAATATATGAAAAACATAAAAGCTAAAATCCTAAGGCATCAGGAAGAAAGGTGTTTTAAAGGCTTTGTTTACTTCTCATTATCCTCCTCTGACTCTGTTAATAATAAATTTACCTTATACCTTTAAATTGGAATCTGTTTTTCCCTGAGAGTGTTTTCTCCCAGTCCTTATCTCAACTCATGAGCCCTTCATTAATTTTTTTTTTCCCCTTTCCTCTGCCCAACTGTAGGAGGAGAGGGTGAGCAAATGGCTTTCGTGGGTGCCTGGCACTTGACCAGTCTCAAACCACGACAATGCACCATCTCAGCTGATGTGGCAATCAATTGCCTACTTGCACAAGTTCATTCTGGTAACAAAATGAGGTATTTTTGTTAAGCAGGAATCCCTCTAAAATCACAAAGATGGAGCAGTGCATCCTGCACCTAATTCAGGGATGTGACACCAGACTAAGCAGGCTGAGTCCCCTGATGCACAACATGAATTTGTGAACAGTTCAGAGACCCCATCTGCCAAGCACTTGTATCCCTGAAGTTAGTAAACAGCACAGACACTCGCTGCATCTCCATTGCTTCTTATAAACTAGACTTGAAAACCACCAGGGCTACCACAAGGCTTCACCAAGTACCTGTGAAATCTGAAAGGAGGTAAAAAGCAAGTCCTTTTTCTAATTTACTCTGCCCAACAACAGAACAAACCTAATTCTCCACTTCTTTGAATCTTTGTGAACACAGAGGCATCCAAACCCAGCAGGGTGGGTGGCACATCCCTTTCACTCGCAGGTCATACAAGTGATGAGCAGCTGATGAACAGCTTTGAATGAAGTTTGCTGCACATACAAAACAAAATCTAAGGAAACAAGAGGAAGATCATCCAAGGCTATGGTCAGTATCCAAAACGTTCCCCCCTACAGCAGCTTGAGCACTTTTGGTAACTGCACTGGAGACCAAATTATACAGTATTAACCAGTAACTCTAAAAATTCCCTTTATACCGCTTTTTTCTCTTTTCTTTTCTATGGAAGTCATCAAAATACCTACTTTGAGCACAACAGCAAATCACTGCCAATCTTGTGAGACTGAGCTACTTCTAAATTGGGAACTGTGACAGGAGAGTAGCACAGCACTAAGGCTTACTTAAGGAAATGAGTCACTTCAATTAAAGCAGCAGCTATAGAATTTAATAGAATAAATTGATGTCAACTAATTAACACTTATGATCCTTATTATCAGTGATTTTATAGAATTGTAGCCTACTTATCACTATATGAACATATAGTTAATTATCTGATGTACAGGATCAAACCCTACTATACTTCCTCCTGCCAGTATATAACTGCTTGCTTAAGAAAGGAACAGTTGACTGATTAATCAATTCTAAGTTCAAGAGACCAGCACATTATCAGAAGGGCTGACACTGTATTGAGTGAGTTGGCACTCGCATTTTTAATTTGGTATTCCATTTCTTAGTTAAACTTCATTGCCTACCTTATTTATATAAGCCTTTTATCTTCTTGGAAAGCAGGAGGTACCTCTCCAGTAAGATTTATCCTTAGAATGCAATCACTTTTACTTTTTCTTCTCATCCTTCTTTTTAACACCACCATGGCCCAAACCTCCCTTCCTGCTGCACCTGCTGTGCAGGAATACAAAAAAGGTGTATACCTGTTTAGCATATGCTCTCCTCGCATGATAAAAAGTGGGAACAAAACCTGGCTGTTCCCACAAGACAAATTTGCTTTGCTATTTCCAGCCCCAATGGTACAAGAAGAGGAGCACAAGGGTTTTTCCTGTATAGCTCCAAGTCTCGTGGCTCAGCATGGCAATACAATAAATAAGCTTAAAAATTGCAATGTCTGGGTAAAAACAGCCAGACAAAATCTGCCTCAAGTCCTCGCTCCTACAGATGCACAAAATCAGGTCTCCCCTGCACACCCTTTTGCAAATATGTGAGTAACTGAATGAGTTACACCAGTTTAAAAACTTCACACTCAAATGTCTTCTCCAGGATTAAAGTTTTACAGGCTCTGGGAGCAAGGGAGAAGTGTCAGCACAGTTTACAAACCAGAGGATGATAGTCAGACCGCAGGCACTTGGCTTTATGTCCTAAGGGGTGGAGCAGCTGGGAAATGAGCCCCATAAAGGCCACGCACCAATGACACTTCACACTGGAGGCAGCAGTGACGTGCCCCGTAAGAGGCCACTTCCAGCCGGTGACAAAGCGGGTGAGACAGCACACAGCTCTCCCCCAGGATGGCTGCAGCCCCTCATTGGTACTGACAGGACCAGGCAGCCTGCCACCACATCTTACCTGACCTCCTGCTTCCAGAAACGCTGCTCCAGGTAAATCTGACAAAGGAAAGAGCCGTAGTTTCTATGAGGATAGGATCCCATCAAGTCAGTGACCTTTCCAGAAGCATAGAGAAAAAAAGCACGTCCCCCTCCTGCTTGCAGCCCAATCCCATAAAGCTTTTTACACACACCTAAGCTCATCTTTCCACATTAAAGCACTTATGATGAACTTTAAGCACCATCTTACGTACCATGGAAGTTTCCTAAGGTGCCTCTGGAGAGCCTGGTCCTTGCCTGCTTGCTGAACTGGGCTGGTCTGGCATTAAAAGAACAATGCTTCCCCCCAGAAGGATTGCCATTAATTGAACCATCCAAAACAGTCTAAACACGGCAAATCAAATGCACTCAGGTCTGATCAAAATTGTTTCCAAAATGAACTCCCTAAATCCCATTTCAATCCTTTCAGCCACCTTCTAGCATGAGTGCTCCACACAGGCTACTCTCCAACATCCTGCATCCCAATCCCACGGACAATGATGCAGAGTCCATCCACCGGAGAGGGGAGGACCCTCGGTGAAGACACCCCAAGATCTGTTTCCCACAGGTACGTGCTCAGCCCTGAAATCAGGTTCTCCCTTTCCCCGTGGGCACACCACTTCCATAAGAAACACGTTATGTAGTCGCTAATTGCTCTAATTTATTACTGTGTGCCAGTTCACTCACAACATCGTTTAAGCCCAGGTTAGGAGCTAGATTGCTAAATAAGCTTTAATCATAATAGTCCTCAAAGAACAAAAGACAGGCAGAGAGGAGCCATTTTGCCTTCATCTGTCTTCTCTCATTGCCAAAGCCCTCTCGGATGGTTCCCCCATTTATCACTTGGATAGCGATCGTTAGCTCTTCTCATTGCAGCTCCTACAGACTGATGACGGTTGTTAGACTTTTTATTTACTTTTTTTTCTAACTAGGCACAGAGTTAGAGCTGTAGTAACTCCTGTTCTTTTATAAAAGTTCTCATCTAAAAGAGAAGTACTGAAAATCATATACAATGCCACACAGTCTGTACAGAGACATGCCCCGGATAATGAATGAACAAGGAGATTTTAAAGCAAAATGTAAGCACTCAAAATATTCCAAGTCCTGTTTACAAAAACGCCATTATACTCTCATGGCATTTAAATGATCTTATTATCTACACACCTCAAACTAAGTCATCCTGAGTTAGAATTGTGATTGTTTGCGCAAACATATAAAGTATGACGCTCCAAAGAACATATGAAATGTATGATCTGGACCACAGGCTACACTGGCTATCCTCCCTCATCCTGGGCAGTGATGTAACTATTCACCTGCTTACCCCCGGCTTCACGGGAGCAGCACGAGGTCCAGGCAGCCACAGGTGGCACACAGCCCTAAGAGCCACCAGCAGTATTCCCACAGCAGAGTCTGCTGGGTGGGACTCACTGAAAGAAGATTTTGCTCCCCAAAATGAAATTACTTTGGCTTGCCTTAAGGATGAAGCACTGCCCTCACCTCACCTTTTCCTGGCCTGGGGAGGTACAAGAGGCAGAATAGGATCATCTCCTCTCCACCTTTCAGCAGTGCCACAGATCCAGTCCTGCTCATTTATCCCCTCATTACCAAACACAAACCAGCCAGAGTATTTGAGATTTCTTGCAGAATATTTCCATACAAAAAATGCAGAGCAAGAAGAAAGGAACCTTTTCCAAAGCCTGATTTCTCACATGGAATTTCCATTTACAAGCACACATGTATTTTTTCTCCATTTTGACAAGATGCCTTCTCACTTTCAGCTTGCTTTCAAAGACCACTTGCTCCCCAGTTTTGCAAAACATCTGGATGACCATTTCAGGATCTTAAAATGTTTCATTTCATTTTCATGTAAAAATAAAGATACAAAGAAACAGGATGAGAAAGAGGGGGTGGCAGGGAAGAGGGAATTAACAGTTTCTTTAAGCTAGAGCAGTGTGAAAATTTGGCTGTTAGAAGAAAAACATAAAAATAAAAACACAAGAGCAGTTTCCTTCTAGAGAACTTTGAGTTAAACCAAACTTATGCTTAGTGGAAAGTTATTAATGTATAAAAGTTTGACCAGCTCTAGATCTAACAGATAAAACTGGCCTATGTGAATGAACAGGGAAATCAGAATTTAAATTCAGATCTTTGACATTAATTTATTCAAAGCCACAAAAACACAGGAGCTGAATGCTCACCACCTTTAGCATCCAACCCACCACCTCTCATCAAAAAGCATTTCATCTGTCAAAAAAAGAAAAAAAAAGAAAAAAAATACTCTATAGGCTGAAAACTGCTGACTTACATTTGTTCAGCTAACATCCAATTATTCTTACATGAAACTCCACATGGAAAAAAAAGTCTAATAAGAAAGCTAATGAAAATTGAGTATTTTACAAGAAAGTTACCTAAGCATAAAGTCAACTGGATATTACACTGTTTTTCAAATCCAGGGGTACCAACAAGGGAAAAGCTGGCATTCACACAGGAATGAGTTCTCAGACATGGAGGAATAGAGTGAGCCAAAATCTTCCAGAAGTCCATTCTCATCATGCTAACTTTAGTTTTTTCCCCTAAACATGCATTTTAACACAACACCAAGCTTTCCATACAGTATTTGAAAACAGCTTCCTGTACATCACTTTGAACTGAAACTTTTGCAAATTCATTTTTGGGAGAGTGAATAGAGATTTGTGGTGGGAGAGAGGGAAATGGGAGCACAAGGTGCAGCCCCAAATTGCTGAGGATTAGAAATGCATGACAAGACACAGGGTTCAGCCTCCCTGCAGCCTCCTGTCCTGCACAAACGAAAGGGGCAGCATATTGTGACACTGCTTACTGTGCATGACTTATTTAATTTTGATTTTTTCCTCGATTATAAGGTTAATGAAAGCCTCTGCTGCACTTCAGTGCAGACAGATTTCACTGTTCCTCTCTTCACCGATTTCAGCCATAAAGCCACACTAATTACTCTGACAGGATAACAGGAGGAAAAAAGAAAGGGACACAGGGGAACACACACATATTCCTAGTGAGCCGTCATGGGTAAAAGAGGGCTACAGCCCATCGGCTGGGCCAGTCCTATTGACACAACAAAGGAGTTTCTGGCCTGGCAGCACAGAGCAAAAACTGTGGATGCAGAGAGCAGAATGGGGAGAGGGGAAAAAAGGGAGAAAGAAAAGGAAGTAACACTCCTCCTTGTGTTGTGAGGTCCTTACTATGCAAAGCTTTCACACTGCAGAGAACAGTGCTATTGAGAGAAGGTGCAGGGGAGCAAAATGCTGGGAGGCAAACAAGTAAACACGCAGCAGCCCCCGCTGCGAGGGGCCTGGGACCTCTGCAAACACAGAAATCAATCAGCAAGCCAGATGCTGGGAGAGGCAGCTATTTCAAATTAATGAAATAACCACTTCCTTGACAGACTTGGTCTATATGCTGCTGCCAACAGCCGGCAGGTGCACACCACCTCCGAGCACCTTGCACAGCGCAGACACACACTGCAGCCACTGCGAGATGGATCGTGCATTCAGTTTTTCTGTGCACACTGTAATGTTCAGGCAGTCACCAAAATTACATCTACTTTGCCGTTAAAAGAGGAGAGAAATTGAACTGTGAGTGAAAATGCTTCAGCTGGACAGGAAGGAATGTCGGCAGGGCAGCCCTGGCTGCAGCCAGCTCCAGCTGAGCACCCTATGAGAGGATTTGCCTCTCGCTGGCTCCAGACAGAAACCTGTCCTTGCCACAGTCCTGCAAAATTGCCAACTCTAAACACTGCAATTTACCACAGGCACTGACAATAGCTACCGGTTATCTCCCTTGCCAGCAGGAAGAATCACCAGTATCTCGCTCTCCTCAATCCTCTGAACTCGCATTTAGAGCCCCACCAACACAGGTGAAAACACCTCATGCTCTGGGGTGCTTTGCTCACTGAAGGTTTCCCCGCAGCAGTGAGCACCAGGACAGGATCCGCATGTACCAGGAGCTCCCAATCAGTTAAATAAAAAATCATTTCAGTAGTTTTATACATTTTTTTTCCTATTGGATAAAACACTGAGAAATGTGAGTCATACATATCACCGTGCATTTTTTTCCGGGGTCTAGCTCCCAGTGAGTCAAAGGCATTTTACTCAAGTAAGGACCACAAGCCTTATAGCTTAGACCACATCTGTAATGAGTACTACTTGGGTTATGAAAAGTTTCACCTACAAATCTCAAAACACTTTGCAAACACAAAACACTACGTGCAAACACAAAACCTCATTTTTATCACTTCCTAGTTTGGCAAAAATCATGAGGGAAAGTGCAAAGGAGAGATTTCCTTTTGGAGAGGGGAAACCCTTCACCCAGTGGTCAAGAAATGAGACAAAATTCTAACCTAGGTCTCCCCCATCTTGCCACACTTGCTGAAGCCTCACCACTCCCTGAGTGCCATACCTTTGGATGACTTTGGAAATGCATTTGAGACATCCCCCATGAAATATGTAGTATTTATGTCCCCGTTCCTGAAATTCTGTTATCTTGAAAAATAGCAATTAGCCACTTTCAGCACCAAGAAAGAAAGCATATTTTCTGGCTCTCCTGTTAATTATACTTTAAAAATACATAAACTGTGGTCACAGGAATAAAAAGAGGGGGCGGGGAGAGGAAGCTTTGTTACAATAGCCATACTTTGACACCGTAACAGACACAAACTAAAGTATTTTGTGTCTTTCCCAGCAAGTTTCATTCAATTAGCTTCACCACTGAGTTCAAAAGGTGATTACTTGAGACCTATTGTAGTTTGTGGAATTACAGTCCCTCAATGATGTATGCAAAAACATGGGGAAATCTTAGATTAAAGCTCAGCTGCCTTGGCTAAGTATTGAAAGAAGAAAAGCAGAGAGGCAGGGGAGGAGGAAGGCACTTGGCATTCAGATCTTCTCTGCAGTGGAACAATTAATTTTCCACTCTGTGATGAGATGACCGACACAGTGGTGCAGCATATGCATAAATACTTGTCTATCAGCACTCAAAACCTCAGGCAGGAGAGCACCAAAACAGGTCCTCAATCACATACTGTCAGTAACGCCTGAAAGTCCGAGTGGCAACCACTGCACACAAAAGCTGATCCTTTTTGCCACATTTTAAAATCATTACACTTCTTTTCAGCCTAATGGCTTTTCCTCTCTGCTCTTAATGCTTTTTTTTCATTGTTTTGTTACACTGTTAAACAACTTCTCAATCTTCTTCCTTTGTACATCTATCCTGACGGGAGAGGAGCATACACTTCTGGGTGCTTTTCAAGAAATCGGTCACTTTGGATGCTGAGGGCACTCCTTCATCCTGGGCTGAGGAGCTGAAGGACAACAAATATAAATGTAAAACAAACTTAGGAGTGATGCTCCCAACCCTTTTGCTGACCCCCTGCAGGAGGCTTGCTCTGCCCATGCAGCTCCAGCCCTGCCAGGCACCGTGTACCTCCTCCAGCATTGCCCCATGGTCTCTGACACTCTGCTTGCTTTAGGACAGATTTCCAAGTACTCAAGAACCAGAGACATTCCAAGGGCTCATTTGGTCTGAAATCTCAGCCCCTGATTCTGCAGACTTCCAAAGAACTATCTTGCCTAGAAGAGGCAAGATGTATTTATCTGTCAGCAAGGACAGCCCAAGCAGAACAAGAATGAAAACAAAGAAAAGAAACAAAGAAACCCAAGACAAAACAAAATAAAAAAAGAAAAACCCACTCAAAACAAACCCAAATCCATCCAATCTTGACTATATCTTGAAAAAGGCAGTAACAAAGTAAATTTTCAAGTATTCCAGGCTTCATGGACTGCCCCTCAGGTAACACTTGGTGCCTCTAGATAAAGGTTTTCCAGTGTATTCCCCCAGCACCTTCCAGATTTTTTTGAACAACAGAATCCAGACCTTCGGCCACATTCAGACCCGCTGCAAAACACCTCAGGCACAAGAGCCCCAGCTGCCAAGAGCTACTGCCCCAGAGCAACACTCCAAGCCCAGCTCTGATTCCCATCCGGAGCCTGAGGCCAGCCCAGACGAGCACCCCTCCTCAGCTCAAACCCACAGGAGTTTTATCGGTTTCTTCAGGCAGGACTAGGAAGGCAGCTCCTTTTAACTTTCAGTGACTTTGCTCTGTTCCTGACTCGCCCATGCCTCACGGCCCACGCGGTGCCTGCGCTTTTCAAGATGTCATTGCAATTATACCTGGAAAGCAACAACAGTGCACACCACCCACTGAGAGCCTAAACAAACCAGCCCCATCCACTTTAGGAGGGGATGTCTGTGTTTCCCACTAAGCTGTGATTATCCATAAATGTTCACAGGTGTGGGGTGGCACCCTGTGGAAGCTGTTTCATCAGTGGCAGGACGTGGCAGCACGGGCTGTCCCACACATCCCCCTTCTGTGAGGGCAGCACAGCCTCTCCTGTGCTATGCACATCGCCCCAGAGCAGGAGTCCTGAGCCTTGGCCATTCTGCACAACACAGCCACTTAAAAATAGCAATTAGAATTAAACAATCCGAAATAACCTGTATTAGCAGAAATGAGTTGTCCTTTCACTGACTCTCAATTTTCTCACAAGAATGCACAGTAAGCACACAGGTGAATAATGCACCAACTGCACTTCAAATGGTCTCTCACCCAGAATACATAACTACTAGCATGAACTGCAGGACTTTTGCGCCAACAAATTATTTAAAATCTGAACAGCTCATCACAAATGTAGCAGACTGACTCAACGGCAGATGCACATTTCATTTAATCAGTTCTGTTATAGCATGTGCAATGTTAAAAGCAACAGATAATTACATAAATGAGAGTAATACTACACTAGGTAAAAAGGTGCCACTTACTGTATCACTAATTAAAATGATGTTTCCAGTGTCCTTGTTTTACAGATATCCTTGTCTTTGCCTTTGTAGTTTCTGCCTTTTCTGGCAGTTTGTTTCTACTTTCTTTGTTCAGGTCTAAGAAATTCAGCATCATATAATCAGAGGGGGGAAAAAAGCTTGAAAAATACACCTGCTTACAGGTATTTGACTCTACTACCTGCTCCCACTTCTCTCCCCTGCAAAGGTATGTGCTCAAGTAAAATGGAATAAGCGCATGTAATTTTCATTACAAAAAATATCCCTTACCTCATGGCTACAAAACAAATCACCACGGTAACAGATATCTCAGGATTCTTACCACGGCAAATCTAGTACTTGTAATCTACACTGCCTCCAAAATATCCCTTCTAATTACATCTGCTTTTCTTTACAGCACGGTCACTTTGCTTACTGAACTAGCACTGCACTTTTGGGCTGGTGCACACTCAGGAGCTTTCCTGAAGGAACTGGCCCACTTGACCCAAAAGTTTTCTTTCACACTTGCACTTTATAAACTGGATGAAAACATTAAGTAGAACTGGAAAGCAAGTAGCAAAGGGTCTTTGAAAGCCGCCTGAAAGCCATCAGCAATAGCAATCTGTTGAACAGGCATCTGTAACAAATGCAGAAGGTGGAAAGCTAAGGAAAAGGGGAAGAACCAGATGACATGCAGTCCACTGAGTGAAATTGGTACTACCTGAACACATTTCAGTCATCATCTTGCCAGTATAAATATGGTGTTTTAGTCATTTAAAGAGAAAGTTTAGTATTTCTAAATTGTATTTAAAAAAAAAAAAAATCCCTCATCTGAGAAATGCAGGCTGATATGAGTAACATCCATATGTGCCCTGGAAGCATGCAGGGTACTATTACTCTTGCTACCTCTAAAAACTCGAGAGTTAAATGGAAATGGAAGCAGACTTGGTGACAGCTTTTCCTGAAGTGCAGCAGAGGGGCAAATCCATGTGATGCAATCGTACATGGTGAAGGCCACATTAGGTCAGAGGCAAAGGAGAAGAAGTATCTGCACCTTAAACATCCCTTAGGATCCGCTAAGATACAGCATCCCAACAAAGGGGATGGCCACCACAATGTCTGCATGGTAACAATTTCCTCTTTGCAGAGCATTCACTGTGAGAGTTGCATGAGAAACCGCCTCTTGAAGGATTAAGACACCATGAAAGAATTCCAGCCACACTGAGTTGGTAAATTTAGGGAGTGACTGTTCACCTTGACCAGATGACTTTCACCCTGGGGACCCAGGACATAAATGCACACAGGCTATAAAGTAAAAGACAAGTTTCTCCCCCATCTTTAAGGCTAGATTGCATCGTGCCAGACACATCCTGTTTGTCCACATGAGAATTTTGGGAATGTGCAGTGTGCATCTCTGCTGAGAGCTTCCCAGTGACCCCAAGGGCTGCAAGGAAGTGGCCAGGCATTGCACCCACACCAACGCCGGGGCACATGTCAGGCACCAGCTACACACAGCCAGTAAGAACTCTCCTCAATCCCTTGAGTAGCACCTTCTAAATGTACTCATATATATTTGCATTAGAAACAAAGGAAAACAAGCAAAAAAGGAAAAAAAACCAAAATGAAACAAAACAAACTAACAAAACAAAAACAACTCCCCCCAAAAAAAACCAAAAAAAAAAAAAGGGGAAAAATACATACATATCTCTGTAAATGCAGGAAAAACTGAGTAGAGAAAACAGGGTCAACAGGGGACCCCTGCACTGTCGCCAGTGCCCAGGCAGAAGCGCAAGGCAGGGAGCTCAGAGATGCAGGAATGAGGCATTTCAGCTGCCCATATGTGCAGCGTGCCATGCTGCACAGAAAAGGAACATTCACAGCCAAGGATCTGTAGAGAAATATTGGTGCAGCCAAGTATGCAAATATTTTGCTGTTGACAAAGGAAGTAATAAGGTACTTTTTCACTGGTTTTGCTTGTGCCTCTCTATAAAGACATCAAAAGCGATACCACGAGCCTCACCATCACCCTCACATTTGACATTGTAAAACTATAAGCGTACACAAATGCATGTATGTGCACTCCCAACATACTTTCCTCCTATTCAGAAATGAAGTGCCACTTTTAAATATTTCCACTTTACTTGCTTTGAATTGCCGGAGATCAAATGAAGCAATTAAGCGCTGTGTATTTTTTGTGCGGAGGCAAGATGAAGGTAATTTGCTGCTCAGTGCATCTGTTTCCTCATCAGCACAGTAAGGACCAGGCTAATTAGGGGAGGAAAACAATATGGTCATATGGATAGGCCAGATTGCCTGTCACTCAGCTATTCAGCAGCCAGGCTGTGCTATGAGGACAGCAAACAGATGAGGAGTCTTCATCTCCTTCCTCACCATGCCTTGGGAAAAAAAAAAAAAAAAACAAACCTACTTCAAGCACTCAGATGGTTACCTGAATATTTTTAGCATTAATGCCAAAAGGTTCCTCCCCAAATCCTATTGTCAGTTATGCACCCATGATGAACGTTGCTGCTCTTTGCTCCAGCAAGGATCCAAGGCAGCAGGTGCCAAGGGTTCTCCGAGGGGCTCACGGCAGCAAGGTGGGTGAGCAGGGACCCCGGCCCACACCGTGGAAAGCACGGGAGAGCTGCAGCATTGGCACGGGGAATGTGTTACCCATGTGTGATGCCAATGCATCATTCCAATTCCCCCTTCTGCCGACTGGAAATCTGCACTGCCGGGCATTCTTCCGCTTCCCATCGGACTTGGGGCAGGAAAAGGCCCTGCTCCCAGACCTCCACATGCAGCAAATGGGAAGGCACCCATCTGGAGGATGACTGGGTTTTAGCGCACCAGAATCTTCACAGTCTCTGCCTCCCTATTGCCTCCCACACCGACATTTTTTAAAAATATATGTTTGGAAAACAACTGAAAAGTGTAAGAAGCAGTACATGATCAAGAACCATCTAAAAAGCTGTTGTTGCTACTCCCTTTGCTCTCCAACACAAAAAATTCCTAAATATTTTCCTTCATTTTTAGTTTCAATAGATTCAATTAGCCATACGACTTCATTCCCAAAGTCCTCTAATTCTGAAACACTGCAGAATCACAGACCCCAGCTCAACAATCATATGGGGAGTACCCTGATTCTGCTTTAAATCACCAATCCTAAATCTTATGTCAAAAGTTACTTTCTTGAAAAAATGAAAACATGCAAGTGCATGAGAAAAACAACTTTAAGGAGAGAAGGTAGAAATAAGTAATTCCAAGTCACTCACACGCGATCCCACTGCAGCATTTCTGTTTATTAGGAGAAGATATGGAACATCGGAGGAAGTTCATTTATTCACTGGCCTGTATTATCAAGCAGCAGCAGACATTACATTTACCACATCCAAGCTTTATTTGCTACTACAAAATGAAATGGTAGAGGGTACAGAAAACAAGTTAACTCAGATCGAGCATATCATGAAGGCAATCAACCTAAGCAAGGGCTTTCACATGTCCCTGTCAGGCACCATGAGACTGAGTGCCCCGTGCTGCAAAATACTGCTTCTTGGCTTTTTTCAAAAAAATTATTTACTTTAATAGAGCATTCCCAGCAGATCTCTGGTTTTACACTGATCAGAAACACACCAATAAAGTCTGCTCCTCAAACAGGGAATAATTTAGCAGACCTTGCTAAAAAACAACCACAAACAAACAAACAAAAAACCAAAAAACAACAACAACAAGAAAACCCAACCAAAAAAAACCTCCACAAAACCCAGAATAGATGTTGAATGGAGTCCAACCCTCTTTGCACAGCAGGGAGGACAGGTTCACTCACAAGCCATCTAAAAATACTGCCAGGGAGCATCTTATTGCTTCAGCCCAAAATGAGACAACTTTCATCCCAGTTCTTGGCACACATCCTGCACATGGCTTTGACCCAAAGGCTTTGCTTAAACCGAAGGAGCTCTTTGCTCCCATTTGGAGGGCTGCAAAGTTTGGGATTAGTCACCAATTCATCTAGACCCATAAATAGACATCTAAAAACATGGATCAGACTGCAGAGCTCCCTCTGAACGTCACGTCTTTACCCTTGCATCCTTAGCAAACCTCACAGAAATTGCATTTCTTCCTTACTAAGTCTTCATATCATTATTTACTGAAAGCCTGCAACAAATCCAACCCCTCAAACAGGTGAATGTTATCTGATGATGCATGTCAAAGGACAGGGGACAGTATTTGAGAGCAGCTATGATTATACACAGTAACACAGGTGAAAATAAATAAGCAATTAGTCAGTATGACACGTAATTCTTTTAACCACAGCTTATTCCACAAAATTGAGGGCTGAAACTACAATTCATACCGTCCCCCTTCTTGAAACCACTTAAATTGTTCTAAGAGTGTATTAAGTCTTAGAACTTCTCCAAATGGCATAAGCAAATTTAGCCAATATGCAGAAAATGCCAATGGCTAGAACGGCAAACCAGGCTATTTGCTTTATTATGCAAATCCAGGCAATAATCCATGTCCTCCCCAAGAACAGATACTTGACAGGGCAGCCATGACTCAGATGAAAGGGGAGGACAGGGTGATGGGAAGGACTGGCTCGTGACCAACAGGGACCCCTGCTCTGCTCATGGGGCCCACCAAAGCTCTGCCAGCAGTGCTTTGAAAAAAACCAAACCCAAAAACTCCATCAGGGCAACCACAGGTTGATGCCACCTCAGCACTCAACTCTCCCCTCACTAACTCACTGCCCCACAAGAGCCCACCCACCACTGCAAACAAGCAGGCACCCTAATTCCCAGGGGTAGGTGTTGAGTGGTGAAGCTGGAGGCTGGCACTGTTATAAATACTTTATCACAGTAATTATAACAGACTGCAAGCACCCAGACTGAGCCAAACTAGCCACAAAGTCACTACGCTGCGGTTTTGGCTAAAAAAATAGAAGAAAACCACCTCTGCAGTAAGCAAGAAAAAAAAATAACCAGCTCCAAGCTGGCAAACTATTACATATGAAAAGCCAGAGATGGGCACACGGCTTCATTTTGGCCAATTAAACTGAGGGGTTTAAAAGTCTTGAGTGAAAACCTTGGAAATTTCAGCAATGATGTGCATTAATCAAAAAAAACCCCAAACTGTGAATAGCAACCAACCAAAGGGAGAGCTTGAGTTTTAAGAGACACCTTAAGTCCAGCCAACACTGAAAGCATTTAAATTCTGGCAGCTTCAGAAGTAAGTGCCAGCATGAATTTAGCTCCCTGGATACATTCAAAGTCTTTCAGTTGCAGTTTCAGTAGAACATAATGAAACCATACACGATCAAATCATTATAAATAAAGTTTTTTTTAACTCAGTGGAAGACAGTACTGATGGATTCATGATCTCTGGTGCTGTAATAGAGCTGGCAATTATTTTGATGTATTGATTTATTTTTTATTCAAAAAAAAAAAAAAAGTAGATTTCTGTAAGGAATGCCTGCTCAGGAACTTCAGCTGAACTGAACACTGTATGTTGCTGACATTGTTGCTATGCTTTAAGTCAATTAGTAAGACTGGAGCCAGATGGCTGAAAACGACCAAAATTACACAGTACATTCTGTTTATTAGTTAGGATTATTATTCAGGCCATAATTGCTTCTAACAGATTATTTATCATTATTAAGATTACAATGATATGCAAGAAAATTACAAAGTTAATAAAAACATGATTTTTCAATCGCATCTGTCCCCCACTCTGTTCAAAACTTTTCTTAAATATCTGAACTAAAGAATTTTTAAAAAACCACCTACCTAAAAAGAAGCTAATTTCATTAGCCAGACACACCTATTTTGGGACATGACCAGAGACTGTAGAAAGATGCCGGCAATGGAAAGTTTCCCATAGCTGCTTTTTGCATTGTTGCTCACCTGA
Organism: Callaeas wilsoni; assembly: GCA_013398955.1. Classification (NCBI taxonomy): domain Eukaryota; kingdom Metazoa; phylum Chordata; class Aves; order Passeriformes; family Callaeidae; genus Callaeas; species Callaeas wilsoni. The sequence goes on from VWPU01016799.1 coordinate 15,470, forward strand.
ACTGCTGGGAGCCTCTCCCAAGGATGGGAGGATGCTCAACTATTCCAAGACTGCTTGGACCCCATCATAATTTTTTTCAATAAACCCCCTTTGAAAAGGACACCTTGAAGTCCTACCTCTAAAAGAATTATTCCACCTGAACTCCAGGCAAAAGAGAAAACATAGAATACACATGTTTCACAGTGATTAATAACAGAGAAATAAACTGGAAGAGGCATCCTGGACCTCATTTTTGAGGAGTGGTAAGCATATTGCTCCAGCAAAGACCAGAGCTTGGCAGGGAAGTACTCAGCTGTTTACACCATGGATACCAACATATCTAGCTCCCTCCTTCACCAGCTGAGATGGATCCTTCTGGTGAGTGTTCCTACAGCACTCCTCTTCCACTGTTTTTTCTTTTTTTAGTTACCCACTCATACAAAGCACCATGTCAAGATAAAGATGGTCGAATGCTTCCAACCATGAGAGATCCACCACTCAGGAAAAGGCTCTTCCAAACTGCCTCCAGCATTGTCAGGGATATTCAAGTCCTACAGCTCTGAATCCTTAAAAGCACAAATCCAGGTGCCAGCTGCTGGAGATCAGTGATATATTGGGACTGTGAAAAAGGCAAGTACTCCTGTCAGAGCTTACCTTGGAGGGGAAGAGCACAGAGAAAACTCAACGATGTACAACAGCCTCATGTAAACAAAAGTCCTACTCCTCTGATGCTGGGAATATTAAGATAAAGAAAAGATCTGTGCAAAACAGGTCTCTGCCACAAATTTTAAGTTCGTAACTGAAGTAATGGAACAACAAGAATTCAAGCTGTGTGAATCCAACCTCTTAAGCCTTTGACTTAATATATACACAATATATTATCTGAAGATTTATATTTATATCCTACAGCCTTTGGGGGGCAGTTAGGTCTAGCTGTCCACCAAACCCCCCAAAATGCAGTCTGCCACACTGCAGCTGCACTTCAGCTTTGAAACACAGTCCCTTTGCTACAAAACCCAAGTGCTTTGACACACTATAGCATTTGCCAACCTGTAGGTTTTTCAAAAGCTCCACTCTTCTCCCTCCTATTCATACAGACAAATCAGCACCTCATCCCACTGAGCCATGCTATTCTCAATGCTTTTAGTGGCTACTAGGCTGGGCTTTGAAAACTTCCTCTTAAAGGAGGAGGAAAAAAAATGACACTAGTAATATGCATAAAGTGTCCTCTAAAGTGGACAAAATATGAGGCACCATTAAGAAAAAGGGCACCAGACAAGAAAAGCATCATCCTTGCTCACCCTGATCCTCGCCATTAAGCTTTGGACAGAACAGTGAGGAATGGAGGGAAGGAGCAGACTGGCTAATCAACAAGTATATCATGCAGATACCCATTAAGACCATATTACATTTTCCAAAATCCATATACTTCCTATGTTACTTCATCTCCCCCCACACCTACCTCCTCATTGCCCTCAACTTCTAATAGCAGTAATGACCTTGGCACATGGCATTTTCTTACAATTATTAGTTAGCTGGTGTTAATGGCCCTTGGCTACACCTTGGGCCATCAACTCCTCCCAGACAGTCATTAATCCCAAGGAAATACCCTGCACCTCAATTGTTATTACTTAATTACCTCCACACATAATCTGCAGAGCTGTAACACCACACCAAAGGATTGACTGCTAAGTTATGATCGAGAAAAAAACTTTCAAGTCAAAAGACTAAAGATACTTCAACAAAACCCAATTAAAGGCATCTTAACATGCTAATAAATAAAGGATAATTATTTTGGGCCTGAATCAGCTACTCAAGTAAGCAAAGCAACTGCTTTTGACCAAGTCGAGAGTTCGAGGGGCTCCCCATTTCACAACGTAAAGCCAAACAAAGCTCAGACCCAATCTTGCACTTCAGCAACAAAGTGCTGCTTTTTAATAGGCCATGAACTGCACCAAGTAACAGGTTAACAGGTTTTGCTCAGCTGGAGAAGACTTCGAAGAAGGTACACACTCAAGGGCTGCACACAGCAACAAACGGAGAATCCGTGACATTTGCAACAACATCCTGTCAATTGGGGCTGCCTCAAGTAGTGCTGCATCCTCCTACACAAGTAGCCTGCGCTGCTAGAGCTCCTCCTTCCATTTCATTGCTCCTCTCACATATTCCTGCCGTCTTCAGGGCAGGTGTTTTTCCCAGATTACATACCCTCTGCAGCGCCAAATATGATTAACTGTGTTCTTACATTATCAGAGTCACCCAAAGTGAAGACAGACCTCATATTTCATAATGCTGCATTAATGTCTCCATCCCAAAGGACACCGAACTTCATCACTAGCTAATTCAAGCCCAAAGCCTGTTTCCTCTCCTTCCCTGCTCCTTGAGGACAATGAGGAAACAGTTTTGGGTAGCAGTAGAGCAGAAGGAAGATGAACGGTCTCGTCGAAATAAAATACAATAAAAGTCTGATCCACAGAGGAAGATAAGCTTGAGGAAACCATTCAGATGAAGAGGAAACCTGGTGATTTAAACCCGAGAGGGAAAATGAGATGCTGATAATTATGAGAGAAGTATCTTTTCATTGCCTGGACTGTTATTAGATGGGATAGGAAACAAGATGACAATCAGAGACTTCATAAATTGGTCAGTGCCGTGTGTTGCTGCTCCTTGGCATTAAGCAAACATCTGCCCTCACCTGCACCAGCACGGGGAGACAGCAGGCTGCTGCAGGTTGCTTGGGGGCTGCCTTTCCTCCTGGCTTGTCTCCTTCAACCGGTGAACTCTGCTGAGCTAAAAATAAGCATACAGCCTGCAGACAGCATCTTCCAGATCTCACCTTTCCTCCTCTGTGCTACAGCCACCTATGTGCCACAACCTGCCAAACAGGCATTTCAAAGCTATTTATCAATGCTCACAGTAGCAGAAAAAAGGCTTGTGCATCATGCTACTCTGTTGTGAACCTCCTCCTCTTTCCCATCATATGGCTTTTCAGTTTTGGTTTGGTTTTATGGGTTTTTCCTAATAAGGATTTGCCCATGCCACTGAGTTCTCCGCTTCCTCCCCTAGGCTGGCTACCTACCTGCCCTAATAGGTGCATAATTAAAAGGAAAACCCCTCCAGGTAACTGGCAAGCTCTCCTAATTGAAAACCAGGAAGGTAGTCATTTGGCCCAGGGAAAAGCCCAATTCATATGCCATAATATGGACCACCATCTGTTTGCTAAATTAGCAGCATTGAAATATCAGCACAGAAATGACTAACACCAATTAGTTTTTAAAGAGTTTGCCTTTACACAGAGGACACCTCACCATCTTACTGAAGCTCTCTCTGTGATGAGAGGCAATTTCTGTTTGAAAGGGATAAGACAGGAATGCAGCCAAACTTTCTTGAGCATAAAACCAGTAGCCTACAGGTGATGGATTTTCCCAGCACATTCAATTTAATGGAACCAGCACCCTCGGTTCTCACTGCCTCAAGCAAGCATTCATCCTACTTGCAGAGGCGCTCAGGTCCTCCTCTCCAGGAAGATGTTCAGCGTCACATATGACAAAGGCAGCCCCACACCTAGGGTAGCTTCTTAATTCACTGTGATTAACCAAACTTTGGTGGAGTAAGGAACTGTCACAAGCTCTGCCTGGCTCATCTAGAACAGGTAACAGAATTACCATCCCCACTTTATGTCAGATCAGAAGGCTGCATCAGGGCTGCATCACCTGCTTCCCTTGGCAATTCCCACTCAAACCAAATCTTCCCCATCTGGGGTAGAAACTTGGCCATTTCAGCAGCTACCTGTCAAGCCTCACCTTTTCACACCTCTGGAAGCAAACACAGACAAGGAGCACCTGAAGTCAGGACCACCTTGGACATGTACATCACACTGCCCAGCAGAAAACTGCAGCAAACACTGTTCACCACAACACAGAGAAAACACAGCAACTCAGCTCCATCTTCATCAGACTTATCCATGTATAACCATCATGGCAACTGTCTCCCTAATGCTCCCACCTTAAAATAAAATCCAGGTGCCACTGTGCAGAGCCAGAGGGGGGAAAAAAAAACAGTCCTTGTATCCAAGAAATTTTTCCATAAGAAGAAAACAGAGAAAGGAGTGGAACCAAGGCAGGGAAGAAGTGGCTGGCACAGGGGGATACCAGTAAACCCTAGGAGCAGCTTAGAGCACCACTGCATAGCCCTCTTCAGCTGCCCTGTCCAGAGCTACAGTGAGAAAATACAGCTGAGGAGCGGAGCCCTTCTTCCTCTCCAACGTGCACACACCGAGTAGAAGGCGCACCATAGTAAACTAAAACAGGGACGCTACTCAAGAAAGGAATCTAATTTTGCTAATTAAAATTGTGGCAATGACTGTAAAACAAAACAACATTAAAGCATGCAATATATTTGCCATTTACAACTTCTCATGATATAGAAAAGCCCTTCTTTCCCCAGCACTGCTTGTTTACCTAGGGGTAGGAAAACCTATAAATACACTTATATTTCTCATAGATTTGTATTTTTTCAGTGAATGCACAGCCTCTGTAGCACACCCTGTGCAGATGGCTAAAGGGCTAGGGCTCAATACCATAGAGCATCCAAAATCCAGACCCCATCACTTCCCATGCTGATACACAGGACTGGGGTGTTGCATAGGTGCACACATGCTGTACACTGACTGTAGAGATGTCCTGCACACAGAGCAGGACACAGGAAACTGCAGACACGTTGTGCTGTGCATTTTCTAAGCCCAAGCAAAGCTGTGCTGCTGAAGCAGCCATCAGAGGGGCTCCTCTGCATGCCCAAAGTTCCTATTTGTGCTCATCAGTGAACTGCAGGAGTTCCCAATACCGTCTGTAGCCCTGCTATCCCACACAACCACACATCTTCAACCTCACATGGCCTTTGAACTCAGAGCAAGTGCACTTTCAGGAACTTAGAGTCACATTTTAATTCTTCACTTTGACACATGATAATGTTAGCAATTAGTACTGTGAGCAAACTGCTTCCCTCTCTCTTTGATGTTTGTTATTTTTACACTGCTTGTTTTGCTGAGAGAGGAATTTCGACTTTACATTATTCTTCAGGGACAATGGAGAAATACTTAATGTGAAACAAAAAAAATTTTTTAAATCACCCATGAAGCCTAATGTGATACTGAGAGTTATATCTGAAAGCCTTTGCATCACATATTACCATTATGAGGGTCACTTAACCATCTCAAACATTCACTTCCCCACCCTCCCCTTTTGCAAGAGATCTATTTTTATTTTCGCTTAAGCATCAGAACAAGTAATGGGGAAAAGTTTGAGGAGAGGCTGTATGAAGTTCCTGAGGCGAGAGCTCATTAGTGACTCACCGTGATAATTAACAGTTAAGTTGACCCCGTCAGGAGTCAAAATGCATTTTTGTCACGGAACTGGAGCGCGTTTCCAGAAACCCCAGCACGGCAGTTCAAAACACACACGCACAGGTGGCACCCTCAAAAAACACAGCTAACCATTAGGGGACTGCATTTGTGTTGAGACGTAAGTAAACAACAGCAAATAAGGAAAATAATATCTGCATGATGCCTTGATATATTTCTCTCAGATATTTTTCAGGTGTCAGCTGTAATAAATGAAGCATTTACTGGGTGCAGACGACACTTTAAACAAATCAGCGCAAGTCCCTAAAGGAAACAAGCAGCAGCATATTCGGTAGTATTTCATCATTTTGGAGCTGGCAGAACGAAGCTGACAAGTACACAAGATAAATACTTTGTTCTGTCACGCTGTGTCATGTCGGAGAAAACATAAAGTGTTATATGACCTTTGGAGGCGCAGCCCATGGAAGCCTTCCTTCTCGCTTCCACGCCGCTGTTTGCAGCAGGGAAAAGAGAAGACAAAATAGAAACACCCCTCCGAGGGGCTGCCTCGCAGCACCTGTAACTCAAGGGATTTCACAGCCACCTTCTTGGCAGAGGTTGTGCTGCCAAAGCGTTAAGAGGGAAGAACTGTTGGAGCAGGAAGCAGCACCATTGCACCTCCTGCGGCTCTGCAAAAACAACAGTAAGGCACTCTTCACAGAGGGAAAAGAAATAAGATGGTGCAAGTTAATTATTATTGATCACTATTTTCCACCAACAGAAAAAGCATTCAGAAAATTCACCCTTTTGCTCTTGGTAGGATTTAAAAGCAGAAACCAGGCTGAGAAGAAACCAGTACCGCTGCTCTCACTTGAGGAACACGGCTGCTGCACAGCAGCACAACCCAAGGGTGATGCCTTCTGCTCCAAAACCACTTTATTTAGCCAGAGGAAATCACGCTGGAACATTACTCCTTCAGTGGGATGCACTGGACCACAGCATGCCCCAGCACCACCACCAGTTCACCCTAACCTGCATATCTACAGTGACCTGTAAGCAGAGCAAAGCGTGAGACCTGTGACATGCTCATTTTAGCCAGGCTGAAATTCCACTTCCTAGAAATTTTTAATTTTATTTTTCTGGTGTTCCAGAAACATCCCCCTGGCTCCAAGTCCTAAGGCAAGTAGGGCAAGCAGTGTTGGGAAACACAGACACAGTATCTCCGTCAAATTTTTACATGGCAAATTTTTACATACTTGCAGCCTCACTGCAAGTATTTCGTGACCGGGGAAGGAGAATACTTAAGTGTTTCGGGTAGGTGAGCAAGTATTAATAAACACCTTTGAATCCTGAAGCACGGTGCAGTGGGTGTTTTTAAGCAATAAAGCTGCCTGACAGACTACACTGTCCTCCTATCTCGCCTTACCAAAATGCACCTGCTATCCTCCCACCTGCCACTACTATCTCTCACAGACATTAGAACAGTGATTTTTTTTTTATTTTTCCTTTTTTTTTTCAAGAATTCCTATTCTGAAAGTGCAAGGAAACTAATTCAATAAAATAAAAATGGCTGCAAAGCCATAAAATACAAGCTAGAAAACTCAGAGCTGGGTTTAACACGGAAAACTGGTTTTAGGTATTTTGTGTCAAAACCAAAGATCAAGTATGTAATTTTATTTAAAATAAATCACTATGTGTTCTCAAATAACTGTAATAACTAACCATAGAAATTGTATTAATCACAAGTGTGACAACGTTTGCCATATTTCCCCTCCCCTTTCTCCCATGAAAGACAGCAAGCAACAGACCATCCTCATTATTTACATTGTCACTTTTATGTAACAACCCACAGTTACAGAATTTCCAAAATAAATTGTATTTATTTACATCAACTTCCTGGCTTTCATGCTGTATCTAATTACTGTGAAAGAGACAGATAATTAAGCTATTTGCAGCTAAAGAAGACTGGAATTATCAATGTAAAAAGATAGGTAGTGGAAAGCTGGCTCTCTGGTATACATAGTAAAAAGCAATAATACTAAAAGTGGATAAGGTAAAAGCGCATCTGTAATTATTAACAATATGTCTAACATTTTAGTGTCACATTATTATGAATTAATTTGACATTCATTAGGGTTGTTCTGATCATAATGAATCCGTTTGCCAATTGCTTTGCCTTCAGATAAGACTCCCATGGTTCCATCATAACCCAGTCATTAAATGTTAATTAACAAAAGCTTTACAATGAGACACTGGGAAGAATAGTTAGATAACAAAACAAAGTGGTTTGACCTGCTAAAAACACTGTATAGAAAAAAAAATAAAAATGGGCAGAGAAAGAACCTCTTCTATTCATTTTTCACTAAGTTCCTTCAGAAATTAGATTTCGGATGGCCGTAAAGCAGTCTGTGCTCCAAACCCTGGCACTTCTGGGCCAAGTTCAACTGCCCAACCTGATGCTGAAGTTACCACAGGTCTAACTAGGCAGAAAAGAAGAGCTACCCAGAGAGGCTGGCCAGCCACGAAGTCAAGAACAGAGAAACAGCCATCTTCACGTCCAGGTGAGTTCAGCACAACATGGGCAACTTGTTCCCAGGCCCCAAGGTGAGACAGAGAGCAATGAACACCTCCTCAGCCCAACCCCAACCTGGTCACAGACACAGGGCAGGCAGCGTCATGCCAGCAGTACACGTTTATTTATCCTTCTCCCCCTGCAAATTACACCGCACGATGTTTCACGTGTCACATTAACCATTAACTACAACTGCGTGGCACTCTATGTTAAAGAAAAATACTCAGCAGAAAGAAATGAGAGGCAATCCAAGTGATAATTTATTGTAAGCATCCATTAACTAATGCTGAAATGTAACAAAATACTTTCAGAAGTACACAGAGTATCTGTAGGAATACTAAATGGCTTAATTATTTTTACTGCTTATACACTGAATATCAAATGAATTTATAATAAAGAAACAGCTGCAAGAAAATTTTGTCCCACAAAGAAATAGAAGCAGTCTGACAACTGCTTTTACTGCATGCCTTCCCATTCCCTGGATCTTGGAAAGCACAGAAGGAAAGGGTTAAGTGTCCCACTCTCTCCATATTGAAGCTTAAATACAAAACAAGCTCTTTTCCTCCCTGCATTTCTGCCCTGAAGCCTCTCTGGTGCAGTGCCACCAGCATGTCTTCCATCCTGTTCCCCCACTTTTCACCAGACCACCCTGTGATGCTGCTACCCCACTGCTACTGAAGTTTGGGATGGTGCCAACTCCTTCCCAGAGAGCATCTCTGCTCCTTGCCAGTGGGAAAGGATGCGGCTGGGCAGCACATGCAAAATCCCAGCTGGAGGTTTTGTGTGGTTTTTGGGGATGTGGCACCACTACATGAACAGTATGTACTTCACGGAGGCACGGAGCCGCCAATGGAATGTGCGTGTACTTCTTCTGACAAGTTCACAGGGACCAGAACCCTTCCCAAAAGTGGGAACTGAGTTTTTCCTGCTACAAGACCTGCATTTCCCTACCACGAGGAGCCTTGACCAGGCACAGTGCTGGGGGAGATAACTGAGTACAATTTCACCAACACCTCCCCTGCTCAGCAAAGGGCAGGGCCAATAACTGTATTTACTGCAGGATGACCCCAGCAGATGATGATCTTGGACAAGTGAGGCTTGCCTGAAAGAGCTCCTAAAAAACCACCAAATAAAACAAACAAAAAAAAAAAAAAACCCACCAAAAAAAACCCCCAAACCACAACCAAACAAAACTGGTTTGTGTGTTCTCTCTCCTCTGTTGCCCTTTTCCTACTGCATCCTTCCACCTTCCTCACCTTGCCATGGGAAACCACACCTCTGCAGGCCAGAGCTCTTCTCCCATGTCTCTGATGCAGGCATGTGCAGCCCCATACAGGCAACAGCAGCCAACAGACAGGCAGACACACAGACACTGCAAGTAACACCAGCACTGCGCTCAGCAGTAGCCTGATGCTAAAAGAGTGTGACAGCTGCCATTCCCCTTTCCCAGGCAGAGCAAAGGAGGGGTTTAGCCATCCCAGCCTGCTGGATCCCACGGCAAAGCCAGGCTACTACAGCGGGATGAGCAGTTCCCATGAAAAGCTGCCAGGCGAGGGGATGTGGGGTGCTGGATCCAGACCCACAGCACCCTAAAGCCATTGGGAGCTTGCGGTTCCCAGTCCCTAGGAACTTTCTGGCTATCCCAGCACAGAGATGAACAGATGGAGAGTCCACACAGGGAAAGGGCAGACACCTGCTGATATAAAACCAGCACACAATAACCCTATAAAAGTAATTTTTTTGGTAGATGCTTTACAAACTTCAAAAATCAACCATCCCAATGAGAAAGCAATAAAGAAAACCATCCACAGATTTAACAGCAAGTGTTACAAATGGAAAGATGTACAAAAGCACATTTCCTTCAGTCTGCTTTCAACCAGTACTCTTAAAGGCCTTTTACATTTTCCCTTTTATTTAGCATATACTCTCATTTGCAACAAAGCTTCCAATTACCTTAACATCACCATAAATTCTGACAAATCCAGGAGATGAAAAAATGACCAACTGCAGAGAAGTGGTCTGACTACACCGCACCTCATTGTGTAAGCCCTTCTTTCTTCCCTCCCCACCCTCTGTTAAAATACTTCAGCCTTCCAAACCACTGTCTTTTGCCAGTTAAGAGCTTGGCTAACTACAGTTCCAGGCAGCAGGAGGAAGACACAGGCCGTACTTCATGCACTCTGGGCGGCACAGTTTGCAGTAACACAGGCGATGCGACCCCAAAACTTCGGTGTCTCACTGGTAGACTGCTTCCTGCTAGTACCAGAGAAACTGCAAGCCAAGGTCAATTCTTTTCTTTCATTCCCTTCTTTCTCACATTTTTTTTTTCTTTTTTCCCATGGCATGGGAAGAGAGCTTAGTTGTTTCTGCATGGATGCAAGGTGAATGAGGCTGTCGCTTCTCATTGCAGTGCTATTTATTACAGGTCGCTGACATAATACAGCTTCACCCAATGCAAAAAAAAAAAAAAAAGCAGGCAGGAATTCTTGAGCATTGTCTCACTTCTTTGAAGGGAATATATGAAGAAGTTTTATTTATTTATATAGTGATCTGACAATGGAGATGCATCAGCTTGTTTTCAGAGGCTTCCAACTGAAAAAGGCAAGTTTCCTTGTTAGTAGGAGGTTTAAAGAATACACACACACAATAGAAGAAAAGAAGAACACGTCAGGAAAAGAAACTGCAAGATTAACAAGACACAATGATGAAGAACGGAAAAATTATACTGAAATCAAGGGTGGGGAGAACAGGGGGAGTATTGCAGGCTTGCTCCTGCATAAGCCAGATTCACTGTAAGGAGAGAAACAGGGTAATAAGAATTGAGCTCCATGTCCCTGGCTGGTGAAAATCTTGCTGCAGCAGAAGACCCATTCCCAAAAGAATGTCTGGTTTAAGAGTTGGTTCTGGCCTCTCATCAGCAGTTCCTCCCAATTTAATTCATAGCTTCAGATGAAAAGATTTTATAGATCTCTGTTCTGTCTTGAGATGAGTTTGCCTAGAGCTCCACGCAATAAATTGATGATGAATCAATTTTCCTCCGCTGTGCTTTGTAGTCTGCTTTTTTTCATACAGCTCTGAGAGCTGTGTATAAAACACTTCATTCCTTACTTGTTTTTTAAAGATAGGCTAATGCCTCTAAAGATCAAGAATATCCACAGTCTATTTTTACATTGCTCACAGTAAGCCAAAACTGCCCTAATAAAAACATCTTTTAATTCACCTGTAATATTCTATTACATGGCCAGATTAAGAGATAAACCAGTCTGTACTGGAGGCCGTGGAAGTTGCAGCGGTGACTCAGGAGGAGGCAGAGTGACCCAAACACGACTGTAAAAAGGCTTTGCAAGCTCCCTGTGGGACTGGCTTCCACCCCCTTCTCCCACCGTGGGGTCGAGCCTGCCAACTCACAGACCCCACGGTGCTTTAAATCACACAGCACCAGTACAAGACTGGGAAGAGGTCTGGTGTCATGCTGGATAACACACTTTAACCCTTTCATCTGCCTTTTCCCACAGCAGTACCTGTAACAAAGCACAGCAGTTGCTATGGAGCAAGGAGAGCTTTTAGCTCCTCTGTACTAATCTAATATAATTAGTATTATAATTTCCACAGGACATTTTTTTATCTTTTCTTATCCTGGAATGCTTTATGGATTTATACCTTTACTCAAAAGGCTGTCCATCTCATGAAGCTGAACTGATACAAAGGACTAGAAATCCATGGCTTTGGAGAGCTTACAAGTCTTCAAGACCATGTTTCCCAGTCCTCAGGGTACCCACAGCAGAAAAGAAAGCAGGTGGTCACCAATGGCCACAAAAACTTTTCCAGCAACATCTAAATGCTCTGGGAAGTCCAGCAAGGCCAACCCCACATTTAACACCACAGAGCCAGCAGCTCCTGCCCACAAACCCCCTATCCAGCTCCCACCCCCCTCAAAGGCTGAGGGTCCTACACAGAAGAATAAAGAAAATGCAATCACCCACACTGGAATTTGAAAAGACTGCCTGTGCATCCCACAAAAAGACAAAGGACTTTCAATTTATCAAAGCTGCCAGGACAGAGCTCAAAGAGCCTCCTGTGCTCTGACACCACTCCCACTCCTGGCTGCCTCTTTCAAACACCATTTCAGGGGCAATCCTCCACCTGTGTTTTTGGCTGCAGGTCAGCTACAAACTGTGCTTTTCTGACACCACCTCCCTCACCCTCTGTAGGTGTGTAACCCTCATCAAAGCTACTGGGAAGATGCAAGAAAGAGTCTTGCAACCTCTGGTTTATAAGCATAATAAGACATAAAAGATTTTAGTTTTGCATACAGTAACCTGCAACTCTGTTCTTTCTCCCCACAACCTCCCACAAACACCAGCCAAAAAGAATTAAATGCCACATAGACATAAAAAAATTAAAATATAATGCTGTCAATTTCGGAGTTTTGGGCTTAGATCTTTCCACCGTTTTCACAGCACTCATGCTAATGCAGCACGGAAAGGAAAAGCAGCTTGTTAGCTTTTGCTCTCCCTTCTAGCTCAATTGCCGAGGCTACCCAACACACTCGTACTCTTATTTGCTCTCCTTTCTACCATATCTCAAGCTGTGAAATTAATATGCGCAGAGGACATAAACCTCTAGCTCAGGAATAAAAAGTGACCTTAATATGCTCCTGCTTAATCCTTCTCGGGCTCAGCATACCATCGCTTTGGGAAGACAACCCAGCATGAAACCAAGGTGCCACCTCGCCCTTCAGGAGAGCATCCTCCCCACATGCGCACTGGGTGACTCCTTGCGGAAAATCCCTCGCTCGGAGGGAGCAGCGCAGCAGCAGGAGCAGAGGTACCACGCAGGCCAGAGGCAGCACACTGCATCCACACTTGGACCACTAGCAGCTGGGAAGCACTGATCTGGTGTGCAGATAACCACTAAAGCCCGCTGATTCTCAGGGAAAAGCTGCAGGATTTGGCTCAAAGGGCCCGCTGAGAAACCACTTTTGCTTCTCAACCCACCTACACAGCAGCAGTGGGCACTTTGCACAGCAGCACCCACACAGGCAGGGTCCCACGACACCGCTGCCATTGAAGCTGCAAGCAAAAGCTCCATCCAAAGCATTTAAAGTAAGAGAGAGATTTAATTTATAATGCCCCCCTGCGCTCCCCCCCCCCCACTGCCCCAGGTCAGGCCCGAAGGCTTTGCCTAGCCTGTGGTTTCAGCTGTTCAAATTTCAAAACTCTGAGGTCCCAGACAACAACTCAAGATTCCTGCCAAATTTAATTTTTCAGGCATGAGAAAGTGCCATCCTGAGCCCTAAAATGTGCACAGTCAGATGACGCCACGGGTGGCAGCAAGGCTCCCTGCCCTATGAGAACAACTTGAACAACAGTATTTCCTGCATCCCAGTCTGGGGAGAAGCACATGCACACACCTTTCTCTAAAGACACAAACAAGTACTCCCTCCCCAGAAACAGCACCAAATTTTGGTAACAAATCACCACCATCTCTCTCTGGAGGTTAAAGCCTACACATGTTGAGCCAGTTACACAATTATTCTGGATTTTCAGGAAAAGGAGAATTAATGTTCAAACACATGGAATGGCAACAGAGAGACCAAAAGCCTTGCCCCTGCAAGCACCCAGGGACCGTGCCAGAGGAACAAGTGCTTGCACTAACTGCAAAGTGATGACTGTATTTCTACAGATTCCTCAGCTGTTGCTTTGAACTCTTTCATTGAAAAGAAGTGTTTTGACAGCACACCAGATAAAAAAGGAAAAAAAAAAAAGTAACTCTGAAGTGTATGTGAAAATACACACATAAAGATATACAAATCAAACAATTTTCTTTTGCCACTGTAAAAGCATCACATTAAATGTCATCAAAACAGTAAACTCCAGAGTAATTTGTTTGTGCGCCTGTTAGTAGTTCTTAAATTTAATACATGCATGGGTGTAACACACACATTCCCCTCACAATCTTTTCAACAGTTGCCACAGATCTGGAGCACATCAAAAGCAGAGCCCAAAGGCACTGGACTTACTCAGGAGTTTGTTTCTAACACTGAGGTGAAGACTAAACCACACCAGTCACATAAAAGGAACACACCAATGGAACGGTAAGGTGTGACAACACAGCCATCTCCAGAAAGCCATGTTTTCTACCATGAATATTCCAAGTCCAATTTGCAAAATAGGATAATTTTGCATGCAAATGGACAGTTACACATCTAACTGAGCATTTGTGCAAGCAATTACACGTGTGATTACCTGACTGCATAATTGCGTGGGCCTAACTTTGAAATTGGGTCTTACATTTTCTGTTGAACACAAATGCTCTCTTTAATAAATAGATATTGAGTAGTTTTGAAGCCCAGTCACCCAGACCCACTGACTCTAAACCAAATATTGAAAAAACATGCTGAAATGTGTATTTACCCAAAAAAAGAGCATCATGTAACCCTGGAATAATGCAGTACATGGCCACCAAACTGAGCCACAAGTTTCTCTGCTGAAACTTCTAGTCCACTAAATTGCAAGGGAAAGCCAAATATCTGTATCACGACAGGTATTTTCATCAGGAGCACCGGAAAATTCCGTATTGTAATTCTTTCATTGAAAGACTTCTGGGGCTTTCTTGCTACTCAGGATGTATTCTAGGGAGGAAAATCAAAGTAAAAGCACATTAAAAGACACCTATTCTTAGCAAGCTGGTCAGCAGCTCATGAGTACAGTTTCATCAGACAAATCCTGAAGATAAAGTAAAATCCAGCTTTGAATTATGAGGTGATGCAGGGTTTTCTGCACACGATCCAAGCAGTTGTTGTCCCAAGCCTTTGCATTGCTGACCTCTAGGGAGAGGTTTTTATCTAAATTTAATCATCCTCAACTATTTTCAGCCAATCATAAGGAGTATTTTTCTTTTATGGAATAATCCTAAATACCACCAATTTTCCTGTGCATGTCAACCACAAGTCTCTATTTTACATGTCAAGCAAAAGCTCTTTAAGATTAGCTGTCAGAGCCTGTGAGTTTTGGCCAAGTATCAATTTTCTGTGTGGATGATGCATTAAATTTAAGATGCTTGTTGCTACTGGGGGCAAAGCAATATAGCAATTACCAAGCTATTTCTGACTTACAAATCCATAAGTAATCACATTGCTGGAAACCCAAACTTGGTGGGAAAGAAATCGAGTGTTAAAAACAAAGACTACCACTGAGGTAGTCACTGCCACCTCCCTCAGGATGCGTGTCAGTGGGAAGGCCTGATATCACACTCTCTGAGCCACAGACACTTGCAGAGATCCAGGGAAAAGCAACTCCAGGTCCCTCAGAGACCCAGGGAAAAGCAACTCCAGGTCCCTCAGAGACCCAGGGAAAAGCAACTCCAGGTCCCTCAGAGACCCAGGGAAAAGCAACTCCAGGTCCCTCAGAGACCCAGGGAAAAGCAACTCCAGGTCCCTCAGAGACCCAGGGAAAAGCAACTCCAATTCTCTCAGGCCTGTATTTCATCCACCACAACTATACATAGAGCACAGAGGATCTGAGGTGGCCTTTGCTCCTCTCTGCCCTTCCCTGACACTTTGGAACCTGCCACTGATGGTTTTCTGTATTACATCTCCACACAACGCTAAAGTCCTGTGTTGCGTGGCACTCAGGTATACTCTCCTTAATATTACTAAGTCGGGCTTGTGTGATCCAAGAAACTGTCGTTGTAGCACCTCATATTGATGACTCCCAAGGAAAGCTTTATTTTACCTGCCAGAATAAGCCTTACACTGTGTCGACAGACAGAGAGTTTATTCCAGATATTCCTAGAAAAACAGGCATGCTACAGCTCATACTAGTTCTCGGGGAATTTAATCAACTGCTGGTTTCAGGAACACACATAAGATGAGCTTTGGTGATCTTCCACGAGAGTCAGCTGAGACCCCAAGAAACCCTGGCACTTTGGCTCACATCGGCACTACCCAAATTGAGGAGCAACAACCCAGGCAGCAGTGTATCCCTCCTCCTTACTGGCATTGCTCCAGTGCTCATCCTCCACCAGCCTGCAGCAGCCCTGCCTCATAAAATACTTAAACATCAGTGCCCAAGGGAAACACCAGTGCCATTAAAGCTCAGGACAAACAATGAAAACCTCACACTGGCCCCAAAAGGCAAGACAAACAAATCTAAACCTGACAGGGGCTACCCAACGCAAGGACCTGGTCACCAGCGAGCCAAAAAAATGGACTCCCAAACACTGATGTCAGGAATGTACCAGGAGTTGATGGATGTTATTTTGTCACATCACTGAAAAAAACAGATAGACTACATCCAAAAAAACCAAAAGGAAACAAGTGTCACAGCAATTCTCACACAGCCTGGAACAACGTGGACAGGAAAAGCCCAAGGTACAGAGTGTTGGAGCAGAAGGTTTACGCCCACAAGGACAGGATCCATCTGGGACAGGCAGGACCTACAGAAATCACACACACTCTACAGCCTTTATTTGGAGAAAGCCACTATTTGCAATGTTTTGTCTCATTTCCACGGGCCTTCAGCAAGAGTGGGATTATTCAAATCGACAGCAACAGTCTGGCAAGATTGTTTTTCAGTATCAAAGGACACCTACCCAGTAATTGCTGTACTGTAGCATGAGGCATAGCCCACATATTTTAATGCCTTAACCACATGTCAGGGCAGCAATTGGACCAAAGCCATAAAGTCTTAATGAACCCACGTTTCCATCTCCAATTCCACCAGCAATATTTGCGAGACATTGCAAAACCATATTTCAACCAACCTCTGTATAAAATATTACAGAGGATTTAAAAAATATGGCTTATAAAAACAATCACTGGAATTTTTCCCCTATTTCTTAGGCTACATGAGTTTTGACTTTTCTCTGCATGCAGAGCAGCAGAAGATTTTTTTTTTATTTTTGTGAAGACTGAGATTCTCACAATCCAAGATCTTGGGATTAAAAGTAACATGAAGAAATTTGCAGCAAATAACACTGTGTATCTGTTTGCTAATCTTCCAAAAACAGAAGGGAAAAAAAAAGCAGCAATCTCCTGTCCCCAATCTTTGGCTACCACAAGAAAGTAAAAGCTTCTTAAATAATCTTCTATTAGAAATTTTATTAAAGGTTCAAGCTGAACACCAAAACCCTTTGACGCCCTGAAACATTCAGCACAGACTTGATTTTGTTTCCTTTCTAAGAAGCTGGACCAAGCCAGGGAAAATGTGAAGCATCACTACAGTTGTTGGCTCCAGAAAGAGCCCCCCACCTGTGCTGCAGGCACCACATTACTTACACAGCAGCTGCTTGTTATATCATGATATAATGAAGTTTCACAGCGACATGTGGAGCAACACTAGAAACAAACCTAGCCCAGGACTTCAGCGTGTTATGCAGCACGAGGGCGACATAAATGCTGTACAAATTATCACCACTATTTATAGGTTCTAATAATTTCACATTTTTCTAATATGATCTTCCCAATGCACAGTGCAGTCCCAGGTGATACCAGGGCTGCACAGCTGTGTGAGCTGGCAGCAGTTTAAAGCATGTTGCACAAGAGGACCCAAACATGCATGATTTCAAGAGCAGTTCAAAACTCCAGGAGACAAAGAAATACTCTATGCTGAGAAATCCAGGGAGAAAATCACAGCGCTGGCACACTTCCTTCTGTGGCTAAAGGAAGAGACAAAAGAAGAGAGAAGAGTGGCAATGACTTTACATTTGTTTTGAAAATTTCCATTTTCTCTTAATGAGCTATTAATTCCCTTGTTCCCATGACCTAAGCTGGCTCTGGGAGGAACAACTCCCAGCTTCCACCACCAAAGCCCCCTGCGGAATGGGGTCCCCACACACTTCACCGGGTCTGAGTCAGTTCATGGAAGAAGTGAAATAGCAGGGACTGAACCTCAATTTTCTAAACAAAATTAGCTGCACACCATTCTGTTTGCATATCGGTTTCTCCAGTTCACAATGTGCTAATTCAGGCAGCAGCCGCTGCGGTACATAAGGATGGCTTTCAAATCAAACTGCTACATGCATTATTTTTGCCTCCGTCCTACACTATTCCATGGCTTTTTCCATATGCTCCAATGCGTATGTCCTCTGAGCATTATTAATAGCTACTGAAGAATATTATCTGCCTACCAATCACTTCAGCTTCCTACTTAATGGCAAGTACATTTTTAGAGCATCAAATATATCAACAGGGACAATGGTTGCTAAATTTGAAGTCAACAACAACTGGAAAACGTTAGCTACTTCATTGGTATTTTTACATGCTTGCAGAAATATCTCTTGAAATAAATGAGCCTTTTTTTATCCTTTCAAAGAGATAATAAAATAATACTGAATTCTAAATACTGTCACATATCCTCAGCAAACAGCAATTTAATTTTAGATAAATACATTTTTACTGCCAAAGATAATGAGCAAAAATAACTACAATTCAACTTTGCATAGTGGATTGGATGAAAAAAAGACCACCTTAAAATGACAGCTGCCTGGCAAGCACAGCACAGCCGATGAACACTTACCAGAATACGGACAATCTTGGAAAAGGGGTTAAAGCAAAATAATTCTTAGGAACAAATGCTTATCATTGCATCTGGCTGCGACATTAACCTTAAAAGACTACTAAAATATTCCATTAGCATACTAACCATGGTACATAAACTTTTATGCTTAAAATGTTCAATATTTCAACGTAATTTCAATTAATGGAAATTGAACATTAGGATATGTATCAAGTTAAGTGTAATGGTTTTTCTTCCTGTGCGTGCACCAAAGCAGCTCCAACCTGCCCATACCAGCTCCCGCCACGGGAGCCACGTCCACAGGAGAAGGCTCTCAGCAGCTCGCAGGGCTTCAAATGAGCAAAACGCTGCCACAAATCTCTTCCCTGCACGTTCAGCTCTGCACACCAAGGTTATTTAAGCACATGCTGAAATGCAAAGCGTGCAAGCGCATCTGCAATATCTGCTCAGGGACCTCAGCAAGCAGCAGCAACCGAGAGGCGCCTGCCCCATAGGAGAGGCTTTCTTGGGAAAACAGGAGACAAAGGGATTGGAAGCACCATTTGGAGAGTCTCAGTAGAGCAGAAAGAGCCAAGCCACAGCTAAAGTCAGTAAGACAGGGATAGGTTTCAGAGCTTTATACAGTGTATCGTCACCAATCCGGGACACAAGAGTGTCCCGCTCTCGCAGCAATGCTACAGCCACACCTGCGTCACTGTTTCACAGTTTTGGGCTTTTCCAACTTTTCCATAACCCGATTTTCTTCAGAAGGGGTTTTTGATTTTTTTTTCTTACAGCACGCAAGCTTTTTTCTTCAACCTCCCTCTGGCACGATCCATTTCCTACATGAATCACAATCGGGAGGGGTGAGAAAAAGAGACAGGTCAGGTATCACAACTCTTAATAGACATTTATTGGGCAGTTAGTCAAGCAGCTGCAGGCAAAGGGTCACATAATGCCTTGCAGTGCCACAGTAGCCTCTCCACATGAATTTAAAGCCCATCAGCAGCATGTCCCACAGCCCAACTTCCTCCTCAGCTCCTCTGGGAACAGAGCCTAGGAGGGAGACCTGCCTGCTGTGGGGCAGCTCAGACCCTGGTACCTCAGCCAGCACTGCTCTGAGCTCAGGCTGCTCCCCAATGGGATTTTGGAAGATTTCTGCAAGCTTTGTATTTCTGCAAGCTCAACAGCAGCTGGTGATGAGACACAGGAGCTTGTCACCATGTGACAAGAGCCCACGTAGCACTGCTGACTTATTAGGAGATTAAGAAAGATCAGGTTATAAATGCCCATTCAGTTATTGTACGTGGAGCTGCACAGACATTCGGAGAGAAAGGAACTGAACATGAAATGAGTATAATCTTAGAAGTCACTAAAAAGGACTTTACAGGAACACTATACAATGACTGATCATTTTTTTATAGTTCAAAAAGAACTGAATCTGCTAAAAGTTTGAGGCTTACTTTGACATTTATTTACTTGATTTTCCTACCTCCTCCTTTGGCAGGAGATAGAATTTATAGGCTTCAGGCATGGTAACAAAAAGCAGTTACCACAGGAAAAGAAAAGTATTTTTTGATACTCTTTGCAGTATGAATTTCTATTCCTCATATATATTTAAATTCGTGGTATATTCAGCACAAGCTTATGGTGTGACCAGTATATGCTCCTGAAGTTTGAATTATTGACTTTGCTGCCCAAACATCAGCCAACATCAGACCCTCATGAACCACTGATGCACGAGCAAATATTCATCTGCCCTGGACTTTGCACACCCTTTATGCAAAGTGGGAAGAAGGACAAGTTTCCCTGGCAGGCTGGGGAAAAAAAAGAAAATAAGGAGATATATATAGTAGCAGCTGTTCAAAGACTTCAGGAGGCTTGGCATGTGCCCATATGCCCAGCAGAGGTAGCGGACAGTAGAAATGAGACCATTTATCACGTGGACACACAGCTCATCACAAGGGAACAGCCACCGAGCACGGCTTAAACTGCTCCTCCAAAACAGGAAGTCGCTAAACAAACATTAACTAAAGTTGCTGAAATGATGAATCTTTCTGGCAGATTGCAGTACTCCCATGGGATAATTCAGCTTTGGCTACGTGGGCACACATAAAATTCACCAGCAGCCTGCACTTGTTTGCAAAAGAAAAACCTTTAAGTCAGTGAAAATCAGAGCCTGTTGCACACCCCAAGGACTTGTCAGCACACAAGTGATTCACGGGAAACAGCCTAGCTGCACTCACCTCATCCTGCCTTCACTCCTGCCACAGTAAAAACCAAATCCCAGGAACAAGCCCCCTCTCCTTTCCCAGCAAAATTGCCTCAGTGCATTGAGAGTGTGTAGAGTCCACAAGGGCAGACCTGGCTTAGCTGTTTCCACGGAGCTGCCATCGCTTGCCCGTGGTTTTAAGAGCATAAATGCCTGGCTGCACAGCACTAAACCCCAAGCAGCACAGGCAGGACACAAAGTTTAGAAGCTTCCAGGGAACCATCCTATTGCCCCACACCAACCACCACATACTGGCTTGCCCTTACTGTCCTAAGGAAATCAGGAGAGGGGTTGTTGTCACACAAAAACAGAAAAAATAAATGAAACCTATGGGCTACATCATCTTTTTGAGCAAGTATATGTATTGCAGAAGGACCATCTGATCTGAGCCTGTGCTGCTGAGTGACCGTGTCTCTTCTAATTTCTTTCCTAGCTTAATAGTTCCTACACTATCAGGACCAAGCACTTTATTCCCAGTTTGAACTCATTCACCTTCAGCACCCAGCACCCATTCACCTTCAGTCATCAGTAAAAAAAAAAAATACTGGTTATCTTAACGAGTCCTCCAGAATAAGTCACCTGAGCTCCTTTGGTTGCTCATATTAAGGGACTTCAGTGTTTGGGTCACTCTCCCAGTGTGCTCTTACACCTCCCCTGCCACACAAGCAGGGACACAGGCGGTGGGGACAGGACTCCAGGGACGTCTGATTCCCCGCTAGCCACCTGAAAAGTGGCTCCTCGGCCTAGGAAAGAGGTGTGGAGGAGAGCCGAGCAGGAGGACCAGAGCCTGGGAAATCACAGCCCCAGCTCCGGGCCGTTCGTCCTGCTGCCGGGAGCGCCTGGGGGCTGCTGCCACCTAGAGATGCTCACAGAGCCAGGCTGCGGGCTGGCCACCCCGCACGCCCCGCCACCACCGCCCAGGAAATGCTCAGCACCCCCCAGCAGCTCCCGGCTCTGGCCAGTGACTCACAGAAAGGGGTTTCTCAAAAAGCCTTTGGAAGATGTGCACGTTCTGGATGACAGGCTGTGCTTCCAGATACAGGGCGAGTCAACTTGCTGTGGTTTGCTAAAATTTAATTAAAAAACAAAACAACAGGAAAAACTCAAGCAAACTAAAATCCCCTGAAAACTAGAATAAAACATTTAATTCAATTAAGGTGTGTGGCTAATGCGCCGCTAGAAAACTGAGGGCAGATTTCAGAATGACTTGGCATTAAGGTCAGGAGTGCAATGCAGCACCTGGGGCTCAGGCTGGAGCACCCACAGGGTGCTGGGCCCTTTACAGCCATGGACCCAACGTGCCTTTCTCTGCTACCCATCCCACTTCACTACCGTGCAGGCTCTGAGGAAAGGCTTCTCCCCTCATGAGCTGCTACTGCCAAGTCTCATTTGCTTTACTCATAAGGCATGTATTTCAGGTCCTTATTATTACTGTTTTCATGTTAATTACAAGCACAGCTCCTAGTGCCAAATTCCATACACATAAACATCAATTACCATCTCTTTTTTTAAAAGCGAAGTCACAACTCAGTCACTGGGGCACTCAGCAGTGCCGGTCTCGGCATGGCAGGTGCAGGCACAGAGCCTCCGTGGTGTAACCCCGTGCTGGAGCTGCCCCAGGATCCCTGGCGATGCTCCCAAGAGCAGGGTCAGAACCAGTCTCCTCTGCCCTGCAGCAGCGCTGGCTTGCAGTGCTCTCGGGGACACACAGGGACAGCAGCAGGCTGCCCTGGCTACGACGCAGAGATGTCCCCGCAGACCCCGCACCAGCCCCGAAGGGCTGTATGGCACGGGAGGGACCCCCAGGAGGCTTGCTGAGCCCGCAGCCGCTCCCCTTTGGTAGAAAGGCCCAGACGGGACGACCTCCGTGCAGGGGCCGGGCCGTCTGACGGCAGTTACAGGCTGAAACTCCCAGTCAATATTTATCGTGCCTTTGCAAAGGCACTCAGAGCTCAGCCTAATTTTAACCATCAAATAGACATCGTGGCGGAGTAAACGGGAGAGGTGCCAAGGAGGGCTGTTGCAAAGGAGAGGAGCTGCATCTCTCTGAAGGCGTGTGGCATGTCCCATCCGACATGGCCCAGAGAGGAGTAAAGGCATGAAATTAAAGCCTGCCCGTACATCAGCCTGAACACACTTCTCACTGGGAAATAAAAAAAAAAAAAAAAATAAAAAAATAAACTGCAAATCCATTTGAAGTACAATTTTTCTCAGAGCAGCTGAATACTTCAAACAGGACTAAGTTAATTTGGCTGTAATTATTTAACAACTCACCAAACCCACATATCAGAAAATGGAGTTAATTTATCAGCTATTTTCAAGCAGAACAAAGACTCGCCAGCTTCCAGGTAACAGCCCAAGCTGTTTGGCTCACGTGACCCCGACTGAGCTGTGCACTGCAAACATTGTATGCCCAAGCACGGAGACAGAAGAAATCAGAAAACCCCAGTGTACATATTTACATCTTAGCCAACGCACACAGGATAATGAAATCAAAAGTTTGGCCAACAGCTTGCTTGCATGAGCAAAGGCATCACCATCTCTCGCGATGCACCGAAAATGAGGGCGGCAGCCAGAACCCCATCCTAATGCCCCCAAAAGCTTAAAAAAAAAAAATTCTGGGGGGTCCTAAATACTTGCAAATCATGGCTCCCTGTCCAGCCTGCCTCGCTATTCCAGCAAGCACCAAGTAGCAAGACTCAATCACTACTAGCTGCCAGTGCCCACAGCAGTGCCTAAACCTCTCCAAATAGGAAATGTCACTCCAACCCTTCTATTTTAATAAACGGATTTTCTGTTTTGCACAGTGCAGGGCACAGAGGCTTTTCAGCAGCACAGATCCAGGAGGCTTCCCCAGAGAAGACAGGAAGGCAGGCGAGCAACCCTGGACCGATGCTTTTTATTTTCACTGGGGTATAAATCCAGCAATGGAGAGTGTTTGTGATCGTCCACGCCAACAGCCCGGTTTGAGCGGTGGGAAGGATTGCTGGAGAGTACAGGGGCATCCCGGTGGGGACAGCTGCTGCCCAAAACCGGGGCAGGCTACGGGAAAAGTGTGAGACAGAAAAGTATCAAGTGAAGCGAACAGTCAGGCTGCGTATAAACAGGGAGGCAGGCAAAAAGGTACAGTGAAGCAGCGCCTGTGAAACGAGGAGTGCCATTCTTCTTCAGCGGGGATTTACCGATTCAAACCGCAGGAAGAGAACACATAAAAAAGAAAGCACCAGCCCAGCATTTCACCCCTCCCGATTTCGAGGGTTAGGAAACAATCACACAGCGAAAAAGTAAACTGTACCCCAAGATCAAAAACCGCCTCCAAAGCCCAATCAGGCAGGTAAAGCCAGGACACGCTCCTTTTGCTTCTCACCAAACGTATCCTTCCTTCTCTCTGTTACATAAAGCCTTCCTTCTCTCTGTTACAAAATATAAACTAAATTGTGAGAACGAGGAGCTGTTGCACCAATACCGCCCAAACAGCATAAATTTTGCATCACCAGGGAGAGAAGGGAAAACATTTTAAAAAAAAAAAAAAAAAGCAAAGTTACAAAGAGTGAAGAAATTTCCTTTTAATGTTTTATTCACAGCAAAGGGGCGATGCAGCGGGGGGCATCCCCGTGCCCTCCCTGGGCGACTGAACCGGCACAGCTCGTACTACGGCGGCAGAAAGCGCTGCTTGGATGCCAACAGGAAAACAAAATTCAAGCCAACGCTGCAAGTTTCCCTCCAGAAAGTTAAAAATTCCGGGCAGACCCTGCCGGAGGAAAAAGCGCCTTTTCCAGCTTTAACTTCCAAGCCGCCCGCTCGCCCTCCCCCGTGCGCAAACACCTCGGCCCGGTGTTTACGCTGCGGAGTTGGGACACGCCGTGCACATGAACGCACAGGTGTACGGGGGACGAACGCTGCCTCGTCCGCCCGGCGCGCCGCGATGCTAAGTTCGGGAGCGCAGTCCCGTCGGGGCGGCAGCGGCACCTGCGGGGACACGCACGGCGCCCGGCCGGGGCTCCAGCGGCAAGGGCGGCCCTGGGGCCGAGCGGGGACAGCGAGCGGGGACACGGAGGGCTGCTGCGCGGGCGATCCGCGACCGCCGGCTCCGCTCCGCTTCCCGCGGGGGGTTGTCGCCCTCTGGCCGCCGCCGCTCCGCGGGACCCGCACGAACTCCCGCACTCCGCGCTGGGCACTGGGACACGGAGAAGTTGTCGGCAAGGCTCCGCTCCGCCGCCTGTGCCGCGCCGCTCCGGCCGCTCCCGGCCGCTCACCCACCTGCCTGCGCCGCC
>VWPU01016801.1:0-55895 GCA_013398955.1 Callaeas wilsoni
GGGGCTGCGCTGCCGGGGCTGCGGCTCTCCTGCCGCCGGCCCCCGCGCCTCTTCCGCGGCGGCTGCGCTCCTGGCCGGCACCGCGGGCAGGGCTGTGCCCGGCCGTTCCCGGGCAGGACAGCTCGGCAGCTCAGCCTTGGCCGAGTGCCGTCCCCTGCCAGCCTCCGCCTCCGACCTGTCGGCGGGTGTGCGTGCCCATGGAAACAGTAAAAAGAGGATGTAGAGCCTCTCTCTGACCTCCGTAGTGTTAATTGCGCTTCTCTCCCCTCATTCTCTAGCAAAACTGTCTCTCAGACCTGAGGGCTCGAGCAGTCCAGTGCCTAGCAGTGGGCGCTCATCCAAGTTACAGGCTTGGGGCTCTAGTCCAGAACAAGTAATGACCATAATATAACTTGGAAGGAATCATCAAGTCCGCAAAACAAGGTATTTTTTCACCCAAGTGCAATGCTTATAATTAATAAAACCAGGTCTGAAAGTTGTAGAAACAAATTTGATTATAATATTGAAAGAATATTCACAAAATTCAGTTTTTATGTATTCACCCAGCTCTAAACAGCTCCTATGGATTATTCATTCTTGAGCTCAGTCATTCTAGTGGGTGCGGTTTTCTTACTCATTTAGGAAGTCTGTATTAATCATTTATTACTGATTTCAAACACAGAAGACACAGTATTTTTATGAAAAATTAAAGAACTCCATAATTTTTCCTATGTGTAGGAGGGAACAGAAGGGAACTTAAAATCCATCACGTGATACGACTTTCTGCCTCTTAAGAAAATAATTTATCTTGAAGAGAGACTTCCAGATGAGTTTTCAGTGTGGAAACTGTACGAGATTGCTTTTCATGTGAGTCTGTCCCTGGATAAAACTTACATACAGTTAGGAATAGATTTTTTTACCATAAAAGCTTATACTTTTTTCCTTCTTTTGGTAACAGGGAGCACCTTGCTAAAGCTTTTCAGCAAAAGACTTATATGAGGAAGTTGTACTGGAACCCATGGCAGAAAGTTTGGAACTAGATGATCTTCAGGGTCCCTTCTAAGCCAAACCATTCTATGGTTCTGTGATTTTACTCAGCAAGACTTTTCCAAGGCATACAGAAGTTGTCACTGTAGTCCGAAATACAGTATATTATGGTAAGACACTGTCAATCTGTCAAGTGATGCAACATTGGTTAAGAAGTGCTGCTTCTTGAGGTCCAGCTCTTCCAACTAGAATATCAGCGGCCATGTTTGCTGCCTTCCCCTTCATCACAGTTAAAAGATTTAATCAGAACTTGATTTATTCTAGTGGGGTTTTGATCTTGAACCTTGTAATGAAAGGTTTCTGTTATCCCTCCCAGGTGGATCAGGAAAAGGGGAGGTTATTATCCAGTTGCAGGATATTTACGCTGACAATTCTGCTTACAGCTTATTCTAACCACAGGGTTCTTCTCAGTGTCATGTCAATTAGCACAATTCTTGACTGCCTTTTTAAGCCTCAGACTGTTTTCATAGGCTTGGTAACAGTGAATTGAAAAGTCATCCACAAACTAAAAACACCATGTTCAATAAAGTTAATATGTTTGGCTTCACAGTATCAACTGAATTGAACAAGAAGTCTGCAGATACGGTTATTTATTCTATTAATTTTTATTTATTGTAAGTGGCTCTTAAATTCCTGTTTTCTTAAGTCAATTCGGCTGTTGATTTACTTGATGACAGTACAGTTATTGCAGGTATTGCTGATTTCAGTGAGGAAAAGCTCAATCATAGCTTGAGGTCATTCTATTTATTAAAATACTGAAAACATGTTGGAAGGTCAAGGTAAATCCATAGAATTGATCCCTAAATTTGTAAAGATTGACAAGATGTTGGCATCCAGGTACCCTAAGTGTTACTGCAAAGATATCTGTACACATGCTCTAATCTCTCTACAGGGGATGTACCCCCTGTGCTGGTTTTGACTGGAGGGCTTTACAAGTAACTTCATGAACAATAGGACAGTTGGCCTTGAAAGTAATTGTCATGGCTCAAGTGAATTCAGGATATGTCTTTCCATTGCTTTTCAGTCTTTGAAAGTGGTTCGTGTCACATCTAGTTTTGTCCCAAGTTCAGCTCAGCTCAGTTACATTGTACTGAACTGATTACTCCAATTAAATAAAAAAGGAACACAAATAACTTTTATGTCTGTGCTCCTGGAAACCTGAAAATATTTACAGAGGTGTAAATGAGGTGAAAAGAAATTAAATTAATGGAGGTACATGATTAGAAAATTTATGTGAGAAGACTGGCCCAAAATATAATGGGGGAAAATGATAGAGAAACAACACAGTGAATGTGTCTCAATAATGTGTGAACAGTGACTGAGAGGAAATGCATAGGTCAGACAATTTCTCCTCATAAATAGGTTCTGCCTTTTTTAGGCTATGCAGATTTCTTTCATTTTATGCCAGAAATAACCCCCCTTTCCACCTATTAGTAAAGCTGATAGAAATATTTCAGTAAGCATTAGGACACCCTGTTCTCTACCAAACACTCTTCTGTATATATTTTTCTAAACATGTTCATGTGACATAGACACACTAGCAGTCTTAAGAAAAACTAAAAGAAAAACTTGAAAGCTTGCCATTGTAGGGAATATATAGAATTTAGGGCAATGGTATTTGGCATGTGCCTAATATCTCTAATGCAGGAGAGCATTCAAAAGGGCAGAGGTTAAAAAATAATCCAAAACCACAAAATGGCCATCAACACTCCAAAAGCGCAACAAAAATCTTTCTCCACTTTTATATGCTCCAAATAAAGCTCTAGTACAAACCAAACCAAGCCTCTGCATTTTCTCCAAGGTCTAGGACTATCTGCCAGTCACCAGCAGAGTGAAACTCAGAGATGTCTCTAGACAGTGGCCCCAGTGGGGTAGAACATTTAAAGGATCAATAGCATTCCACTCTTAAGGCAAAAAATGCAATGCTACCCTTCTAGTAAACTTCTTTAAAATGACACAGTTATTTCTAAAGCAAGCCGTCCATGAACCAGCAGTGTGCCCTTGTGGCCAAGAAGGTGGTATCCTGGGCTGCATTAGGAAGAGCATTGCCAGCAGGTCGAGGGAGGTGGTCCTGCCCCTCTGCTCAGCCCTGATGAGGCACATCTGGAGTGCTGTGTCCGGTTCAGGGCTCTTCAGGACAAGAGACATGGAGCCCTTGCAAAACATCCAGCTCAGGGCTACAAAGTTACCAAGGGATAACTTTTGAGACCAGGCTGAGGGAGCTGGGCCTATTCACCCTCAAGAAGAGAAAACTGAGAGGGCACCTAATCAATGTCTGTCAGTGTCTGCAGGGAGGGGTCAGAGCATGGACCAGGCTCTGCTTGGTGGTGCTGAGCAACAGGACAAGAGGGAGCAGGCAGGAAGTGATGCACAGGAAGTTCTACCGGAGCATGAGGGAGAAATTCTTTCTGATTGCCCAGAGAGGTTGTCGAGTCTCCCTGACTGGATATATTCAAGAACCACCTGGATACAATCCTGTACCATGTGGTCTAGGACAGCCCTGCTTGGGCAAGGAGGACCAGATGACCCACTGTGGGCCCTTCCAGCCTAACCCATTCTGTGATTCCGTGATTAGCCTCAAAACATGGCACTAAGGTGTGAGAGATGTAGGAGCAATACTTACCTGTTCACGCTAACAGAGAAGTGACACATGGCATAAAAACATCTTTGGTATAATTTTTACTAGGCATCCATTATTAGCAGCTACATTCTAACATTCTGATATAATAGTCAAGTAAATACTCGGAGTTTATGTTCTTTAAGCCCCTATGAGTTTTAAGAGAGAAACAAAGTCAGATGTCCTCTATACCATTACAGCTGTCCATCCAAGTAGTCAATGGCACTATATGTATATACAATCCTTAGCCATGTTTTCCTGGTGAAGCTATAAATATATTGACTTATTTGGGTCATCACTGCAAGTCTGTGATTAGTTGTGTATTAAAACATACAAACACAGTGAATTTAACAGGATTTCAGACTGAATTTCACTGTAAGTAAAGCATCTTTACTAATTTTTGGAGTGAGCTAGCACTGGTTCATTGATAAAAGTCCTTTGTTATTAAAAAAAGAAGTTAAAATGGAATTAATAACATGACTTACAATACTGTTTAATTACTAATAAAATCTTCAAATATTTTTGATTGTAAAAAGTAACGTCTTCAATTACAGTATGAAACAATAGCTTAAAATATCAGCTGTCCAACCCTCAGTAAGGTTTTAAGCTGTCTTACAGCCTAGTGAGTGTAAAAACTCTCACACTACTTTTTTTTTATTTTATTACTAATAGAGGGGGGAAAAGCGTTGAAGCGATAGAGGACTAAGCCTTATTTTTTTCAATTCAATGTTGAAATTTCCAAAGCAACTTTTTGATTTAAAAAGTGTATGTATTAAACAGCAGCAATAGTTACCTCAAACAAAACATAAGCATGTACAGGTGCTACACACAGATGCAGTGTGGATTGCTATGAATTGCTATGACAGTGATCTCTAACTTTCCATTAAAGACTGAGTGCTCATCCTTCCAGATGGCACCGAGGCCCACAGTAGCTAAACCTATGGCTGCTGGCATGATAAAATGCTCCTAGCAATGTTCACTAAAGCATGCAATTAGAGTCCCAAATGACACCTCAGTTCATTGTAACTCTTACTATTATACTTTGTAATGATGGTTTTAACTTGTTCTTGTTTTTCCTCCTTCACTAGTATGGGCACAGCTTTCAGTCTTTGCTTATTTGCCTCACTTCCCCTGTTTGTTTTTCCTTTCCTCAGTAAGTCTTACACCATTACGACATTTTTTTTCCTAGTGCATCTCATTCCCCCTTTTCAACTCTGAACTTCTGTGTATGCCATCCATTCACTACCCTTCTTGCACCTCACTCTTGTGTCACTTCATAAGCAGCTTGAGTTAGGAGGGCTGAAATTGAACTTTCTTTACAGAAACTGAAGTGTTAAAAGATGGGCAAGCAGGTATTTCTAAACCTTATATACACAACTTTCTGGTATCAGTCACAAACAAGTCCAGCCTCTTTCCAGTATCCTTGCTATTTCCACAAGTCATGGGCACTCCTGGCTGCACAATGGCAATGCTCTCTAATGCAAGTGATGGAGCCTCAATTCTGGTTACTCTGCAGCAGGGCAGGTAGCATATTTCTCTAGAATTTGAGAGTCTTGGGTGTTTAACAGACTGACATTAAGTTGAGCTTACTGTGCCTCTTATTAGTTATAGCCTAAGGCCAAGCAGTGATCAGTGCTGAAGGTCCACCCTCCTGCCTAAGCATAACAAAGCCTTCCCATCAGTCTGAGGCACCTGTCTCCAGGGCTGCAGATAAGCACCTAAGCCCAGGGGAGAGGCGGAATTTCAGCTCTCTTCCTTACTTGGCCATAGGCTGTGCCTCTTTACAACTATTCTAAATAACCTTCCCAAAAGCTTTACTGCTCCCAGTCACTTCACAGGGAACTTGGATGGCTTTGGTATGCTCACAGAATAGCTGCATTTATGGCCTTGAGGCATGTAAACACTGCTCCCAGTTCACACTTGGTCCCAGAAGTTTAGTGAATGGCTCAAGGGTACACAATTCCTGAAATCTGTACTATTACTGGAGTCATTAAGCACAGCTGAACTTACTACATGGTAAATTTCTCAATTTCTGAGCAAAGACGTGGTTAAAAAGCCTTAAAACAAAGCTATTCTGTTCCCTTAACCAGACTGCAATTTCTTAATAGCAAATAGTCATGCCAGAAAGTATTCCAACTATAAAATACCTACCTTGCTAAAAATAATCTGTTTAGTCCATTTTCTGCTATAGTAAATATGACTTACCATGTCACCATCTGTTGTCAGGTACCGAGGCTTTCCTGCTATAACAACCTCCATTGCAGCCAACGTGTGCCTGATCTTAACTAGTAATCTCTAAACCCAAATTAAAAGGAATTGTCAAGTATTTCCTGTTTAGATGGAATTGATAGCGTGGGAAACATTCAGCACCTCGCAAGATTAACCCTTAGAAACTGAGGACTAATTCCATCAGTAGACCATGTCTCATTTATACTGCAGGCTGTGTGGTACTGATCTCTGACCAAACTCTAAATGAGAGACTGAAGAAGAGGGAAGATTAGCCTCTCTGCTGCTGCAGCTGTACTCTTCCCTGTACCCAAGCAAAGTCATATAGTGTTTGCTCAACCACTGCTGCAAAACCGTGCTTAACTTCACAGACATAATTAGGTTTGGGTGCCTGCATTTGTTCCCTTCACAAGATTGGAACCAGGAGTTAATGCAATGTTCAGTCAGTCTTCTTAAACCGAGGCTCTCTTTAATCTTAAGGAACTAAACATAAAAGAAAGTGACATTTACAATAATTAATGAGCATATTCAACTGTCTCATCTAACTCTTACCAAAAGCATCTAAAGCTTGTATACAACAGCCAAACTTTCAGACTCCATAAGGGTGTCTTCCTTGGTCACTTTCCCACAGTCTCCCATCCAGTGCCTTAACAGCTTATCTTTTCAACTGTTTACAGGCCATCTTTTATGGTTGTTTCTCATCTGGTAGAACAGTTATGTCATGTGGCAGGAGCTAGAGTAGCTTTTTCTCCTTTATAAATAATAGCTCAGACATAGTATTTAACATTAAAATCATGGAAGAGAGTGCATTGTGTGGGGTTTTGTTTCTGTAGCTGTCAGGAAACAAAGCCAAATATGTAAAGTATTCACTGCATTGACCATGTGCTTTGGTAGTTATCCAGACAATTTGCTTGCAAGCCGTGTTCATGACTGCCACAAGTCAACCCATTTCCTCATTTCCCTGTTATCTTAATTCTGAAGTACAGTGTGAGCCAACAGCACCCAGAAAGCTGAAGTCACTGTTAAGCTAAACAACACCATAATCTAAACTAGTAAAAATGTTCACTCTCTGTTATATCCCAATCAGACTGGAACAATTAAAAAAATCTTTGGCAAAAAGTCTGTGGAGTTATAAATCAAAACCACTGAAAAATTTGGAGAAATAAATCCATTCCCTTCCATATATTTCTGCACTTTGTATGAAATCATACTGCATATCAAGTAGATATCTTTCCTTTTAAAATCATGTGCTAACTTCAGATGGCTTTTCAGTAGATGATCAGCTTCTGATGCCCAGTGGTGAGACTGCTGGCTGTCTACAAGGTAGCAAATGGGGGAAAGAGAAGACCTGGCAATGAAAAGAAAACCTGAGAGCCCTCCAGGACATGTATATCAAATGTAAAAGAAAGTGTGCAGTATTTAAAACAAAAAGGTCTGTCCCAAGGAAATGTACAATGTAGCAGGAAAGAGAAGAAGGGGAGGTAAAAACTAAAATTAATAAAAATTTAAGAAATAACTGGAAGAAAATGAGTGAGATGGAAGAGAAGAAATATTTAGGTACTTTGGCTCTTTTAAGGGACATAATGTCAGTGTTTTTGCTTCTCATTAAAAAAAATAATGTCCATGGGTATTAACTATTAATGAAGACCTTGCTTTTGCAAAGCATATCTAAGCTTTCAGTATGAGTAGTCCCACTGATGCAAGCAAGACAAGTTATGAATTAAAATTAAATTATTAATTAGGTTTTTAACACAAGTCTTAGTTGTGCCATGTCCATACTTTGTTTTTTTTAAAAAAAAAGCATAAAAAAAAAAGGTGGCATTTTCTGCAAATCTAGTGGTGCTTTGCCTATTCCAGTAATATTAGATACAGATCTATCTATCTAATTTAAATTAATACTAAAAGCAAGCCTTCATAAATACAGCATATTGTTGAAAAGGATTCCAAAATAATTCACTATGTTTATTGTAAAGGTTCATCAATATCTTTGGAAAGGAAGTTGAGATATGAAGGACTTGGGGGTGCTGGTGGGTGAGAGGCTGGACATGACCCAGCCATGGCACTCACAGCCCAGAGAGCCAAACGTGTCCTGGGCTGCATCCAGAGCAGTGTGGGCAGCAGGGGAGGGAGGGAGGGGATTCTGCCCCTCTGCTCTGCTCTGGTGAGACCCACCTGGAGCACTGCACCCAGCTCTGGGGTCCCAGCACAGGAAAAGACATGGACCTGTTGGAGCCAGTCCAGAGGAGGAACAGAAAGATGGTCGAAGGGATGGAGCTCCTCTCCTATGAGGAAGAGCTGAGAGAACTGGGAATATTCAGCCTGAAAACAAGAAGGTGACTTAATTGTGTCCTTCCAGTATCTGAAGGAAGCCTACAAGAAAGATAGACTATTTACAAGAGCATGTAGTGACAGGAGAAAGAGAGTAAGTTTATGTTAGATTTTAGGAAGAAGTTGTTTACTCTGAGGGTGGTGAGGCACTGGCACAGGTTGCACAGAGCAGCTGTGGATGCCCCATCCTTGAAAGTGTTCAAGGCCAGGCTGGATGAGGCTCTGGGCTACCGGGTCTAGTGGAAGATGTCCCATGGCAGGGAGGTTGGAACTAGATGAACTTTAAGGTCTCATCCCAAGCCCAACCCAACCCCATCCATTCTATGATTCTGTGATTCTTTGGTATGACCACTAATGAAGCAAAGCCTATAGCGGTGTATGGGTGTAGCAGTCACAGTACTACCTACCTTCTCCGTTACTCCCCTGATACACAAAACATGCAGTAAGACCAAGGCTATATCCTAAAAGTAAAGATACACTCTTGTAGGCAGTTTCTCTACCTTAGCTCAGAGGGGTGTTCTATTAATTCAAAACTACAAAAGTATTGAGGAAAAACATGCTAAAAAAGTTTCTGGATTAAGTGTGTTTTTCAGATCTTCTATGTGACCTTTTCAGCTTTCCTTTTCTTTCTCAGTTCTGCTTTGATTCTTCCTCTGAAATGAGATCTAGGCTGCCAGCAGTGAAGTAACCTATTTTACAAATCCTGTTGTAGCTCCATCTGTTTTGGTTGAACTTTGTCTTTATTTTGTCCCATCTAAAACCCATAAGCACTAATTAAATATATTGTAAAATATAGATGAGCTGTCTTGTGACTGATAAGGTTGTATTACAAAGCTTACAGTTTGTTTATACTAAAGCTTGTGTAAAATAAGACCAATTTCTTGTAACATTCACAACATAAAGTATATACTTGTCTAAACACAGGACCCTTCCTATGTGGGAGTAGTATAGAAAACCAGCCACAATTGATACTAGCTCATTTTTAATGATTTCTAGGCAAAAACTTCAGTTTTATATTTTTATATAGCATTTTATGTTTGATGTTTTCTTTTTCTATCGAATCTTGAAAACATATATATTCGTAAAATATTTCAAGGGTGAAAATAATCAGTTGATAATGTGTCAGCAAATTTTCTTTACACATCTGCATCGTCCAAATTAATTACTAATATGCTTATCATTGTCTTTATTTCAGTTTTACATATGTGCTGTATGAGGTCTGGTGTGCAAAACTGTGATAAAATGTTACATAAGGAGATTTACCTTCACTTTCTTGTCCTTGTGGGTTTTTTTAATGCCACTACGGACATTTCTATACTATCAGCTCTTTTTTTTTTCCCTTGTTAAATTAGTTTTTCATCTTCCTACATAATTATCTGAATTCTGTAAACTACACAGATGTAGCTCTTGGCACAGTATTTCATATTGACAAGAGAATGCTAAAAGAGAAATACAGATGGATAGACTTCTAAAATACTCAACTCTGATTTATGCATTTCATTAAGCACAGTCGCAAGAGCAGAGTAAATAGTAGAAAAAATCTTCATGGAGACATTTATAAATCCCTCCCTTGACTATAATCCTACCCCTTATACTTGCTTATGTTAGAAAATATTCAGCAGGATTGTTGTATTGGATGATATCAACAGGCAGACATGATAATTCTGGTACCAGTATTAGAATTTACATTGAGCCAGAAAATTATTATTTTCTGTTTACATGGTCTAGAAAGACACAATATTATGTAACATAATCACAAAACATAGCATAAATAAATGATTAAAAATATTAGAGTGAACTATTTTCAAGCAATATAGTACTCAACAGATGTCCACAGAGAGGTGTTTAAATGAAGAAGTGATACATATGTTCAACAAAATGCAAAATGAGAGGGTAATGGTTTTTAGTATTCTGAGGTTCTTTCATCTGAGACTTTTGCTGTTGAATCAACAAAAAAGGAAAATCATATTTGGTTTTTATCAAGCTAAACTTATTTTTGTCAACTCTTCTTGAGATTGAAATAGGACATAGAGAAGTTCTGGTCCATTTAACAAAAAATTGGTCTTTTAAGCCTGAAACAGAAAGTTTCATTTTGGGACACTCATTTGAGGAAAAACTAAAGCTCATAAAACTGCACTATGAAGAAACATCCTTTTATTCAGGATTACAAGGCCTGAGAAGACCTCATGTCAATGCCTCACATTTCTGGAATGCCTCTTGACATGTACATAAATATTTTATAGAAGGTGAACTAGCTTCAACAAAGGACCCCCACTCTAGAAAACTCCATCAGCTCCTCGCTAGAATACTTGGTAGAAGACAGGTTTGGTTTTCTTTCTGCCTTGATTGGAACAGAGAAGCAATGAACCTTCAGCTCCACTGTTTGAAATCCCTCAGGAGCATCCCAGGCCCTTGCTCAATGTTTTGGTTTAGACAAAGAGAGTCAGCTTTACAAGTGCGGAGCCAGAGCACTCAACTGAGAGCTGGGTATTTATGGCATTCTGTTCAGGACCGTAAGATCTGTCTCCTGAAGAGGAAGGAACTCAGTTCAACTTTCCTGTATCTGGAGTGAATGCACAAGCCACATTATTCCATGAAGGAGAAGATTATGTTCTGCTGGAAAAAAATAACCTATTCATGCATTTAACCAGAATAAAAAATTAAAAATCTCCCTTAGAAGGCATTTCTGTTACTTGATAAAAAGAGCAATTGTTCATAAACTACTCTGATACTCTCCTAAGAAGGAATAAATAAGAAGAATGTCCAAGAAAATGAGGCAGAATTTGAGCACCTTTGGAGTTTGGAAATCCTTATTTTTCAGAAACTTGTTAATTGACATAGTCATTAGTGTTCTCAAGGCCATGTTCCTTGAACAAGAACATCAAGTGGGTCAAAATATGATCAATCAAAATCGCTGTAAAATACAAGATTTTTAAGCATACACTCCAGCAGGAGAACAAACGCAAAAAAGAATAATGAGATAAAAGAAAAAAACAACAATCCAGACTAAACTTTGAATGTGAATTTTTATGTGAGTATCAACAACAGCTACTAAAACATACTATAGAAGGCAGTTTCTGCCTTCCCCATTTCCTCCCCTAAAACGATGATGAAATTTCACAGGTTCAGTTCAAGCTCCCACAGTCCACTTATCTTCTACCTTTTTCTGTGTGTTTTAAGCCCCTTTGCCAGGGTACCATGTGAGCTTGTGCAAACAGTGAGCTGATGCAGGGAATGAAACCAAAAATCAGGTATACATAAAAAGCTATTTTCAACAAGATCAGCTCTTGAAATGGCTTTTTGCAAAACTCTACACTAAGCAACATGCTGATTCAAGACAGGGGACAGGACCAGAGCAAACCGCACCAGTCAGTTGTAGCTACCCTGAGAAGTTTCCCAAGTCCAAATGTCATCATGCATATACTGATTAGAGCCAAGCAGTCTACTTACCCCTTGCAGAAGAACATAAACATTATGCTTTAAAATACAAACCTTCTACTGAAGTATAGAATATATCACTTCACATCAAGAGTCCTAAAAAACGTCAGCTGTGCTGTACTGCTGAAACATTTGATGTGATGGCAAAGTAACTCATCATGAAGTGAGGTTTTAGAGAACAGGTATGGTTTTAGAAAACATAACATGATGCCATTGTCTCAGTTACCTCCTTAACACACAGGTGATCAGAATAGCTGGAATCTGGAGATGGGTAGGCTGCCAAATGGGAAAGGACACAAACTACCTACCAGGAAGGAATGGTCCTCATAATGTAAACATCAGTCTCTATTTTTCAGATAGTCTGGGAACAGATCTGTGTGTTCCAGTTTATAAGGGCACAGAGCCTCGAGTCAAGCCTCCTTGCAGCCTGGAATAACAAATGTCACGGTCTCACCTAAACAGGCACCAGCAGTTTTGATTATGTGAGCATCCCACTGAATGATCCATAGAAGCAAACACTGTTAAGACCATCCCTCACTTCTGCCATCCCACCTAGAGAGGAGTGGCAATACTACCCAATAAATTATTCTAAATACCGTTTGTGAAGAACGTGTTTCAGAAGAAATACTGCAGGAAGAAAGAGGCATAGTGACTTGCTGTACAAGCATTTGATCATAAGTTCAGAAACTAAATTTCTTTAGTAGCATACGTCCCATTAAATTCTTCACATTTTAAAATTACGTATTGTCTTATGGCCGTATTACATTTTAAGAAAGTAATGTAACATTCCTAATTATTCAGGAATAAATGAGTGTGATAACCTGTACACTTGTATTCATTCTTTGGCTGCTGTGGTATTCAGCTGTAGACTTTAGTCAATTTAGCTACATTATCCTGAAATATTTTTTAATGGTAAAGAGAAGTATTGGCATTAAGCTTCACACTATGAATGCGAAGAATAAAGCTTTTTATGTGGCTGTTTGCAGCTTTCTCTAATTATTCCCTGTGTTTACTTTCTCATTGTCTTAGGTTACAATGTAAGATATAACCAAAAGTATCTATTCTATCACCATCTGTTAAAACCAAGTGGGGCAGTGTTCTTTATCTCTTCCATGACCCATCCCTCATAACTCCCTCGGGGGGGAGGGGGGGAGGATATCTTCTGTTAATGGGCCATCAAGCCTCACTGCATGACTCATAAAATTACATCATCCCATCGTGNAAGGGGAGGAGCATTCCTACCTGGATATAATCTGAGGTTTGGAACACTACAAGTAGCCTTATCTACTGAATTCCCAGAGGACAAGAGCTACACAACCACCACGGGAGCTTCAGAGGAAGACCAGACCCTTCTACTGGATCACCACTTCTACAGAACCACATCTATCACTCCAAGAGGATTGCAGCCCCCATTTAATCGGACTGCTACCACCACCCTGCCCAACAGGGTGTCAGGTTATATCCTGACTCTCAGGTTAAGACAGTGGTTTTTTGCATGTATTTTAATTTTTTCCTATTAAATTGTAGTTCTGACTTGAAGTCTCTCACTGGTTTGCTTTCAAACTAGTACAGTCATTTACATCCAGACATAACTGGCAGAAAAGTTTATGCTTCATAACTTCATCCCATTACTAAAATGTAAAAAGAATTTGGATAAGATTTGTGAAATTCCACCTTGATATCTAACTGTCTCTGAGATCATAGCAAATAATAGATAAAAGATTAAAACAAAAGATACCTGAGTAAGAAGCCTGTTATTTGTATGTAATCAGAACTATTCAGTTAGATATCTGAGGCCTTTTATATTCATTATTTTTGAAAGCTAAAAATTGCTTTTTGGCTGTACATATTCTTTCAGTTCTAGGACTGCTCATCAGGTAGATTGGTACAATTTTGTTTTTCTTGGAGTCTTCTGAGATATGGGGGGACTTGAGAACT
Organism: Callaeas wilsoni; assembly: GCA_013398955.1. Lineage (NCBI taxonomy): Eukaryota > Metazoa > Chordata > Aves > Passeriformes > Callaeidae > Callaeas > Callaeas wilsoni. The sequence goes on from VWPU01016801.1 coordinate 13,574, forward strand.
TTGGGAAATATGTGTGTGGGGTTCAATACAACAGGTGAACAAGAAGGGAAATGTGCTAGGTACATAAGCCAAGTGGACAGCAGAAGTTGATGGTTTAGTTTTCATTTAAAATTTACCTCACATTATATTTTTTCCCTATGCAACTGTGTTTTTATAGCAGAAGCTGGAGTTCTAGATCATTTCTTCCAAGAAACACTCCCCTCATCTCTTCAACAGTATGCTGATCACTGCTATAGGTAATATCACATGACAAAAATTGTTGCAACACTCAGATTTGGGGTAAGTAACTGTAGAGATAAGGCTCCTGTAGACTCCGTAAGCGACTCGCTCTATAGCTGGAAGCAAGCTGCGTGTCCTACTGAAGAGCATGCCTGTGTTCTGAAACCCATTCCACCCTTTCTGACAAGTTGCAAATGTCTTGAGCTACCCAGAGTTCCTTCACTGCTGTGGGCTGCAGGTGTCCCCAGACTACCTGTTTGTTTCTGCCTGCCACACCTTCAGTTTTGTACGTTCTTGTTGCTGCTGTCTGCCAGGCTGTGAGCTCTGCATTAGTCATACAGAAGACTTGAACTCCATCGTGCAGAGATTTCCTTCTACACTAGGAGTAGGGATGGGGGAGGGGGAACAAAAAGCAATGACAGATTTCCTTTGAAAGGCATGAAGTTCAAACAGCTGAAGTATACAGTAAAACAAGGGCATAGACAACCTGATTACACAATGTCCAGGCTGGTAGAAAATACACTGGATGAATTGTTGCAGAAAGAACCTACAAATACCCTGTATGGCTACAGCCAAAGTCTGAGATAAAGGAAGCAAAGCCTCCTACAGACACTGGAGGACCAGATGGAGTCTGACTCTCCTCTCTTGGTGTCACAGTTTAACCTTGATATTCTAGTTCAATAGCATTTCCTTGGTAAAAGTATATTATGTTTCAAAAAACAATATGATTACATACCTCAGTGTAAGGAAGCACCTGTGATAACTCCCCTCTTCCCCCCATACAGGTTCCAGATCATGTAAATATCTTCCAAATACTACTTTACTATCTCATATGCATGACACTTTCCTCTTTCTGAATTAGATCATTACTACTCAGTGTTATTTTCTGTATTGAGAAAAGGAAAAACCACTCCTGGGTATTTGAAAAAACATAAACATGACCACTTGTAGTTGAAACAAAACCAGGGAGGAGGGTTTGTGTTAAACTATTATTTTGTGGTTCATAAACAGCCATCTGTATATACAGACTGTACTCTACCGGGCTGTAATAAGAGTTCCACTAATATTGATGAAGGGCAGCATAATCAGATATGAACACTTTGTCCCTTTGCACATGCAAGACTTAGGGCTGACAACTGTTTCTGTGTTTTATATAAGGTTCATGGTATATGCTGCATACAATTTAGAACTGCAATCTTAAAGAATGAATAAAAAATTACTAGGTTTTAAATATATATCATGACAAAGAGTTATAATTCAAGAATATGTTGACAGAAAAAAATGGGAAAGACTGCAAGAGATAAGAGTTCAGAGACTAGTAAGAACATTTAAAAAATAAAAACAAGCACAGGACATCTTGCATGCTTATTGTGTTACACTGAAGACACTAATTTTCCCTCTGTAGTTTATATTAATATTCTGTGATGCCTGCTCAGAAGTTCTCAGATCTAATACCATTTTTCTCATCCCTAAAAATATAGCCAATTATACTAAGTAATAAGTTTACCACCACTGTTTAATCTGTCACAGTAGTGATGCCTTAGGATTTTAGCTTTTATGTTTTTCATATATTTGTCATGCTGAAATTCTCTAGTGTATAACTTTAAACTCCATATAGAGTGTTAGCTACTGCTTTCCCATTTTGGTCAGACACAACAATTCCTCTCTAGGCCTGGGAATCAAGGACTCCTTGATGTCTCAGGCCCCGAGAAATGTAAACAAAAGTGAGTTGGAGGGGGGAACAAACTTGGGGTAAATTACTTCATTACCTGAAGCTGTAATTGGAAGATTAACCCCCAATATGCAAACGGACAAAACTTATAAAAGTATGAAAACCCATGACCCATCGTCTATTTTTCGGTGTAGCCTCTGAGGGGGCTTCATTTGCCCTGAATGTACCTGAAGGCCCTTCAATAAATTTAACTGCTTTTTATTCCCTTAATTTTGTCTGGCCTCTGTTTTTAGGTAAGCCCATCAAGGCATCAGTAGCACATATTTTATTTCTTCTCGAAAGTGAACTATAAGCAGTTTTCTCTGTTCAAACAGTCTTGACACTACGCTAGAGATCATTAAAAAACCATACTCAGACTACCTTTTGATCTGAAAAGGCATTTACATTTTTGCAATGATAAAGCTTATTTCACCTTCAATGTTCTCAAATGACCATGATATATTTGTCAAATCTGATTTCATCCTGCTACTGACAGCTCCCAAAGGAAGTGACTGGGGCTAAGTCCATTCAATGCTTCTCTTAATCTTGATGTTTCAGTACTTGGAATTACTTACAGTTTCTGACTTACATGAGAATTTTAAACACGGTCATCAGAAAGGACTAGACATCTTCAAAAGCATCAACCAACCTTGCATTATCTTATTTGTTGACCTCTCCAAGTCTTCCCAGATTGGAATGATTCTATTTATTTGCATGTTATTTATTGACACTTCTTATAGTACATGAAAATCCTTCCTCCTGGAAATGTCTGGTTGATTTTCATCATAGTTCAAGAAAGGTACTTGGTTATGGGACAATTAACTTTATGTGCAAGCTTCCTTATATTCTCCAAAACCAAAATGCCATCTGCTTCAGTTTATAATACTTCTGCCACTATGCTTTCTTCTGTCTTTTACCAAGGAGCCTCAGGAAGAAAAAGTAATTTTTGAACACTGCAACTAGAAGAGACTTTTTGAGAAACCACTGCCAAGCCTTAAAGAGGCATAAACTGATGACAAATTGCATGCATAAAAATATAGGCAAAATGCTGACTATTGTACAACATGAGCAGCTCTTACTGAGGCTTAGAAGTAGTGGGTGAGCAAAATCGTATACAGAGGTGTATTTTTACTTCAAAAATTGCTAAAACAGTAAAATCAAACATAAAATTATTTTACTTCAATTATATGTTGTTAGCTAGATTTCACTGTTCTATGTCAGAAAAAAACCCCCCATAATTAAAGGAATAAAAAGCTACTATATTTCTGCTTGGATCTTTTTTTTTTTAATTGAAATGAAAAACTAAAATCCTTGACTGTTATCAAAACCAGACTTTCTTGAATGAGAATAAAAGAGAATATTTAAAGATTGAACAACTTAAAAGCCTTCAGTTTTGAGGAGATTCACAGTGACAATAATAAAAGAGTTTGCCTGTATGAGGCAATGGAAGATTACTTTTTCTGAATAAATTACTGTATGACTCCTTTAGAGAAAATGTAACCCTTAGGAGGTATGTAGCAATCAAACGACAGCTAGTACAAACCTGGGCCAGATCCAGGGATGAGAGAGATCCTTCATGTAGGTGTTCAGAGAGGAATTATCTACTCAGCCTGAAAACACCATTTAGCAGGCACCTTACCTTGCAGTCAGTCAAGTGTCACAAAGTGCCACAGGCTGTGCGTTTGACAGGCATCACTCCGAAGGGCTCTGTACATCACATGTTTGTTTTGATGGGACTGAGGTGCTCAGTGTCGCCAGTCAGACTGCACCATAATTCTCCTGCATGTGCCTCTGTGTTCCAGGGTGGGTTTCTAGCACTGCTAAGAACCAGCTCCCTTCCGGAGGGCAGCCAGTCTCCTAACACTAGTTCCATGCAGGACAGCTGGGGGACAGCCCTGCAGTGAGTCCCAGGAGCCAGAGTTAAGGATCAGCTCCTGTGAGGCACAGACACTGCTCCAGGTTCTCCTCCCCCACTGAAGGTCCTGAGCCCATCTCACCTCGTAGGTGAGGCCTCCTCACTGCTGCCAAGCCCCTGTTCAACAGCTGAGATTCAGGGGCTGGCAGGAACATGAAAAGGATTTCATGTCACAAGGCCCTTTTCCTGGTCTGTGTTTCAAGGTCTGTAATTAATTAAACTGTTATGACTGGAGTACTGAGAGGTGCTGGAGTTACCCAGAGTGCCTTGAACACCTCAAGGCATGGGCTCAGCACCTTCCCCTACTAATAAGGCTTCTTCTGCTTCCCATCAAAGGCCTGAAAAATGTTTCCACCCCAGGAAAAACATGAGTTGACATCTACTGATAACACTTCCACTCTAAAAGTAAAGCTTGAAAGATGAAATGAAATAAAAAATTTGATACCTGATGCCGTTTCAAGAATTGTTACTGAACAAAGTACATAAATGGTATTTAGAGTATTTCCAGTCACTCCCCAGTGAGTGCTCGGAGTGCTTTCAATCTGTCTCTTTCACACAATTAATCTTTAATTATGCTGTAACAAATGTGAAAGCTACTTCAGAGGGGGTGGAGAGACAGGGATGGGGTTGAACCCTGATGTGGTGCAAGAACCAGTACCATTTCAGCGCCATCCAACTTTGGGATTTTATCCCACTTCAGACATTGAGGGGATGTCATTTTACAGTTTCTCACTCATCAACCAGCTCAGGACAGGGTCAATCCCTAGGACACATCTCTGTATCTGCTCTAATTATAAACACGGAAAGTGCAATTTAGTTGCGATGTTAGTATCATTAACTCTTACCTTGAGCGTGCAATATCTGGTTATGTATTTTAAGTAGCATATTAGAGAGACAAAGGTAGGTTTGTTTTAGCTTCTTCCTTAAGAAAACCCCAATATATTCTGAAGCGTCTGTACAAGCATGGCTACCAAAACAATGACACAAAGCCAGATAGGTACAAAAATAAAAGCATTCTTGAACCTAGGACAGAAAGAATTCTATTAAAAGAAAAAAGCTCTGAAGAGTCTCGTAACAAACCTGAGGAATGGGGAAGAATAAAGAGAATCCCTTATAGAGGAGGGAATGAGAAGATACAAATTATAGCATAAAAACATATGCAAACTGCTGACTGTAGTACTGAATTTGGCATAATGATAGATGAGCAGATGTTTATGTGTGGGAGTACATAAATTCCTTGCTTCTACAAAATAAACAATTTAGGCAAAATCTAGAACAACAATTGGATTGTGAAAAGAGAGAGAACGTAGTCAAAGCAAAAACAGGAAAAAAGGACATGAGTCTTATCCTAAGGAACAACTTTCCCAAGTCTCAACTTTTCTCACCATGAAGAGAAATGTGGAAAACATTTAATTCATAGTGGTTTGGGCAGACACAGAAAGAGGGGGAAAAAAAAAAAGAAATAATTAGGCACACCAAGAAATATTGAGATACACAACTACTTTTTTTCCCAGAAGTGCTTTCCCTACCTTTCACACTACATCCTTTTTGTTTGATGCTGTATACAACATGAAGCATCCAGAACTTCAAGATGCTGTGCCAAGCAAACTTTAAACATCTGGCCCACACTTTTGCATTTTTCCTTCTTAAGAGAAACTAAAGCTCTCAAAAGCTCCTGTACTGCAATTTTTCACAATGTATTTATCACCATCACTAGAGCTCTGGAATTATCAACTACAATTACATAACTAGGTGATCTGTAAGGTCGCTTCCAACTCAAACCATTCCATGATTCAATATTGTCAGTAAAATTCAGTTATTAGGAACGCTGATGTTTTGGCTATGACATTTTACTAAATGTATGATTTACCTCAATCAGTGGTAAATCCTCCACTCAAAAAACCAAATCTTAAAAAAACCCCAAACATATAGAATCTTCCAGCAAGGATCAAGAACACTTTTTTACATTTGAAACTACACAGTCCCTTATGTGTCTCCAGAGAATAAGGACCTCTCCTTTCATCTTACAGGTCAGCAGTCAAAATGAGCTTGTCTAAGCAATGAGCAAATGCTGTTACCTTCATGAAAGTATTCAGTACTTTATACAGTGCACTATAAATTCTTGTTGCATTCTGAGCTTTTTTGCCAAAACTTTATTGCAGTATATGGAGTACAAGCACATTGCAGTCTATTGGGATAATTTTAGCACTTTTAAAAACAACTGGAATACTTACTTTTAGACATGTCACACCTAAAAGAAGAAATAGGTCAGAAAAAAAAAAGCTAGCATGGGCTGCTGATCTGTTTTTGAAGGAGGATGCCTTTAAAATCTATTTTTGAAGGAAGATAGCTTTAAAATGAAAGGATGCAGTGAGTAAATATGTGAGTGCTCAATGTAATAAAAAAACACCTTAGGATTCTAAACCTGTTTGAAAACGATACACAAAAAAGTACGTTGTTTATTGTAATGCCATCGGATTATCATCTGTTTAAAATAGTACAATACATTGTAGTCTCAGGAATTCCTCTGCAGTTTCGAAGACAAACACAAACAAAGGAACTACAGTTTAAGAGTGTGTTCCCAGTGCCTACTAAGCACGGACCAACCAGCTACAAGTGCCTTGGATCCTCACCTGCTGGTATGTGGTGTCCAAATACAGCCTGGCTGTAGGGATGTTTGCAATCAGGCACTGTGCTGTTGTTTGGAGCTGGAATTCAGGGGAGACGCAACTCACAAGTATCGGGGGAGATCAAGTTATCCCAAGAGGGCTGACTCTTTTCCAATAAGGAATTGTGTCACAAATAGAGGAGACAAGATGGTGTGCCAGTTTGGGCATCAAAAGGAATTGAGACATTAAAAAAACCTTCTTCATTGAGAGGGTTGTTAAACATTGGATGCTCAGGGAGGTGGTGGAGTGATCATCCCTGGAGGTATCCAGCAAATGACTGGTATCCAGCAAATGACTAGAAGTGTCACTTAGTGCCATAGCCTAGTTGACAATGTGGTAATCAGTCAAGGATTGGACTTGATGATATCAGAGGTCTTTTCCAAACTAAAGGATTCTGTTATTCTATGAATAGGATATTCTGCTAGCTCATTAGACAGAACTGAGGTACAGAAATGTATTTGCTTAGCCAGAAAGCATAACTGTGCCCAACATAAAGTGCAGCACAAAGTGGAAAAAAAAGTCAGAACAATTCCGATTTTATTTTCCAATTTATTATTTTCTAATAAAAAACATTTGTAACAAGATTTGGTGAGAACTCAGAGAAGGGCAGATTCGGTATGATTTTAACATATATGTTATTCTTGGTTGTCTTTGAAAGAGAAAGCTTTTTCTTAGTATGTATCAGTGATTTCTGTTATACACAAATTTAACCCACCACTGATTTACTGCAGTTATGTACACTTCTCGTTAGCTTAACAGAGCTTACTGAATTGAAAAACAGAGACTGATTTAAAAATATGTTTACTGGGAAACTGTGATAAAAGTCAGTTTATCTTCCAAGTGAGTTGAGATCACCCTCCTCCCCAAAATAAAATAGCTGCCACCACCCATCTACTCTCTACTGTCACGGAATCCTGCATGTTTGCATGTCATTATATCCCTATCAGCAGTGAAGTTATCTAGGGATAATGAGGCAGAACCTGAAAAAAGGAGGTTTTCTTTCCTGCAGAGTTGTGCCCCAGGGCAGTTAGTGGTATCTGTGAAAGAAAACTAATGACTTGTCATTATCATTCAAAAAGTTAATCTTGCATTGGAGAAAGGATTTTTGTTTCAATTTAAGCCTGATTTCCATATTCGTTGCTAGCTGGGTTTTATATAAACGTGACTAGTTTAGATATGTCTACACTGTTCTCTAGATACAGACCCAAACTTGGACTCAAGTCAAAGTTCATCCATGCCAGAAGTACATGGACTTTGGGCAAGATTCAACCATTGCTAATAGGACAGCAAATCACACACCACTGTTCAGTATGACCCCAAGCACATTCCTGCCTGCTCTGTAATCAGTGCCTACTGACAGTAAAACTGCTACTTCAAACTGTGAAAAACAGTGCATGTTTCCAACAAGGCAGTTTTTTGTGCCTGTAGTTCACATTCTAAATGTATTGTACAGACAGCATTTTCCCTCTAGGTCTATGAAGGAAGAAGAGTGATAAAGAAAAAAATCACAGTATAAATTTAGCATTAAGGATGATATTCACATTCCCAATCTCATCTTTTTCAGTAAGAACTACAACTGATGACTGTACTTGTTCATTCAGATAATACTCACACACACACACACACATAAAAAATGGCAAAAGCTATTGCAGATAGGCAACACCAAGAGAGAAAGAAACAAATGTACAGTTTAGAAACGTTCTTTAGCTTCTGTTGTAAGAGGAAAAATGTAGCAAACACTGCACAAAGGCCTTATCTGAGTAAGAGACATAAAAGTGCTACTTGATAGCCCTGCTGTTCTCAGTAGAAATCTTCTGGAGAAATGTTTGCTCAGTTCCCAGAGAAATTCAGCCCTTTTGTGAAAGATCTCCCTTTTGTACTTTGCTTCCTTTTTTAAAAGCCCAGAATTTTGATTTTTTTTAACTACAGAGGATTTCTGTTTAGGACTAAATGTGGACAGTCATACTGTGAATCAGATAAGCTGCATACTTGGCAGACGAAGAATTGGAAAGTGTGATGCTTCTGGCTTCAGTTGACTTCAGGTTGCCATTACAAGATCCTGTCTCTTTTGAAAAGTTTCTCTTCTGAAAATCTCCAAGCGTGCATTTTTTGAGTGTTCACAATGTTACACAGTATGTGTTTTACGAAAATGTAGATAGTAAAAATGCTTCCCTTTATTCTGGTATCAAATTAGCATGTCGTTAAAAAAAAAGTACATGAAAAGAGATTCATTAAAAAAAAAAAAGAAAAGTGAAATAAGGTAGCTGAAAGGTCATGTCATGGTCTAACCCCAACTGGCAACTCAGCTCCAGAGCTGCTGGCTTGTTCCTCTCCCGAGAGTAGAATAGGGGAGTGAATCAGAGAAATACAAGTGAGAAAACTCATGGCTCAAGATAAAAGCAGTTTCATAGGGAAAGCAAAAGCCATGCACACAAGCACAGCAAAACAAGGATTCATTCACCACTTTCCGCTGCCAGGCAGATGTTCAGCCATGTCTAGGTTGGTTGGTGGGATGGGGTGAGGTGTAGAAAAGGCCTTCATACTGTATAAGCACTGCTCAGCAATAACTAAAACATCTGTGTATTATAGGTCCTGTTTTCAGCAAACCTGAAACCCAGTTCCATACCAGCTACTGTGAAAAAAATTAACTTTATCGCAGTCAAAACCTGTACATTCATCATTCGGTCTGCCAATGAGATATAACTAAGTGTTTTATGGATCACATTATATTCCTGTATCCATACAGAGATGCCCTTTCTTTGCAAGGTTCTCTGTTTCTCCAGTAGTAACATTTGTACTGCTTGTACCTCAGACATCACACAACATGCTTTGAGGGTGTGCCGGTTCGGACATCCTCTAACAGAGGATAGTGCAAAGGTTTTCATGGGCAATGCATCGGCCATTTTTTTTTCCTGCTAGGAAGGACATATATGATTCACAGTTTCAATGGGCAGAGCAACTTCTGCAGTACACAACAGCTGGAAAAATTAGTGCACTGTCATGAGAACTGCCTAAGAACTATTTTTTCTTTCACTGTTCAAGGATGAGGCTGCAGAGGAGCTGTAGAAATAGTGATGAATTATACTGCACTGATAAAACTGATATGTACTAGATGATGCAGGTGGCTTGTCCATGCCTATATAGAGTCATCATAGAATGATGGGTTGGTTTGGAAGAGAACTTGAAAAGGACATCTAGTCCAACCTCCCTTATCAAGATTAAATGAAACAGTGACTAAGAAAGGTGTGTGAAAAGAGTATAATTTATTTTCCAACCACTCTAGTCATAGATTTCTGGCAGTGCCTTCTGCAATCCAGATTTATTCTCTTATTTTCTTACTCCTAAATTCAATTAACTTACTGCATGGAGTTCATGGTCTCTGTGTGAAAGTAAAAACTATTTAATTATTACTTTTAAAAATGCAATTAACACCTGCACTGCCCTGGCTTGATGCATTATACTGCTGAAGCACCGCTATCCTCAAGAATGTATAATTGAGAGAAGAAAAAGGCTCACTGTAATTTAGAATTAATAAGCTTTGTCTTTACAACTTTATGAGAAGCTTGAAATAATTTTATGAAACTTTCAAGCATGTTTAAAAGACGTGTGTATCAATATGAAACTATAACTGAAATTTTATTTCTGGTTTGAAAATCCCAAGACGGTTCAAATGTAGAAGTCAGCATACCACTTTTACAGTAAAGCTGGACAGTATTTTCATAAATCTAGAAAAGACACCTCTGTAAGAAGCTTTGCCTTGAAAGAAAAGCAGTTTTTGTCATGGATACACAAGCTGCAAATCAAGGAGATCTGTAACCATGAAGCCCCTAGAGATCTACAAACAATCAAATCCTTTGCAGAAGTCCTAGCGGATAATAAAACATGGTTTTCAGGTCACTCATACTTGGAATCTAATTTCTAATAATGCCCACGTATGAAAGTGCTCAAACATTTGTTTTCATCAAAATGACTGTGTTCACAGAGCTGTCTGCTGCCTCAGGTGCTCACCTTCAATCTGCACTGTGTGCTAGAGACTGCAACTCTCATTCTTTCCAAGCCAAGTCCAAACATGCTGTCTGTACAAAGGGCATGGTTTGCTCTCTCCTAAAAGAAAGAAGATAATAAAGGTCAGCAGGGAATGCCTTTGACTTTTTCAGTGCACCCTAAGTAGCCTTTTCTATCTACTCAGCTTTATCCTTGGAATCAAAAAGAACCTGGCACAGGGCAGAAAAAACCAGAAAAGAATAGTCAAATGTAACCCTTTTCCTGGGTTATCTCAGGTGAGCCACATTGTGTTTCGCTGGACTTAACACTACCCACAAGGCTGATAAAAGGACAAACACATTAAATGTTGTCAAGCATGGGAATAGGGTCCACGTGGAGAGATCACATTTCCCTCTGACAGACTTGTTTCAAATCCTGTGAGTCAAACTGAGGAATAGAAGTAAACTTAATAGTCAGAATGACCCAATATCCTCAAAGCAGACTGCATAACATTTTTATCTGAAACATAATTTTCCGGTAAATAACTATGCAACCCTTAGCAGTATGTTTTCTAAAGCCCTATCACTGTCAGATATAATTTATTGTTCTTATATGAGTTATTTCAAAAGCAAATAATTTTTTTTTTCTTATAAAAGACTGTCTTAGTGGTACTAACTCTAATCTGTGGCTAAATCAATCAAAATCCAATAATTACAGTAAACTAATTCTTACACTAGAAATTGAAATGCTACAATACAGTAAAGTATTGGTTCCGGTAACTCTCACAGCCAAAAGAAGCCAAAACACACTACAGAGAAAGCTGGAGCAATGAAAAATTAAAAGCTGCCTTTTTTTCCCCCGGCATTTCTGAGGTTTACAAAACCTGAAATAAAATTCATAGATCAGCCAGGATAAGTTGGTATCAGTTATTGTTGGAAATATTTTATATTAGCTCTGTAGATTTTTCACTACTGATATGCTGTGCACATTCTTCTCTTCATTAATAATTTTTTAATTAATTTTTATATTGAAAGGTAAAATTCATTAGAATAAGTTATCTTTGTATAATCCTCCCACAGCTTACTGAGAAAAGAAGTATTTGGAAATATATTAACCATTGCTGAATCATACCTAAAATTAAAAACTATGTATGATTATTCTTTTTCACTTTGAAATTCACATTCTATACACCAATACATTTTAGGCTACTTTCACTTCTAAATATATATACGTATGTGTTTTGCCTCTGGAAATATCATCCAAGTTGTAATATAACCCTGACAAATCTTTTGTGGAAACAAATCTGCCTTGCAGAACAAATCTGTTGTTAAAAAGTCACACTCAGAAGTTCATCTTTGAACTCCTCTGGTGTGACATAATCTCAGCTGAAAAAGCCATTTTAACTCTACTATTACCAGTGTCAAAATTTATATACATACAGGACTAAAAAGATACATGAGATGACATAACACAGGAGCTTCTCTCATTGATCCCACTGGAATCTCCTAATGAAGTGGTTTACACCTCTGGACAAAAATTATTCCCATGCAGAAGTACAGAGTGCATATCACTTTAGGTACCAGAAAAACTGTAGGATTATGCTGCATATTCAGCCTGAAAAAGCAAACAAGGCAAAAATAAGTATTCCAGAGATTCTTAGCATGCAAAACCTGAGTCCTGATAATCACTCTTATGGCAGCAGGCAAGTAATTTCCTTAATATTAAGGCTCAGGTAGCTTTCCTTCCTTTGTCTGAGCTCTGCTGCCTGATGTTCTTCCACCTCTCCAAACAAAGTATTTGTAGACTGGAAAAAAGTCCTTCCATATTTAAAGAATTAGAAATGTTTGCAGACTGTTTTGTGTTAAAATAGTGCTTTCCTTCACACATTAAGACAATTATCCAATACCACCTCTCTCTGAACCAATATACTTTTTTTAAATTAAAGTACTAAGCTATTCAGTTCTAAGTATGCATCATTTCCGCGAGTATTTAAATAGTTCTGTATCCATATTCTGTATTTAAATAATATCTGTATTCAACATAAATGCTGGATTTGGGTCAATTAAAAACTAGCTGAATTATCACTCTGGTAAGCCTCAAAACTGAATTTTCTCTTTAACAGGACAATATGGTACGATAAACATGGATATATTCCTGTAACATGGAAATTCAGGGTACATTTGCCTGTGGTGTCTTAGATGGTGTTGTTCTACCAACATGTGTAGGTATTCTTAAAATTTAGGAGAGTGAATATGCACATTCATTCAGATTCTCTACTGTTAGGTATGTCCAATGCACACAGACTGAGGTCTCTGCCTCTGTGCTGATAAGGACAGGGGCATATCTTACCTGCTTTCTACAAAGTTTTAATGTGATCAAATAATGGCATAGTTCCTTCCACTTCAGTTCTTTGTTTTTCGTATGATGGCTCTGTAGTCAGTAAAAGTGCTGAAGATTGTCTTATGGCTTTTGCAACATTTTTCATCTTTCTTATTTCTCCTCCATCAGTGGGAGTAGAAGTCTTGTCATTAGACAGAAAAAAAAACACAAAAACCTTTAGTTATCATTTAAGAGACAAAAGAATTAAATGGCAGAAGACTAACAAAAGCTGTTTAAAGTCTCAGGGTTTTGGAATTACAAATAACACTTTTAGTTACATAGCTTTCTCCACTTTTTTTTTCACTTAAGCCCTCTTTTCTCCTTCTAAAATAATACATAAAGGCTAAAGGAAAAAAATGTTAAAAGTAAAAGGATGCTGTCAGAGTTTTTAAAGTTTACTGAAGTTTGCTCATAAATCAACGGAGTGGTGTTTAACTTGATTCCTTCCCTCCACCAGGGAAGGCTTACGCCACTTAGGTTGTTACTTATTTTATGCTGCCTTATCTTCAGGTTTTTTATTCAGAATTACAAACGTACTTCCAAATTTAAAGAAAAAAAAAAAAAAAATTGATGAAACTAAGTTTCTGTCAACTACTCAAAAAAAACCCCAAATGAACTACAAAACCCCCCAGCCCAGGAAAACCATAAAACACATAATTTGGATGAGAAAAAGTCTACACTCCGTCACCATACCCACAAGAAACAGAAAGCATTCACATGTTGATTACTCCAGAGCAGGAGCTCCAAGTAGCCCAAATTCAATTACATAAGCAAGGCCTGGCTCTTCAGACAACTTAGTGCTCCTGCTTTTTGGTGATAATTGAGCAAGTACCACAGCAGAATGAAGGATACCTTCATTTATAATTTATATCATATATAAAATTCTCATGATTTTTCACTGTTGCCACAAAAGAGAGGCTGTCTTTAAAAGCCTGAAAGTTTGGAAAATGGAGAATTTGTGCAAAAGAAAGACTTATCAAAGGTGATCTTCATGCTGATATTAAAGCAGTAGGTAAGACTCACCTGTGTGCCTTCATCATAATTACAATTAGAGTAGTTGTTCCCAATTTGTATTCAGATTTAGAGTAAGTGTTCTCAAATTGTATTCTGATCAGAGGCTGCCTTACTTTTTACAGTTATATTACTGCAATGAAGGATACTGCCTCCCTTGAAGTCTGGTCCTGTTTGAGTCATTTAAAATATCTTCTGCAAATTTTGAAGCACAGCTTGCAAAGCAAACCCTGTGATGAGGTGGCATCCATTTGTATCACAGTGAACTTTAATTCTACATTAAACAAACAGATTATAGACATTTCTTGTCTGTATATAAGGCTGCAATTTTAATTGTGTTTTCAAAAAAATACTGGTTTTTTCATTATATTTTCCATTTTAAAAATTAATTTTTGTTCAGATATCAAAAAGCAGGGGACTAATGGGCAGAAAGAATTCTTTGCCAAAAATCTTGCTTGAATTTTTGCATGCCACTTCCTTATGATGATGAGTTTGCCACGTGAACAAAGCCTTTACTGGATAATCTGCAACCCTGCACAGTAAGAACTGAGTATTGACAGTATCAACAATAAGTATCAACAATCTCAATAACTGGTACTGGCAGCAACCTAAGATTTTCAAAAAAATATGATCCTAACTATAGCCCAAATTTTTGTTTCATATACAGCTCTGCTACTAGAACACAACATGAAACATTTGATAAATGGCAGAATTCTCAATAGAGATTATATGCTTAATCTTGCAAATTGTCTTTGAGGAGGTAGCAGGAGATATGTGGATTTAGAGCTACTCAACAGGATACAGACAGTGCAGACAAGGCAACTGCAGAATATGCAGATTGCATAGCCTGGCCTGTAATTTTAAATCCAGACAAGACTTCTGTTTAGTTAAATCCTTAAAAGAGAGCAAGCAAAAGATACATGTTCGGAGGAAACAAAATTCTGGTTTGTAGTCTTGTACTAGCACTCAGTATATTATTTTGGCTCTGAGAAATGTGCACATTTTGCATTGTTTTTTAAAAGTTTTATTATAACTTGACTGTTACCACAGAAGGGAGAACTCATTCCCCAAAGCATATGTTGCATAACATCTATTTCAGCACATCTTTTGATAGTGGTCCACAGTTTAGTAACACATTATCTTCTGGCTGTGCAAAATTATTTCGTGGACAACTTGCGAGACTTATTTCTAAAGTAATTCTAAATTGTGTCTCCTATTTACTACTGTTTATTTTCATGCTTTTACAATTAAAAATTTCATGCCCATTAAAAAAAAAAAAATCTAGCTAAACTCTAATAAGGTCTTGATGATTCAGCTTCAGATATTGAAAGCTGCTAAGCACCATCCCTGAAATAAACTTCCACCTCAAGTGGTTTTCAGTCCATTTTGATTGTTTCCTTCTTTTTCACAGTTCTTCTCACATAAACATTAGTTGCCTTTTCACAATCTGAGCGGATTTTATAAAAAGCAAACCTCCAGCCAAGAAAACTGCTGGATCACATATGTCCTTCGATTACTTTACTGTTTTAGTTTTTAACAGAAATAAATGAATGCCAAATGAAAATGCCAAAGACTGGGCTTTGAGAACACAGGATTTGGTTGTTAGTGAAAAAAAGCTGTGAAAGTACAAATTACAATCCAGATTTTTATTCAGCCAATAGTCAACATATATCAGTATTCAGAGTTTCATTTATTTTCCTTTTGCCATGAAAAATTTCAGCAAAGATCTTCCTGAATCAGCTGACTAAAGCAGCAATTTCCCTGTATCAAAGTTTTATTAAATATAAGGTGTTTTTATAAGCCAGAGTACGGTGCAACATATGAATTCTTGTTGCAAAACAACTCTGACATTTGCCAAATAACTACCATGTGAGAATAAGTCAAAGTTTCTCTATGGAAGTGAGAGAAGAGGAAAATATGCTGGCTATTAATAGGTGGAATAGATTAGACTTGGTATGTAAAATTAAAATTCTTTTCCTGAAATTTCTAATTACTCGCCAGACAATGTCTCCAAATGCAAGCTAATATAATAGGTGATTTTTTAAAATATCCCAAATATTCTACTTTATCATTGTTACCACTAACCTTATAATTTCTGAAACCTCTCACTCTTTCAAATCCAGCAGTAGTTCTTAGGGAGTAATCTAATCTAGCATGTTATAATGCTAAGGCAGACTCTGAAGCATGGAAACCCTTAAAGGGCTGTTTGTTTGCTTGACCAATTCCTCTAAATTCTGCTTCTTTTCTGCCTTCATTCTGCCATCCCTCCTCCTGCCTTTGCCTTTCTCTTTACTGTTCCATTGTAATGGAATTGTTCCATTCTCATACTGTTCCATTTGTGGCTTCTGTATCTCATGCCATGAGTATAAGAAAAAACAGCTCCCTCAGCAGCAGTTTAATAATTGTTTTCTTTGAATTCAGCATTAAATAAGTGTGGAGTGTACCATTAGCAGATGACAAGGCCTGAAGAAGCGCTGAGATGGAATCAAGCAAAGATGTTCAGCATGTCTTCTGACTGCTCATCAAAGTTAACTTGGTGGAAAAGATAGAAGCCAGGCCTATATAGGACTAAACATGAAGTCACTCAAAACAAATTGTCTCCATCAGAATCGCTACAGTTTCCATGGAGCAAGTGCTGACCGAGCTACAGCTAGGTCCTAAATGGGACTGCCCTAGCAGATCCATTTTTATCAGCTGCCGGTGTTTAGTCATACATTTCTACCAACCAATCCATGTGGATACCAGGTGGATAAAGTCTGTCTTACCAAAAGGTGCTGCATACCCAGCTGCTAAATAAAGTGAATATAAAGGGTTTTTTTCACCCATTTCAGGGAGAGCTAACTGGAACTGTAAACCAGTCTTTTAATATCTTTAGGCAGTTGACACTCCTCTGTCCTCTGCCTCTCCTTCTCTCTTCCTCCCCTTCTCTCTCCCTCACCCTCCCCCACCGCCAAGAGATAAGTCTCTTCAGTCCTAACTGGTTCAGATAAAACAGCTTTCAAGTGCCAGCCAATTTTTTTCCTATTAAAAGCTGAAGATCATCTACCATTCCTAAACAGCTTTATCTGAATTGGATTCTCTCTCTGAATCCCATCACTCTGTGCAGTTTTAGCAGGCTGGCAGATTAACAAACATGGGGGGTTCAATCTCTCCTTATAGCACATTGCATTGTGAGTACTCCTGAACACACAGCAAAGGGCCTAACGAAACAGTCCTGTTCCCAGTCTTTTGCCATCAGTTGTATTTACTGGGAGTTTTTATGAATGAAAATTTTATCCTGAAGGTCACTGTACTGGTATTGGAAAATATGGATGGAAGCATGAACATGTCTAGTGCTGGAAAATCAACGCACAGGGCATTTACTCTGCATAAACTCCTACAGCTCTGACAGCGTGGAGAGCTAAGATAATGTAAAGGCTTTTTTTTGCAGTGACCTTTTTGCATCATTGATACAAACCTTTTACACAACTCAACCTCTACATTAGCCGAAGCTGACAAGAAGAAAAAGCAGGAAGTACCCCACCACAAAGTTATTCTTTCAGAGAAACAGCCACCTTGCCAGAGTCCATTTTGCACTATCAGAATTCACTTATTTACCAAGTAACAAACAGAAGTGCATACAATGCACATATATATATGTATGAGTGGGCTTATTAGGTAAGCACACATATATACAGAAAAAAAGAGTGTAAACAATTTCATTTAGCCATAATCAAAAACCTGAGAAGCTTTTGCTAGAAATGGTGCTCCCTAGGCACTGCTGTACAAGCTGGGAGATTTAGAAAAATGATGCAAAAGAGCCAAAGCTCCCATACAGTATAACCCAGCTGTCCTGGAGCCAGTGACCCTCGAAGCTGGGCTCTCCAGATCACCAGCCAAAGGGCAGGGATGGACAGACGCTCTGCCCGAGGCAATCTTCTCTGGGCAAGCCCTGCCAGAACCGTTCGCCGCCGAGGCTTGCTCCTGCCCAGGTGGTCCTGCAGCCACTGCCCCTCTGGGCCAAAAATCAGTCCCGACCCCGTTCCCCTACCTGCCCGGTCAGCCTCCCGCTGCCCCGGGGGTCTCCCAGGCGGCTCAGGCGCCAGGGCCTCGGTCCAATTAGCCACCGGTGCGCGCCCCCGCCCTTCCTCCGCCACTTAAAGCGCGGCGGGCCCGGCGCTCAGCACATCCTCGTGCAGAGGGAAACGGTCGTGGCCTCAGCGCCTTCTCGGCGGTTTTTTTGGCCTCTTTTTTTTTTTTTCCCTCTCAGTGAATTTGGGGCAGTTTTGCTTTGCATTTGCCCCCGTCGTTGCTGGAGTAGCTGGCTCTCCCGCAGAGCCGCTCCGGCCCGCTTGAGGCTTCCTCAGGCGGTGCAGCCCGCGGGGTGCGGATCCGGGCCGAGCCAGGGCAGCACGGTGAGGGCACCATGCCTGCCACCTTCTCCGGGCGGTGCCTGGGGCGCCAGCTGCTGCTGCTGCTGCTGCTGTTCTGCACCAGCCTCTCGGGCGGGAGCCCTGCAGGTAAATGTAAACTCTCCCCGGGCCGGGCCCCCTCCGTGTCGGGTGGACCGGAGCACCGCCTGGGAGCAAAGGTCCTCCTTGCTCCGCAGCATCCCCCCGACTCTCGGGGGGACGTAGCGCTGCCCCGGCACGCGGCTGCATTTCGGCCTTGCCTGCGGGAGCGGCTGAGGCGTTTCTTTCTCTCAGCGCCCCCGACCCTCCCTGGCGCCCCTGTCTCCCTCAGCGTTGGGGATTCTCGTGGGACAGTGGGGATCCGCTTTCGCTGTCCCCCGGCACCGGGGTAGTGGCCGGCGGCAGATGGACAGAGCCGCATCGGCGATCAGCCGTCCCGTAGCCTCAGCACGCTCTCCCTCACTTACATCAGGGTTTATTAGCTCACAGGTGCAGGATTGGGAAGGTGAGGTGTCGTGTCTTATTTCTGTCCTGTCCTTACTGAGTAAAGCGTTGAAATGCTGAAAAAACCCCCCAAAACTACCAAAAATCCTTCACAGATTGATAGATTACATTGCTAAGGTATCAGCGTGCCTAGTGGGTTGTGAGGGGTGCTCCTTGGGGTTTTCTATTGCGTTTTTAAATGTAGCATTTAAAATGCATGAAGAAAGACTTGAACCTTCCGGGCCCCGTTCCTCCTCTAGAGGCTTTCGGCAGTTCTGGAGCAGGCCAGCTGCTTCTTAGAAAATACTGTCTTATTTCTAACACTAGTGGATTTCTGTTAATTTTTTCTTCTTTTTGAGGATTGCAGAGTAGTAGAGAATGATTATAGGAGGTATTACCTGATTACTGGTGTTTGGTGTGCAGGGTGAGATTCTTGGAGTAGGTCTTGCAAGGCTGAGAGTTTTGTTCTGGGTATGTGTGCATACACACAATGTGAACATCCATGCTGTGACTTGAATTCATTGTGGTTTAGCTGCATTTTCAGTGTGTGAAGTATTTATGTTTTCTTCTGCCTCTGTTGCACTTCCTAGTACCAAGAGGAGCAGTACTGCTCCCTAAGTGATGGTACTGTCTGTAAAATTTCTAGTAGTTTCACATAATGTGAAAGGAAACATACTTCACACTTCTCAAGTCTTGTTTCAAATGTATGTTTAAGTATGCACACAGAGAAAAAAAATACTTTGTACTTCTTAAGTCTTGTTTAAAATATGTGTGTATTTATGTACACACAGAACTTGAAGTCCTTTCTAACAGTTTACTTAATTGCGAAGTTTTTTGAGTGCAAATGGTCTGATATTTGTAGGAATGTGTGAGTCAGCATGTGGCTAATTGCCATAAGATTTATTTTTGATAGCTATTAGTGTCAAAAACCTTACCTGATGGTGGCCAAAGCAGTTTTAAGTTTATGTAAAACCATTGGTGAAATGATAGCCTCTCACGAGAAAAAAAAAACCAAAACAAATAAGTGAATCAAACAGCAAAACCTTACTTGTGTTTCTAAAAATTCCACAGATCTACCATCTTTCTAAAGTGGTGGGTATCATGTGTGGTTTAGAGCAGACATCAGAAATAAAGCACTAGCTTTAGTACTTTTCATCTGTATAGAGTGAAGCTGTTGTTTTCCAGACTTCTATTAAATGTGTTTTTTTGCTGTATGAACTAGATAGGGAGGCATCATACTGTGATTTCCATGATGATTTAAATGAAAAAATGGTAGTCTACTCTTGGTGATTAACTAAATGTGTATATAGCTAGTCGAGCACAGGGGCTATCTACACAGCTGCAGCAAAGGGAAGTTCATGTCACCTGAATGGAGAAGAACTTCAAACTGTTTTCCAGTAAGTCCAGAAATTGTGTATGTTTTGAAGATGTGAGGGTTCTTCAACCAAAATAAATGCTTACAGCAAAAGTAAGCAGAGGGAGCACTTGCTGCACAAAGACCAAGTTGCAGAAAGGTTAGTTGTGTAGTCTGCAGCTGGTCAGGCAGATGCCCCAAAAGCCCTATTAGATTTTTATTTTGAGATATCTTGAAGAAAATGTTTGTTTTGTTACTCTTATCCTAGTCATGTAACTGTTTAGTTAATTGTTTTGGAAAAATCTAAACTATTGCTTTTATTTTGCATTGAGTTAAGGGTAATTTCTAACTAAATGTCACAGCATTGTTCAGAGCTTGCTGCTTTGTTTGGTTACCTTTGTGGCTGTCTAATTTAGTTGCAGCAAGTGCTGCCAGATTGATTTAGGAAAAACAATCCCACCACATCTCTCAGCTTCTGGTCCTGAAGAAATCAAGGAGCTATGAGTGTAGAAAACACCTCATTCCTTGCAGACTTTGCTTCCAGGATGGGTTTTTCTGGTTTGACCTGTGGGAACGGCCTTTAGCAGAGCATTTGGAAGGCCTTAATGTTGATTCTCTGTTGTCTCTGGGGCATTAGGAGGTTCTGGTGGCTGGTTTTGGCTGGTACTGAATGCATATGAACTTAAAGTGTATGATTGGTATGAAATTAAACAGTAAAATAAAAATGTTAAATTAAACCAAATTGTATTTCATCCTTTTCTTACTCAGTTGCTTTTCTAGCTGAATGAGAGCAGATAGATTTTTTAAGCTTGAAATTACTCTGCTAATAGTAAGCATGGTACATCCATACTTTTTTCCCCGCAGAATACTGACTGCCGTATAAACCTGAGTTAATGTAGAAAACTAAATTCATGATATCATACTCTCACCTATTCCTTCCTGCATGGAAATCAAGAAAATGAGAACTCTACAAGTTACTACATTATTGATTAAATCTAACACAGAACAATTATAGGCTAAGGCATGCAGCCATGACTCAATAGTTTGAGAAGTTACTGCACGTGACTTGCTTACATCATTGCCTGGCTGGATGACACTGATGATACAGTGCTGGCTCCTCTTGATTTCCAGTGCAGTTCAGCAAGTAAATATGAGAGGAAGAGAGTGGTGCAATGTTACCTGTGTTCTATGTAGTTTGACATGTGGACAGATAAGATGAAAGATCTGGAAGCAGTGGTGACAAAAAATAACACTACTTGACTGCTTTCACTTGATACATGAATCAAGGAAGAAAGCCAAGATGAGAACCCTGTTAGTATGCAAACCACATTACAGGTTATGTGCCTTCATTGCAGAGAGATAACAGAGCTGCTGTACAGCTTGGCACTGGCACCTTCTAAATTTATCATCTTTGGGGATTTTAATTAATGTGCAGGTGATCCATGGCATACTTAGAATGCCTCAAGATGCTGCAGATATAAAAATTCATGGACCTTTCTTCAGTTGTACTACGAATATCAGAAAAATAATAGCTCTCCCTGCTCAGTACCTGTGTCAGGCAAAGAATAAGACTGAGTCTGTTGTGGTGAAGGAACCAACCGGGGGGCCACAGAGCCCAGAAACAGAGGTTTGGTGGGCTTGTACCAAGGACTGAAACCCCCATTCTGTGAAGATGGCTTCTGCCTTTGAATTCCTAGGCTTCCTGAGGGGTGGTGCTGTCTACGGTTGACAGACACCTCTTGTGTCCCCTAAGGGAAGGTGTCCTGGCCTGTCCCACCCTTCTCCTCTTCCTATGGGTCCCTGTGGTGTCACCCCGCCCCCTTCCCTGCATCCTTATAAAGCCCTGATTACTGTGCCTTGCTCTCTTCGGCTTCCGGACCATTTGAGGGTGCTTCTACAATAAACCCTTGGATCACTGGCCGAGAGCCACCTCTGCTCACTTATTTCTCGCTGCGCCTGGGCTATCCAAACGCCCCAGGCACGCTCGGCTCCGTGCCCTCCACCGCACGGGCTGGGCGGCTGGCAAGCGAGGCACCGAGGTGCCCTGGGGCGTCCTTCCTTTGTGTGGGACACGCCTGGACCAAGCTGCTGCGGTCTCAGCCCAGCCAGCGTGCCGGCGGCGGCGCTTTAATATTAATATATGAGTCTTCTTACTGTCTGGCTCCTAAGCCAGCACATCCTCAGAGCAAATTTTTGAAGTTCTTTTCTTAGGTGAAAGGCTGGGAGGGAACAGCTAGCTGTGGGAGCGGTGGACTGATAGGAAAAATAAAAGGGCTGCTGTTGACAACCACTAATGCTTAATTCTTTTAATCACCGCTTTTGACTACTGTGTTTTACTCTTGATCCAAACTGGTTGAAGTATGATGGGCAGATTGAGACAGCAGATGGTGCAAGCCAGGCATGCTTGTAATGGAGTAACTGTGTCCTGGAGGTGCCAGTGGAAGAATCTATAGGTTGTCTCTGCCTATAGGTGCTAAAATGGGATAAGAGTGTTAGTAATGTTCATTAGGAAATGGCAGAGTGCTGACTTCACCTTCTGCTGAAGGCATGAGGTTCTCAAGTCTGAATGCAGTTAAAATATGTAGCTTTTCACTGTTCACACAAGAGTTGGACTGGATCCTTGTGGGTCCCATCCAATTCAGAATACTCAGTGGTTTTGTGATCTGTGCATGTTTGTAGCTGTCTTGGATGTCCGGAACAGTTCATGATCCTGATTCCACCCCCACCCCTGTCAAGACTAATTACAAGTGCGAAGTGCATGTCCTCTTTTCCTCATGTGGCTGAATCACTTTCTCTGGGTGCTATGGCACTAGAATATGTCCTGGGACACCTTTGTCAGTGAAGACTGTACAAAATAAACACTAGTTCTGTCACCCAAATGTGGAAATAAAGGAATGAGGAGACATTTCCATTCTTCTAAAACACTTAGATATCTTGAATTCTTAAAAGAGTGACACAACTAACCAAGTCCTCTGCCTCTTCCTTGCTGTTCCTTTTCCAGTCAAGAACATAAAACAAACTAGAGTCTTAACTGGTTCTTGTAAAAACTGTGTAATAGGGGGAGGATCAGATTTGCAGGGCTATTGAGGAAAACAGAAATAATCGTTAGTATTAGGTGTTGAAGTTATTGTTTGATACAGATGTCTTTTCTTTTGCTTGCCAAGGTGCTAGTGGAAGCAAAGGAGGTTTGTAAGGTTATAATGAAGTCCTTACTCTATTGGAAAATCAGCTAATCTGATTAAAAATAATCAGCATCAGTGGCATAAGTGGTGTTTTAAGCCCATGAACAGAAAAGATGTGAGTACAGCTTAAAAAGTGGCTGGAACATTCTGAGGAATGGCTTTGCCTGGCTATAAGCTAACTGCAAGAAGAACTCTATACAGAAGTTAGAGATGAAATAAATTTTGCCTCGTTCTTTAATCTTTCCTTGTCTGAAATGTGCTAAAGAACTAATGAAAACAGTTTTTGTGCATTTTTTTAATGTGTATGCTCACAACTTGGGTAAAAAATGGAGGAGAAAGGCTGAGGTGATGATGTTCTCCTGGAATTATTTTCACGAACTAGCTAACTAGCTTTTGCTAAGTCAAAGTTTCTTTAAAATTTTTCTGGTGTTCTGTTTTTTTTTTTAGATCCAGCTATGACAACACAAGATTCCAGTCAGACTCAGGCAAATTCTGTGACTAAGATGCAAGTTGGACTTAATGAATCATCTGGTAATTGTTTTATTTCAGTACACCTAAAACAATAGTCCTTTTTCCTGTTGATATTTGTTTATCATATAGAGTTTACATTTTTGCACTTAAGTCTCTTGAAATAAGATTGTGACCTTTTGGAAGAAACAGAAGTAGTTACAGCACCTGGGTCTTCTAAAGCTGCTGCAAAAGCTTGGATGTCATAAGTATCTCCAGAACTGCAAAAAACTATGCAACTGCCAGTTTCATGACCTGTTGCCCTTAGGCATATACACCATAAAAGCAGGCAGTGAACCTGGAGGTTGGGCAGTGCGCAAACTGGTACCACTGCAGGGAGGTTGTGTTCTAGCCTTTAAACATGATCATTTTTAATATGAGAGCTCCTTATGCCTCTGGGTTAGTGAAAGGTATAATAATGCCCTTGCATCACTGTGCCTGCTAGCTTCATCTTTCTTAATTTATGGCTGTGTCAAAACGGTCTGTCATCCGTTATACCTTAATTGTAGTTTTAGCAGGGAGCTGAGAATAAGTTCCAGACAGGACAAGAAAGCAAGGATTGTTGGTTCTACTTCTCCTTTCTCTATAAAGCTCAGAGAATCAGAATTTCAGAACTGTCCCGAAACTCGCATTGATTAGTGCAAGTCAAACACGAGCTAAGTTATATGTGAACTCAATCAAGTTCTGGCAAGTTATTTCACCTACAGGTTGGGGGGGTTTTTTTGCGATAATGGTATTTATCTGGTGTTCATCTTCAGAGCTTTTTAGCACAATGTGAGAGCTAAGAGTGCAATAGCTAATAGATTCAATAACTCTGTATATACATAAACACACAGACATATATGAAACATAGTGTTTCATATAATAGGACTTCACCTGAGTATTTTCATTTGATATGTCAATTGAAGAAGAAAGTCAGTATGAAAATCCTGTTTGTGTGCAAGATGCTTTAAAGGTTGTCTATTTTTTTGTGGCTGGATCTACCATATGAACTAGCATTGGTGCCTTCTGAATGTACCGTTCTGAGGGATTTCGGTAAAAAAGCAGGTGATGCATATGCTAGACTGACATAAGCTCAGGTGATGAGTGACAACCCTGGCATGCTGTCTGAGTGTTTGTGCATCCAGGCAGACTAAGATCTGCCAGAACTTTTCAGCCTTGACATATTATTTCCTGGGGAAACACTTGGACTAGTTTACTTCTCCATGGGGCAGAGATCAAGGCTTGTTGTGTTCTTGTCTAGAGCCAGCAGGACTACTGTCTGCTGCTAGAGACAGCTTTGATTTCTCTGCTTAAGAAACCATTTTGTACTACCGGTTGAGACTGAGAACAATCTACTGTCAAACAACACCAAATGAAATAGCCTGAAGCTCTATTCTTCCATACCAACCACCTTAATATACAGGTTTATTTTTTACTTAAAACTGGTCGAAGCTTGAGGGAAAGCATGAAAATGCAGATGGAGTGAGCCAGGCGGAAGGTTGATTGCCTGTGGCACAGAATTCCTTGTGCTGTGAGCTTGACAGGACGTTTTCTGAAACTGGCCAACAGCTTGAAAGGCAGGTGGTACCTCTGCTTATGCCTTCAGATGCAAACCACTAGCAAGGGCCCTCCTTCATCACAGGCAGATCCTCTCAACTGTAGCTCAGAGGCATGTGTTTAAGAGCTTTACCTGTGAGTTCAGTATTTTATGCAAGGGAAGAGGAGGAGTAATTCTGATGAGATGTAGGCTTTTAGAGGTGCTATTTCCACTGCATAGTGATCAATTTGGCCACGCAATACATCTCTCAGTGGGAAGGCTAAAGCTATAGCCCGGTTCCTCTATCTTCTCAATTGTGATTGGGAATCTTTACAATCCATGAACAGGAGAGGTAATCAAGCCCCTTTCCTTCTGCAAAAACCAGAATAATTTTCTCTTACAGTGCTGTGTGACTAGGCAGAATCAGTCTCTAATTACTGTGCATATATTTCTGCAATGCATTATGAAATATTTGACAATAAAATTACTTTCCAAGCATGTGTGGCATAAAACATTTAGTGTATCTATCAGGGTGGTGGTGAAATCTATTTCTTTCATTTTATCACTTAATTAAAAGAAGATTATTGTAGCTGGGCTACATCTGTTAGAGCTGCAACTTATTAATTTGCTTTCTTTCTCTGTTTTTGAAATGCTTGAGAAGAAGTGATGGGAACAGACTGTGCTTAGAGTTGCTGTATCAAGCTTTGTGGAGCTTTATAAAAGATCTCATACTCTCTGGAGAGTATGTGATCCACAGCCCTACCAAAAAGGAATTTTGGTGACCATACACCTTGTAAATATAGGTTTTCCTCGCAAAAGGAACAGACTATTTTTAGGTCAGGCATATGATAGTTAATACTGGTATCCTTTCTTTGTAGAAGGGCATTGCCTGCTGTATATCAGAAGTTTTGAGGAGCAGTGAGAGTCTTTGACCCTTTTATAGTGGACCGCAAGGTGTTCTTGCCTCTGCATTTATTAAAGCAGCACCTAGATCAGATAGTCTGCCTCTGACTTCCTGGCTGTGTTGTTAGATTGTAGTAGCTTTGGGAATGGCAGTGTTCTGTTGTTCTGGGGTTTTTTGGTAGGTGGGTTTTTTTGTTTGGTTGGTTGATTTGGTTTTTCTTAGTTTTTCTAAAGCTTATTTTTCAAGAACTATTTAAACATTGTCCTGTATGTAAGCTATAGGTGACTTTTTGAGTCAGGCTGTGCAGTAGCTAAGACATTTTTAGACTACTGACATTCACAATTGCAACATTACAATAAAGCTAGAAACCATTATCTAACAGCATAATTGCTATAACAGCAACCCCGCAACACTGCTGCTTTAAGATTATGGCTGCTAGCACAGGTCTATAAAAGGATCTCCACAATAGTCAGCATTTGGCAAGGTCCATTTTCTCATTTTAAGATTGTTATAATTAATAATTGCAATATCATATTGACACTACTGTATGATTACTAATATAGGATAACAGAACTTTGTTTCCACCCAAACCTTGGTAGATCGAGATGTTGCCACACAAGAGCTCAAGCCAGCAAGCAAGGAGAACACACATAATGTCTCGGAGCATGAGATAGTCCTACCTGGTGAGTGTGTTATTTTTGTCTTCCGATTATTTTATATTTAATGTGAGTACACACAAACTTTCACATGAGTTGTAGAAGTTCTAGAATGGCAAGTCCTTGATAAAGTGAAGATGTTCACAGTGAACATGCGGTGAGGCCAGTAAAAGGTAATTACATTTATGCTATTATTAACTTCTGTGTTCTAATAATAACTATTTTTCAGTGGAGAATTAGATTCCTACTTCTATTAAAACTAATTCATAACTCTGTTTTCCTCCAAATTAATTGAAATGATAGTTTTTTTGCACTAGTGAATCCATGTGGAGAGACCACATAAGCTACGGTACTTGGTGAACAGCAGGTGTTAGCTTAGCAACATTACAGGAGTTAAAGCATGGAGAACAGGAAAAAATAAACCTGTTTCAAAAGTACGTATT
The DNA here is from genome assembly GCA_013398955.1 of Callaeas wilsoni. Classification (NCBI taxonomy): domain Eukaryota; kingdom Metazoa; phylum Chordata; class Aves; order Passeriformes; family Callaeidae; genus Callaeas; species Callaeas wilsoni. Next base: position 40,901 of record VWPU01016801.1, read on the forward strand.
AAGTTCCCAGCTGCCAAATAATATTCTAGAATTAATTTCTTGGATAGCAGGAGAAACTGATCTAACTGAAGTATCGCTGAAAGATTTGCAAAGTACTGGCATAATACTTTAAGGATGTAATTTTGCAGCATTTATGCTGCATTTTCTTCTAGCAGGAAGCTTAAAGTGCTGTCTGTTTCCTGCTCTGGTATCTGCACTCTTAGTACAAGGATGCCCCAGACATCAGTCTTGCTATTGGTTAATCTTAACATCATCGGGTTTTATGTTCCATTCATTCAAAGGATGGATATAATTTTAAAATAATTTCATAGGGGACGGATATTGTTTTCAGCTAGTGTAATTAGTCTGACTCTAAAACTTCTGCCCCTATGAAACCAATTCCAGTTGTAAAATTACTTTGATCATAAACAACCTCAACAAGCTAAGTTATACTTGGCTCATTTATTGAGCCTAATTGCTCTAATAAATGAGTTTCAGTAACTGACTTTGCTCTGCAGTGGAAGACTGAGGTGTTGCACTTGTAAGTTTATCTCTAGGTCAGCAGATCTGGAGTATTTTGGCTGGGACTTGCAATTCTGGATATGCTGTTCTTCAGTTTGTAAATGTCTCTCCCAGACCCAGTAAAGTTCACTTATTCTGTATCTGGTGCTGTCACTCCAGTGAGACTTTGCTGCTGCACAGGTATGACTTGCATTACTAAGTGAGCTGTACCTTAAAACTTCATTTTGTCTTGGAAGAAATGTGAGCTGTGCAATACACCTATACTTTTTTGACCACTGAATACTGTAGGCTACATCTAGAATTGAAGTGAGGCATGGATAAATTTTCTTGGCATATTTAGATGACTAAGTGTACTCCGATGTAGAAGGCATGAAAGAAAAGGCCAGTTATGAAATAAAATGTCAGTGCTAACAGGTACAATATTTAAAGTGTTTTCATATAAAAGGCTGTTTCTATGGATCAGAGAAAATACTTGCTGTTGATATCCACTTTCTGGATATGTTTATTTTATACTCATGAAAAGGAAAAAACTGACAGGTTTTTCTACTGCATTGGAATCTTTTCTCTCTGTAATTCTACTGACTTGCCAGGAAAGCAAAGGCAGCCCTAAATGGGTTTGAAGATGATTTGATGTCAGCTTGCGTAACTGTAGCATAAAGGCCTGATCCAACAATGTCGAGCTTGTGGATTTTATCAATAGCTTCCCTAGCAATACGATATACCCGTGATCTCACGAGATCATAAAAATCTGCAACTGGCTAAAATCCAGATGGTTTATAGATACTTGTCTTAATTCTTCTTGACATTAATAATGTAGCTTTCTATATACCTATGAAGTACTTAATATTTTTTGTTTGGATTAAATCATGTAAAAGCTTAAGTCCGTCTCTTGCTCTCAGTGAAATGAGTATCTATGCTTCTATATTAGAGCCTTCTAGGAAGATTACCTACAAAATGGGAGTGTGTTATTTTTGTAATGGGCTATGTATTTTAACTCAGTTATGACTTAAGAAAATTACTGTGAATTTCTGATTTTGCAGGGGCTTTTCTGCCCTGGAGAGTCTAAAGAGCACATGTATTCACCTGTAATCCTGTATATGTAACTACAATCTTTGAAGTGTTGTTGCCCAGAATGAGGAAATATCTTTTTGCATTGAATGTTTTTAAACTTCTTATAGGTGTGTCTGGTGCTCCGCTGGAAAAAAATATCTCTTTGGCCAGTCCAACTAAAGTCGAACTTACATGCAAATTAGATGAGAATTCCAAGTTGAAAAATCCTCAAGTGACTTGGAAAAGGGGAAGTGAAACAATCAGTCACACCAGTAAAACTCCGAACAGCTGGACCATCCAGTAAGTAGCATTCTTTACACTGTGATTTGCAGATTCTAATGCAAATAACCAAGTTATATATGGTGCCCAATACCAGTAATGCATATATTGGAAAAGGGCCAAAGGCAAAGATTAATCAACATATTGAAGCTGCCAGAAAGGAAAAAGGTTGCAGGTATCTCAAGCCTGGAGGAGGACGACCTCCTGTTTTTCCTCTAGTGCTCAAAAAACAAAGCTGTTTTTTTTTTTTTTTTTAAAGAACATAGAATAAGGAAAGAGTTCCTTGAAGTCCAGTAATTCTGTTCAGTAAATGAAGTAATAATCAGTCTGAGATTAAAATATTTTAGCAATTTCTCTTTCCACTCCCTCACTTTCCACATGCTCTTTTCCACCTCATTACTGCTTTCCAGAAGTCTGGAAGGCATCAATGGTCATTTTCTTTCCTTCATAGTTAACAAAAGGTAGAAGTGAGACTTGCATTAAAGATTCTTTGAAGGTTTTCTTAAGTCTTTCAAACCTCTACAGAAACTCAAAAAATGTTATAGAAGCCTTTCTAAAATGGATACAATATATTGTTTTTCTTTAGAATTAGACCATTTACACATTTTAATTGATTGGTCTCCAGTTCATTTCTGTATAGCTTTATCAGCAGCAATACTTACATAAAATTTCTATTGTAGAAAATATGATGAGAATATAACTGTCACTTTTCTGATACTCCATATACACAGACATGTAAGTCTTTTTCAAAGTGACAGTGAAATATATAGTTTGCCAGTGGAGAAGATGCTGGACTTCATTAGATGGAAGCTCTTTAAAACTATCTTTTGTGTTGAAGAGATTACTTAAATGGTTTGTTTTTCCTAAAGCCCTGCATAGGATATACTCCATAGTTCACATGGTGAACCTCATTCTAATTCAGTAACCTGTAGATAATGCTGCATAAAGGTGGCCTTCTGTCAGCATGAAGGGTGAAAGTGGTGTTTGTGTTCCAAAGTATGCTTGTGCTCTTCCATTTCCTTAAAAATGTTATGCTGTTTCTGCACTTCACTACAACTGAACCCTAGTGTTTCAGTCATGGTATGTTCTCTGCTCCATTACTAATCCTTACTGTTTTCTTTAGAATGCTAATTAGCAGTCACTTGTAATAGTACAAAAAGAAAATGTACATGAAAAACCAAATTTGTGATTTTTTTTTTTTTTTTAAGATTGACCATCTCTGAGAGCAGTCAGCTGGGAAGTTACAGTTGTATTCTGAAAGGTGAAAAAGAAGTCAGTGCTACATTTCATTTGCAGGGTAATTTAATTAATTTGTATTTATTTTAAATTTTTGTTTCAGCTGACCACTGTAAAGCTGTATTAATATTCTTTCTGAATAGTATGGAAATTGCAACTTAATTTGATAAGTAATGGCTAATGTAGTCAGGCTGAGTGAGAATAACTATCAAAGTAATTTCTGTAGCATGGATGGAAGAATGTTGAATCAAAAATTAAAAGCCTTTTCAAAAAAAAAATTTCTAATAACCAAAGGAGCATATAAGTCTGTTTTTTACCCTTTTTGACTAACTGATTTCCCCCTCCCTCTCCATCTCTACAGCAGAAGTGAATACACGTTTTAGGGCATGAGAATAAAGGATGGTGTCTCAGATAAATTTCTTCAAAAAGCAGAGGCAATAATTTGAAAGTCTGGTCTGAAATTTGGTGTTAAAAGTGAAGTAATGATCGGTAAAATGGAAGCAGGATTTTTAAAATTTCACTTGTATTTCTGAAACTCTACATTACTGCTTTAGTGCTTCTTTTATTCTGTAGTAGTATAAGAATAGTACTTAGATGAACAATTAGTGTGCTTCATTGGACAGTATGAATGCCCTTTAATCTATTTTGTGTTCTCTTCTCCAGTAATGTTACTCTGGAAGTAGTAGGTGAAATTCAGTTGCATAGAAGATGTGTGGAAATGATAGATAGTACAAGCTGCTGAGCTCATGAATAACTCTAATGGGAGTTACTCCCTTCTGTATTCCTACCATCCAAATTTTGCAAAGAGCAAGGCAAGCATTTAATCTGTGAAGGCTGATATAGGAGAGATTTTTCCCTGAACACAGGCTCTGAGAAACCCTAACTCTTCAAATCATTACCCGAACTTCAGCTAAACTAATGAGTGGGGCTCCCTAATTCTTCAGCTGCAAGCTGCCTTTGTTCAGTGGGATATCCAGTAATAGGACTTGAGGAAACTTGGGTGGGTTCAAATATCAAATGTTTCAGACCTTCGGCCAGGAGAGACTAGCTTGCAGTGCTGAATAAAGACAAAGTTGTAGTTTATTCAGGCCTTTTAATCTCTAAGAAATAATTATGTATTTTTCTTGTCAGCGAGTGGGTAAGGTTTAGTTGAATACCTAACCAAGTCGGTGTAGATGGAAAAAAGTCCAAGGAGACCTTATTTTTTTTCTAAGTACACAATAACTACTACAGTAAGGGCAGCAATGACTCAATAGGAAAGTCATCTTTTCCAGAACAGTGCATAGGGCTGGTTGATTTATTATAAGAAGATGGGAGAATTGCTTCACGATGGTTGAATGCTGCCACTTCTGATGCCATAAAAAGTACTGGCTTGATGCTTTTTAAGATTAATGCAAGAGTGAAGGAAATGGGAAAGAGAAGTCCTTGAATCTTCCGGTCAATAATGCAGGGAGAACAATTTTCAAACTGAAAGATGAGTAATGTGTTGGTATAGACTCAGTGGCTTAAGTCATCACTGCTGTGACTAACTGCAGTAGCTTTTCCACTAGGCATTTTGGGATTATTGGATGTGTTACCAACATCTGGTTCCCCCCTGGTTCCTGGCCTGGCATAACCCCTTTGATTTTAAGGAGTTTTGTTTTTGCTCAGGTTTGCAGAAAACAATGAGATACTTACAGGAAGCTCAAGTTAATAAACACAGAGGACATTCATGGGTGTTAAAAATGTTGTGAAGTCCTGCTAACTTCTAAAAGGGTAGAATAGATTAATTACTTTGCCCTTTGTTCAGGGATCCTTAAGCAGTTGTTGAGGTATGTGCACCGTGAAATAGCTCTGGTTTTTAAAGCAGTGTGGAGATCTGACTTGTGTACATGCTGGTGCTGACACCTGTCTGTTTGTCTCTTCAAAAGTTGGTTTTGTCTGTGCAGCAGAAGTAGTTTGTCACCAAATTTGGTGTGATCTACTTGCAAAAATACCTGTGACAATCCTTGCATGCGTTCAAGGATTAACTGTTACAGAGCCAGATCTCAGAACTTGTAATGGATATTCGTATCCTTAATCATGGATAACGTATTGCTGGCGTACCTATAGCTGAGCTTTGCCACTGATCAGTGTGGCTAAATCTCTTTGATTACCACATAAACTTCTTGTGCTGGGTATATGGGTTGTTTTTATCCCAACCTGCTTGTTTTTATCCCAACCTGTCCTCTTCTCTAAATTGCAAGGGAGATTGCAGCAGTAATTAGTGAGGTCATCCCTTTTAATGACAGCAGAGAAGATACTCTGCCAGTACTCTTTAAAAGGATAGTATTTAATGATTAAAACATACACATGGAGTGAGAGAACTTCACCAGTAAAGAGTCTTGATGTATGGTGCACCAAATTCTGAGACTGAAAACAGTGTTCTTAGTAACGAATTGGTTTCCTATATATTTCAGGATAGGAAACCTAAGTTTGAATACACATGAGAAGCAGACTTTTTTGGGGGAAAAAATAATTTGTGCTCAGCCAGTCAAGAAGGGGAGAGGACAAGAACAATCTTAGCATGTATCAAATTGTTCATCATAACTGCTGAAAGCAAGTACTTGGCCTGTTTAGTGGGATCAGTAAAACCTGACGTGCTGGATCTGTACTTAAAAAGCAGAGCAATGAAACTTGAAGTAAAATTTAAACTGAGTAGATTTGAGGAAAACATATTGGTAAATATCCTGATAAAGAGGGAAAGGAAGGGGAAGGGGAAATACATACTTCATCATAACGCACTTGCTAAGCTCTAACAATATCTGTTGGGTAGTCTCAATACATTCGATAGCTTTTCTGGGCACATGCTTTTGGAAGCTTGTGGGGCCCCTGCAGGCAGTTACAATGGCTAGGACAAGTAGCTCGAAAGTTAAACTGATGTCTTGTTTCTCGTTGACTGTATTCTGTCCTCAGCAAGACTGGGCCAAAAGTCCTTTTTATTGGCATGCACCCAAAAGTCATTGCTTCAGCTCAGAAGGTGTTTGTAACTACAAATATCTATCTATCTGCAGTTTTTTCTCAGTTACGGAAAAATTCTCTGTATGTACAGCTTGTCAGATACCGTTATGTAGTTGCATTGTGCCTGGAATAGGCTTCTAGCAGTTTCTGCAGATTGAGTGAAATTGCAGGAAAATTACATGTTTGTTTCTAGTGTACTGGAACTGAAGCATGTAGCTTGCAGCTGCCAAGGAAGGGAAAGAGGAAATGGGCAAGGGTAGAAATCACAGTGATTTTTTTCACTTCAAGTTTGGTATTAATTTGCAACTTTCAAGATCACACAGCAACTGAAAACAGGATTCCTCTAGTCTTCTGCACAGATTAGATATCTGAAATACCAGCCCAAAATGACTCCTTGTTGACATCATGGCATGAATGATAGAATCATGAGGATTTTAAGTGGAAAAAGTGAACAGAGTACTATAAATGAGTAGCTAAATATATTCTTTTTAACACTAATCAAAACCTGTATCTCTCACTTGATGATTTTTTTTTTTCTCCTTGTTCTTAGTACCAAAGATTGAAGGAAGAGAAAAACCCATAGTCACTTATAATGGAGATGCAGCTGTAATGGTTTGTGAAACTGAGTATAATCCCAAGGCTTGGACCTGGTATATGACCAATGGAACTGAGCTGGTAAGGCCTCCTTCTATTGGCCAAGCAGAACAGTGTGACAAAAAATAAGTACAGATCATTTGTAAAGTATCGTGACTCTTTACTGCAAGCTCTACAAATTGCATTTTTATTAACTTTAATGGAAATCTCTGTATGGAAATGAAAAAAAGATCTGTAATATTTAGAAGTATTATACTCCCAAATCAGGTGAGTCTTGAGAGACTTGTTTGTACTGTATTTATACTGGTTATTCTACTCAAATCTTGCTACTGGATACAAAAATAATCTTAGAGTGGGACATGCTTTCATCTTTTAGATGTTGTATGATCCCTTACTTCCTCCAGGTACAAGTAGTTCTATTTCCTAGCCTTATGACCTCTCTAGGAAGCATAATTTCCTAAAATGCTTTGTTTTAGCCCTCTTCTGAGGGTAGCACTGTCAGCTGAGAAATGGTAAGTAGACCTGTCTCCTTTATACTGCTGGAGATTAGCTCTGACTTTAAGAGTATCAGTATATTTCCCAGTGAAGGAGAGTTCCCTCTTCCACTTCCTTGAAAGTGCATGTTTTGTGCTGTGCATTAGATCTGGCAGCCAAGGATGCCTTTGTCATTGGAGAGTCAGTAGAGCCAAAGCTACCTTTTATCTGCTCTTAAATAAACTAAAACAGGTCAGACAATTTGCCCACTGAAAGTTTGTATTTTCCTCCAGTGAATCTAGAAGGAACTAGGGTGTCCAGCTAAAATAAATCTGTCCCTTTAAGGCACGGTAGTCGTGCTTCACAAATGCCTTTTGTTCCTAACTCATTGTACATATCTATACAGAACTGTATGTTGATGATACTATTTGATTAAACACCTTCTCATTATATTAGTAAGACTTGAAATGTATTTTTTTCAGGTTCCCATTAATAAAGTTTTGCATACAGACAAGTTTCAAATTAAGAGACAATCTGCCAGTGTAAACCATCTGAAGATACTCAAGCTCACCAAGGAAGATCGTGGTGTATATTGGTGTGAAGCTATTTTTGAATTAGGGAGCAGTAAAGGGAGGTTTGAACTTAAAGTTCTGTCCATCACGGCACCTCTCAAACCCTTTCTAGCAGTTGTGGCTGAAGTTGCTATTCTTACAACTATTATTATCCTCCACGAGTTGTATTCGAAAAGAAAGGAAAAAGTTAAGTTTTGGAGGCGTTTGTTGGTTGGTTGGTCGGTTTGGGTTTTTAAAATTAATTTCTAGCTTACTATTGAAATTACAGCCAAAGGTAGAAAAATATGACCCATAGTGCATCATATATGAAGATGTGTCATTTTCACATCTGTATTTCTGATAAAATTCTTTTTTCTAAAACACTGCAATGCAGAGAGCTTTCACTAAGCAATACTTATCCATAACAAGTTTGATATAGTCGTGGGGTTTTTTTTTCCTTACAATACAAGGGAATTTAGAGGCTATAATTTTTGGGAGAATGGTTGGGAATGGAAGCAATTCTTGGTAGCCTTGATGGGAGAAATTTCTTTAAAGAAATTTAGGAAGAAGGAAAAATGCATGTGTCTAATACATACGTAAATGCATGTTATCTATATTTTAAAATACAGAAATGTATAAACCTATATATATAATACGATTTGTATTAAAATCAGATTAATAAAACTTTATCAAAATAAGCTTTTTCACCAGTTTGCAAGTAATTCCCTTGAATAGATAAACAAGGTAATTTGAAATACAAATGTAAGAAAACTAATAAAATGAAAAATAACTTTTTTCTCATTAAACAATGACTAAATGTACTAAACAAGAAATTTTCTATTGCTTATTAAATGGCTACTTATATATAATATTTCTTTTATTCTGCAGGAGGTGAAAGAGAGTTTGACCAAATTGAGCAACTGTAAGCAAAAATTTCTGTACTGTAGTTCAGTATTTGTTCTTACGTGTATTCGTGTTGTACAAAATTGTATCTTGTTGTTGATCCCATTGGTAAGGGGGATGATGGTCAATGTGAAAGAAAGGTTTATTCTTTTCCTTAAGAGTTCCTAATTCCAGAGTGAGCAGAACACTGTTTTCTATGTGAAACTGATTTTGAAATTAGGAAATTTTTATTTGTTTGTTTTTTGGTTTTTTTTGTGTTGGTTTTGGGGGTTGTTTGGTTTGGGGTTTTTTGTGAGAGCACCATGTGTCCACATTATAAGCTCATTCTAGAAGACTCTAACTGCAAGGAAGTAACTTCCAGGTGAAAGTATAACAGAAGTGGCTCTGATTTTTTTTCTCAAAGTATATTTGTCCATATTAACATACGTTTCTCTCCCTTGCATGTGGTTAAAGCCCTGACTCTCGTATCTAAGCCTGTAGTTGCTGGGGTATCGGGAGCTGGCATTGCTGGCTGTTTTGTGGGATAACTCCAGCCTCTCAAGAGATTTCACACTGTGCTGGTAGCTTGAGCTCCCTGGGCTGCACTGCTGGAACCAAAGGAGCAGGTGTAGGCACTTCTGTTGCTGTTCTGCTGTTCAAGGGTCTGTGCTCTCATGCTGGCTCTCCTGTCCTTAGGATCATGTATTTCTTTAGGCTTGCTTGCTAAAATAGGCTATACTTGTCTCTCTGCTTGTCCTCTGAAACCTGGTTCCCTTATCTAGCCTGTTTACCTCTTAAAACAAGAGGAAAGTTGCCTATCAGGTCCTCATTTTAGATGTGTCCAGTCTGCTCTAGCTTTTGTCCCTGTATCCTTTCTCTCCTTCTGAGTTTATCTCCCTTTTTCTTCTGAGTAGCTCTCTTTCCCTCCTTGATTTTTTTTTTTGCTGCAGTGACCTTCTTTGTTTTCCTGTGTTGTATTCATGTTCTCATTCTTTTTTCAGTGCTGAAAATATATTCTGGTGCTTTTCCACTTACCTGAAGAGGCTTAAAGCTCTAATTCAATTACAGAATAAAGTGGGAGTATGTCTTGGGAATATAGTATGCTATTATACTGCTGACTGTTTAGGGATATGTCTTGGGTTGAAAATTGAAAAATTGTCTTTATTGCACAGCTTGCTTCTCATAAACATGCTGAAAATATCAGGATGGTAACACAGAATAGTGCATTAAAATAAGGTTTTTGTAAGATGTGGTTGTGTACAGCTGCTTAATATTTATTGTGGAATTCTTAGATAAACACATACGAGGAAAATTTATTTAACTATGTACTTCCCCAGTTCAAGAACTGAAAGTTATTTCAACTATTGGCTGTTTAGAAGATGGATTTGTGTACCAGAGAGTGGCTCCAAAGGAACATGTCTGGTCTGTTTTGTCAAGGGATGACTAATACAGCTGTATTTGGTTGATGAGGCTGTAATTAAATGCCACATCCAGCAGTGTATTTAGGTGGGAGCCTAGTGAATCACAAACGTTTTATTAGCAAGAGAACTTTTAATTCAAGTCTTTATTGTGATGCACAGCATAATAGCTAGTTGCAGTTATTCCAGAAGAAGACTAGAAATGATTGTGCTATCTTACAGCTGAGTTTTGGAATTTAACCTTTTTTTCTTGCAGCAAATCAGAAGACGATATTACTGGGGAACACAAGTAGTTCTAGGCAGAGAAGAAGTTAATCTGGTTCCTTGAAAGGTAAGTAAGAGGTCAAAAAGAGACCAGAGTTTACTTTTCTCTTGAGCAGCCTAATACTAGGACAAAGAAGTCCACTTTGCCATCCCAGTCTTTTTTTTCTGTGGGACCAACATAGTAATTAAATCATTGTTTAGGTAAAGATATAGTCGAACAAGCAATCAAGTCCAAATCGTTTTAACTCAATTGTGTTGTCATCATCATTGTGATACACTAGTTCTGTTAAGCCATGCAGTCTTTAAAATGGGACCCAGGTTAACCTGCTTGAGTCCTGATCATGGAAGAATCCAGTGAATGCCAGGGTAGGTGCTGACATGCATAAGAGATGCTGCTGTGTTCAAAATCCCACTCTTTCCAGCTATGTTTTGGGTGTCAAGTGACTTTATGGAGGAAGGATCCTCCGTAATAGGAAGTAGGGAATATGACAGTACTGGAGAGATGCAGAGGAGTCTGCAAGAGAAGACTAGGCTTAATAGATGGTGATTGAAAGGACTAGTTGTAGAATAAGGAAGCAGAGGGTGTGTAGCCCCATGAAAGCTATATAATGAACTTCTTGATTCTCTGCCCTCTTTACAGACTGATTATAGGCTGTTTCTACTTACGCCATCTGGAAATGCTTGTCAGAGGATGGTCTGTCAGTTGAGGATCAATCCTACAGACACTTGTTTCTCTTCTGCATCTGACACCTGAACCTCTGATCTGTAAATGAGAGGTGTGAATAACTTTGCATTCATGTCACTGCTGGTTCATCCTCACTACAAGCCAGCTACATCAGTAAAGATTGTTGCCATACCCTTTGTTTTAAAGAATAGCAGGAGACTTGTCAAGTAAACTTCATGTAAAGAGAGTAACAACTCAGAAAATGATCTAGAATAAATACTTGGCAAGATTATATTGTCTGTGTTTCTCTTAGGTTTAATGCCAGGTGGCAACTCAGCTGCATGCAGCCATGTGCTTTTGCTCTTTCTGGTGGGATGGGGAGAGAATCAGATGAGTAAAAATGGGTGAGCTCAGGGGCTGAGATACAGACAACAGAAGAATGCAAAAGCTAAACACAGAAGCAAAAAGGATTCATTCACTATTTTTTACGGGCAGACAGGTGTTCAGCTGTCTCCAGGAAAGACGGGCTTCATCATGCTCGAACATGTGTAATAGCTGCTTGGAGTAATCAGGAAAACAAATGCTATGACTCTGAATGTGTGTCCCCTCCCCATTTCTCCTTCTTCCTCCAGCTTTACATGCTAAGCATGATGCCCTGTGGGATGCAGAATCCCTGTGATCAGCTGGGGGCAGGTGCTCTGTGTCACCTCCCAGCTCATTGTATTCCCCCAGCCTCTTTGCTGGTGAGGAGAGGACAAGGCCTTGTTACTGTGTGAGCACTGATGAGGGATACCTGAAACATTCCTGTGCTGTCAACACTGTTTCCAGCAAAAATCCAAGCCTAGCCCTATACCAGCTGCTGTGAAAAAAACTAACTTTATTCCAGTCAAAACCAGCACACAAAGATTTATCACATGTTGGATCTGAGGTTCCGTTCTTATAAAGTTCTTTTGACATGTAGCACTCAGTCAATAAATAAGGATTGTTCTCTGAGAATCACCTGCTTTGTCTTCATATACAGTGTCAAAAGTTTTAATGTCTTAACATGATAAATGCTGGTTGCTATAATGCTGTTTGGTTTTTGCCTTTTTTTCTTTTCTATGTTCTCTGTATTCTTCACATATGTATTTGTAGCTTTGTAGCCTGTTTTATTAGTGGCTGGTTTTCCCAGTACTTTTCCATGGCCTTTCCCTAGGCAGAAAGACAAAAATTCCAGAGCTCCAAGCCCTGGGGGGTACTAGGCCCCAATGCTGTCTTTGTTCTTCCTGGGAACCAAGGCTGAGAACAACTCTTTGAGATACATTTTCGTGGACAAAGCACAGCTAGAGCTGAGGGGATTTCCAGAGAAGGGGCTTAGCCTGAGGGGGTATTGCATCACCACTTGTCATCCTAATCGATGTTTTTTATCAATTCTGCTAATTTCCTAAAACCTATAAAAATGTACCCTGAGGGGGTGGGGTTTTGTGGACATCTTTCCATAATTGCCCCTGAAGGCCTTCAAATAAAGATCTGCTCTTATATTACCTCCTTACTAAAATTATCTTGAGTTTCATTTCCAGATTGGGACTAAAGCAACGTCTGTAACTCCTTGAAAATAGGGTGTGGCAAGGTGGAGTCAGTCTCCTTCCAAGTAACAAGTGATGGAACAGGAGGAAAGGGCCTCAAGTTGTATCAGGGGAGGTTTAGATTAGATACTAGAAAAACTTCCTTCAGTGACGGGGTGGTCAGGCATCAGAACAGGCTGCCCAAGTGTGCTGGTTTGGATGCAAAATTTAGGAGGAAACAGCCCAAAAAGGCTGTCCCTCTCTCTTGCCTGCCAGTCAAGCAGGTCCTGGCAGCCCCTCCCCCTAGGTGTTTGGGGAATAGCTTTTTTTTTAGTGGCGCCATGGCTCTAAAGGATTTGTTTTTTAAGGCCCAAGGTGGTGTTCCGGGCAGTAGCATGAGGCACAGTGTAGGTCTCCAACCATCCTGTGGTGGCTTCTATTCTTGTGAGTATGTAGCACTTCCCTTGGTGTGTTTGAGGTAGTGAGATGCAGTCAATCTGTTAGGTTTATTTGTATTTAGACCACTGCTCGTTAGGGGCTTTACTTGCTTGGCCTGTTTTATTGCAGCACATATTTCACAGTTACGAATAACGCAAGAGATACTGTTTATGGTTAGGTTATTGTTTATGGTATACAGCAGCCCCTCCCCCCACAGGCTTGGGAAATAATTTTTCGAATAAAAGTGAAAAAAACTGTTTATTTAACGGAGTCCCTCACAGGCATGGTGCAAAAAATGATATTGAAAACCCCTCCCAGATTGGTGCATTTTATATCGTCCCTTCTGTCTGTAAAACTTAGCTGCTCTCGCAGTCGTAAGACCAGCAGGCTCCGATGATCCCTGCTGGAGAGTCCCACCAAGCATCCTGGAGCTGATAAGCTGGTCTTGGAAGAAAAAGCAAACCAAAAACAGTCTAAAAAAGAACAGAAGCTTCTGAGGCAGATTGCAGTCCCTTTCCTGCTGAAAGCTGAAGAAATAAAGAGGAGACTCTCTCCTCTCCCAACTCTCAGAAACTGCCAGCCCAGAAAATAAAAATATGTAAACATCTAACTGCAAAGTCAAGCAAGCTGCTTTAAAGTGTTCCCTTGGCTTCTCTCTCCCTTTGCAATTTAAAAATACACACTGCATTCTAAAAATCAATGAGGGATATAGTATTGCCATAGATTCACCCCAACACACCAGGGAAGTGATGGAATCATGAACCCTGGCCATGCTCAGAAGGTGTGTGGATGCACACTTAGGGTTATGGTTTACTGCTAAATGTGGTGCTGAGTTAATGGTTCGACCTGATGGTCTTAGAGGTCTTTTGTAACCTAAATGATTCTATGATTTGATTTGCCAATTGAGCCATTCAGAAAAAATTGATGTATTGAGTAGAAAAAAATTTATTTTCAAACAAATGGGGGAAAATACTAAGCAGCAAAATAACAGAATTCATATTATGACAAAATGTGTTTATTCTTTTTTATTGCAGAAGATTTAAGCCAACAGAAGTGGAAATCGTCACAAAGCAACAGAAGATGTATGCAGCTATGCATTTTCAACATTCACTATGTTTTGAAGTCAAGTCTTCTACATTTGAGAAATAGGATGCTTTTAAAATAGCTCTGAAACTACTCATTTTATGCAAATGATAACATTATATACTGTATTTAGACCTTTATCTGTAACATTGTTTGTCATTTTACTACTAGCAGGTGTTCTTCTACCTGATTAGGCTTACTGTTGGTTTATGATTGGTCTGTTCAGTTTTTCTCTCCCAAACATGAACTAGCGTTGTATTCACTGAATAAATGGTTAATACAGAGTAAGCATATTATCTGAGTGTTACAAAACTGGATATGTAAGATCAAAAAAGTATTTCCACCAAAGAAAACACCTTTTACTAGCTGATGAAGCAAATGGGATGCACCAGTTTTTACCAAAGAAATGATGAAAGGGGAATCTTTATCAGGACTTAAATGAAACATTGAGTTGTGATTTACTCTGAATAGTAAAATCGCTTCATTCTAACTTTTCTTAGATTCATTCTCAGTTCTACAATACTGTAGTCCTTAGTAGTCTAAACACTTAAATACCATACAGCTTAGATATTTCAGAGTAGATGAAAGAAGTAATGGGGATACAGTACCTTCTCAGACTATAACTGCAGTAATTCCTTATGCCTGAAAAAATTGCTGCACTCTCTGAGGCTGCAAAACTAGTTTGGTCATTATAATTTATACAGAAAGCCGAATTTTCAGGAATATACTTGTATGCTTCTGATCATAGATACTGTCTAGTTGGTACTTCTGCTTCTTTCAGCAGACTGTTGTTTCTTAAACTCCTTTCAAAGCACAGAGTGGGTCTTGAGCAGCAAAAATTTTCAGGATAATAGGATAAAGCAGCATGAATACCACTACTTCTCTTACACAAAAATTGTAACACTGCTGTTAATGACTTACAGTACTGCTTTAGAACAGTGAGTTGCCATAATACCATTTACTTACATTATGCATTCAGCAACTGAAAAATGTTCAGCTAATAAGAAAACAGTTATCAAAAACGAGGCAACTCTCGTT
>VWPU01016802.1:0-21594 GCA_013398955.1 Callaeas wilsoni
CTGCCCGCGCTCGGGGCCGCTCGGGCCTCTCCCGGCCCTCACTCACAGCCGGCGCAGCGCCCCGAGGCAGCCGCGGCCCCGCTCGGCCGCCGCCAGCGCCATGTCGGGCAGCGCGGGCGGGAGCGGGGAAAGCCCTGAGGGCGGAGGGAGAGGGCGGAGGGAGCGCGTCACGGGGAGGAGACCCGGGCTCGCCGTGGGCCGCTCCGGGAGAGCGGGGAAATGGCTGTCGGGGGCGGGGCTGGCCGACACTGAGAAACGGCGCTGAGAGGGCAGATCGAATAAATCCTATTTAAATGTGAAACGGTGCGCGCTGCCCAACAGCTGCTGGCCGTGTTGGGTGCACGGATTCAGCTGAGCGTGTTCCTTAAGGAATGACATCCGGGGTTGTAATAGGACAGCGACAGACAAACGTGAGGGCTGTTGGCAAGGGCGCGGGCATCCTCGGGTAACACAACATCGGCATCCTCGGATAACACAACGTCCATGTGCCCAGGCCCAGATCCTGCATCAAAACCGCCTCGTGCAGGTGGAGGAGGTCACAGAGCGGTGGGATCAGAAAGCCGTCAGGATCAGTTCCGCTCCCTCAGCCTTTGGAGCTTTGCAGGTCACAGAGCCACAGAAGATTTGGGTTGGAAGGCAGCTTAAAGCTCATCTCATTAGAACCTCTCTGCCTTGAGCAGGGACACCTTCCAGTAGCCCAGGCTGCAGACAACCCCATCCAACCCGGCCTTGGACACTCCCAGGGCTGGGGCATCCACAGCCGCTCTGGGCAGCCCGTGCCGGGCCATCACCGCCCTCACCGGGAAGAGTTTCTCCCCAATATCTCTCAGTTTAAGGCCCAGCCCACCCCGGTGCAGGGCCTCACTAAACCTGCCCAGGCCCCGCGCGGTCAAAATAACTATTTCCAGTTGTTTACAAATAGCAAAGCAGCCGTGCTTTTTCACTGCAGGAATACACAAGCTATCAATTGCAGTAGTGGCAGTGTTTAATGTCTTACATGTTCTCCGCAATCTGAAGCATTAACAGTTTCTTATATGAAGAGCAACTTCAGTATGCGGGCAATCTCTGCTTGCTCCACTGTTGCTATTTTTACTTTGCCGTGGTGACCCTTCACACCAGGGACTTGGTGGTTCAAGTAGGTTAAACAGACACCAGATCAGCTTGGGGAAATCATCCCTTGGACCTGACTGCCAGAGGGATCAGCACTTGCTCTAAGGATGACATTTTAAAAACTAAATTATTAAGTGAAGCTTCCGCTTTTCCATTATCTATTCACTCCAATCTTCTTCAACAAAAGATGCTGACAGTGTAGATCCTACTCTCACCTTTCGGAATCCAGATTTTTAAAATGTCATGTTTCATTTGTCTCTAAACACAAGATGGCAGCATTTTATGTAGTTTAACTGTTGGACATTGGGGAGAGCTACAAATATTTTACAGTACATAAATCAGAGGTGGCAGAGGAGTTGATGCTTTTAGCAGTAGAACTAATGGAAGTGGCAAACTCATTTATATTGCAGATCTGCTCTTGGTGAAGGCATCCTGCCAGCAGGGCTTTTAGGGCTTGAAAAGTCAAGCGGGATCACCAGACTGTACACACAGATGTTTGAAAGTGAAGTGTAATAAAGCTTAAATGCAGAAATAATAATTTCCTCACTGACACCAGTAATATGTTTGACGTGCACATCCATAGTCAGAAGCACTTAAGTGAACCTACTGATGTAGTGGATAGGTTGGGTTGGCAACATTTTTAAAAAAATTTTATTGTGGAAACTGGGCCTATTTTGAAAGCTGCATTGATTAATGATTTGAGTAGCTTTCTCATAACAATTTTTTCCATGAGCAGTTTGTGAAAAATGTAATTTGAAATATGAATTCATTTTCCTTGACCTGATGACAAAAAAGTCATTCCATGGTAAAATGAGGTTAAATATTGGCTGGACTCATGACTCATAGTCTTCAAACATTTTTGTGATATAGGAAAGCCTCAGTAAAACTGAGGTTCAAAACCAAGATCTGTGTCTCTAATAAACAGAGATATCCTGACTCAGACTGAACACTTCCCTTTTTCCAAACAGCTATTTCTTTTGTTTCTGCATGTTGGAAATGCAACCTGCTCCTCTGTGAAATTGTGAAGAAAGAGCTAAGAAACTGAGTCAGTTTATAATTTAAAAAAGTACGTGAGATCTGCCAATTCCATAGGCAGTAAGAAAAAGAGAAATGTATGTTCTGTGACATTTGGTGGCCAGCTGGGAAAGCCCAGATGCTGATGAAAGCCCAGCAGTGTTATGTTGCTGTGGCAGATAAACTTCAGACCCACATTCCCCTGCCTTGTTGGCAGGCAATGGCCACAGCCCTGGACGTGAGGGAAGTGTCATCTCCAGTCTTGTCACCTTAGTCACAGAGGGTTAACGCCATAGAAATCTTTTTCTTCTTACGCTTGCTATTTTTCTCAAATTGGTGCTTTAAAAATACACCTCCTTTTTTCTTCTAAATATCCTGATGCAAAGGTTTCTTCAATGAATTCCAAACCTTTGTGCCTCTGGGACAGTCCAGGGTGGGACTCATAGGTGGGGACTTTTTGCCTTTAAGTAAAATAGTGGACTGTTCCTCCATCTGCTATTAAACTTTGTCAAGAAAGAGAGAATTCTGAAACACCAGCAGCCTTTGAGGGCCTACTTCACACACACAGGTGTGTATTTACCAGCCCAGCTTCTAAAACATGAACAAGTGAGGAACCTTGCCCACTAAAGAGGTGCAAACCTGGCACCAAATTTAACATTGTACCGGGACCAAAGGCCAGAGCAAACTGTCCCTGCTCTCCAGGCAGCCCTGCTTTTCTTCTGAAGGACAAATCAAGGGGCTTGCAAAGTTTTCACCTTGTGACATTAAATTATCCATTATGTAGGGATGTGTGCTGACACCAGAAATGAAGTGAAGCATACTTCTGGTATTTTTTCCCTGTGGGATGTTATGGCCCCTCTGCTGCCCTCACTGGGACTTTTCCAACAGCCAAGTTCCTCAATCAGCTGCTGGCAGCAGAGAGATTGGTTTTTCTCCCCCATCTTTACCACATCTTCTGCTTTCCTGCAGTCCATCAAAAAACCTTTGCTTCATGAAGAGCACAACACGTGAGACTCACTCAGCCATTTCAGAGATAAAATCACTGCACAGCAATGCACACTCTAATGATTAAATACAGCCTTTATTATAGAAACACCAATAATAGAAAAATAAAGAGCATATCTTACTTCTCATAGCAAGTTATTTTTAGCAGCCACACATTATAGCAAGCTAGAAGTGATCAGCCAAGCCATGTACAGACACTCAAGATGCCATTCTAATCTCCCTAACTCTTTCAAGTGAATTAACAGCTGTTTCTTAATTTGAGCTTACCCATCAGAGAACAAAAAGGACTGAAAGAAATGAAACCTTGCTTTACAAACTCCTCGGTGACTTGTCTAAGTGTGACATCACCATGCTGCTGGGATGCCCTCATTCTGTCTTGGGTGTGCGAGAGACCACAGGGGATGGTCCGGCATGGGAGCTGCAGCAGAGCACCAGGGAGCCATAGGGATGTGGAGATGTGGGGATGTGGGGATGTGAGGATGTGAGGATGTGAGGATGTGCTCACCTCCTAGTCCCTGTGATGCCCCACTGCCTCCTGACCAGCACGTGCTTGCACAGAAGTTAAGCTTTGCTTCTCTGGTGGATGCATCACATCATCAACGCATCACATCACCCTGATCAGCACCTTCTGCTTCAGGGCTGGGTTGGTCTGAGTCTGCAGCTGGGGGAAGAAGTGAGCTGGGGCTGCTGAGTCACTCTGGGACCCAGATGCAACCTTGTCTCCTCCCACAGCAGACAAAATTGCCCTGCTGCCCATGGTAAGACCATTATGGCCCACCTAGTGTGCAAGCAGTTTACCAGATATCCTCTTTTTGTATGGTGTTCTTTTAGAGACTTTTTGCTCAAGATGTTTCCTCAGACAGAGCAAGTCTGGCAACACCGAGACCAATTACCCCTATAGAGTCTTCCTACTGGGAGGAAGACCTCAAAGCCACTCCATTAGATAAAAAAGTACCAGCTAAATATATTCCTAAATTCTGGCAGGAAATAAATGCAGGCATCAGCTTTTAAAGCTGCACACGGCAGCTCAGGGAGCAGCTGGGCTGTCTGATTCTAATTCAGAGTTAAATTTGGAGAGGCAACACTCCCTGCTATGCTGCTGTGCTGACACACATCCCTGCTGCAGGCTGGTTGAGTTTTGGGATCAAGGATGGAGGTGATGGGATGCAGGCTGGGCCACAGCTGGGAGAAAGGTTGCACTTCAAGGCTGGGATCTCCTGATGCAGTAACGAGTTCTCCAATGGGCACTCTACTTCTGTAAAGCACTAACTCCATTGGATTAATTTTGCTGCATGTTGGCAGCATTTCCTAGGAGCATCCAATTGTTTCATTGGTTTGCACCACGTGCACTTCCCCTGTGCCAGTTAGAGCAAGCCCAGAGTATTGTTCATGTACAAATGGCAGAATGCAGCTTCATAAAAATAGCAAACAAAAAATAGCAAGAAAAAGCATAAGAACAAATCAGGTAAACCTGAATCCAAACGTTGTTCAATACCAACAGTTTGATTCACTGCAGAAAGAAAAAAAACTATGGGGAAAAACATTAATTGTGCATCAGTAGTAAAAATGCCAGGTGTGACAATATTAAACACAGAATTAGCAGTCATTAGTAACTCTTTTCTGTCCTCACATTGATATCAAACTTTTTTAAAAGACTGAATATTAACATAAAGCAATTTTTCAGAACAGAACAAGCAAATGCTATATCCATGTCAGTAAAGTAACAGAGATCACGCAATCCAACAATTCAAAGAACGTGCGAAACAGGACTCAGCTTTGACAAGGGAAAGATGTCTATCGACTCCAGGGCAGAACAGCTTAGGGTCAGACCATGTGCTGAGCTTTTTAGGCAGCTTTTGTTGTTAAAATGTCCACATGTCCACATGTCCACTGACTGGGCCAGTGATATCTCTACTGCAGGCACAGGCTCATTTTCAAATGGAAGCTCTTCATACATTTACCTTTCCTCCCAGACATCTCATTTTTTAAAAAAATGTGAATGCTTTAATTGAGTATAAAAATCTGAGTTCTAAACAACAGATTCATAGTATTAAGTAACCTTGAGAATTAGAGGGATCTTATCAGGCCCAAGGTCTGAGTCCAGTGGCTGCTTGTCTGCTAAGGGGGGAAGGAGGAAGGGGAAAATGAATTCCATAAAGCTCACCAAGCATTATAAACAGTGCTGGAGCCCTTTACAAAACAGTAATTGAAATACTTACATTTCAATTTGAGTATCCCACTAAATACAGTTCAAATCACTGTGTCTGTATTCAAGGCTTGAAAGTTTGGTATCCCACTCCTTGTGCTGTTTTACCTTATAAATGTATTCAGCTGTCCCTGTGCTTGCAGCTGGTTCTTTGTTCTGATGCTTCTCCAAGTGTAAAAGTGCTTCAAAATTGTCTTTATCTTTCTTATTTATTGGTTCATTCAGACTTAAAGGGAACATTTCTAGAGAATATTAATTAGTTCCACTGATTATAGAGCAGTATGGCCATGTTTTCTGCTTCACACAGACCAACATCTCTAATTAATTCATGGAATGGAAGGATTTCTTTTCTTTCTTCATTTAAATAAGCAAACTTGCAATGGTCAAATACTAGTAAAATATCAAAACTATTTTTAAAATACTTAAGGGACTATCTGACAAGACATAACCTTCAGTTTTACCCAGTGAAAATCCAGTGAGGTTCCATCACCATTAATAACTGTGCAGAATTTGGACCAGTATTCATAGAAATTAAATTAGCTCCCAGCATTTCCATTTTGTTTAGATACAGATTAAAAATGTCAAGACATTCTTGCATATGACTTCAGTCTTTCTTTTGTTTAATGAGTGCTATTGCACAGTCCTTATCCAGGCCAAACTTTTATTAGTAAAATTTAAGCCATTACCCTAGCTCTTTGGGGGAAGTGCGCTCTTATTTAATATTATTTTCTCTTTTGCAAATGTTTTTATACATAATTTCTTATCATCTTGATGTCATTTGCTTCAGTGAGCAGATTGTGTGGCATGTGCACACGTGTATGTGTGTGTGTATGTGCACATTTGTGAGTACGTTTAGCTTTGTAAATCTTTTGTGACAAGAAGCTTTTCCTTGTTACAACAAAGAACATGAGCTGGACTTAAATCTCAAGAGCAATTACCATTCTCATGCCTTCACCGTTGGTTTAGCAGGAAATAGACTACTATCAGTGTGCTTTAAAGCAACTCCAAATTATTTCCATATGAAAATCCAGCTGCTCAGCCATGAGCGCACTGGAGAACGCTCACTTTCGGGCAGAGAGTTTGTCCAAGGCCTGTGAAAGCTTTTGTTTCCCACAGAAGCCTTGGCCGTACAGCATCAGTGGATTTCCATTTCTCATGGACCTCATGCAGGCCTGCCCCAATGGTGGTCACTTAATCCCAGGCATTTCCAGTGAGTGTGGCATCTTCCTGGATCAAGAGACCACCCTGCCCCAGCAGAGGGAATTTCCTGGCCTCAGTGTGGTCAGGTCCATGTCTGAACAGTACGTGGGGGATTCCTGAGCTCTCACAAGACCTTGACATATTATCTAAGAGTTACAATTACCACAGTCTTTGTAAAGGGCTTGGTGAGAAAACCCCAGGCACTTAGGAACTGTAACTGTTGTAGGACTGGTGAGAACTTGCTTGCGAATGGAGTCACGCTGACACTTCCCCTGAGATTTTGGCACACACTGTTCCTAAAAAAGCTTTCAGTGAGCTCTTACTTAGCAGAGTCATCTGTGGCTGTGGGCATCAGGTTTATTCACCTGAAGGTCAGACATATCTCTTATGATAAATCTAAACACTGTCATTAACAAACCTGATGGATTTTCTAGGGGATAGTGATGCTGCTTGCTTTAAGCTATTTTTAGGAATCTGGCTTAGGTGATCTGAATGACCTCCTTTGTTGATAACACAGAGAATTTAGGCTCTTCAGTTTGGTCATCTGGACTACATCTAAATTAGATGCTAAAAATAGCCTAAAGTAGAAGGTGTGAGTTCTCTCCTTCCCACCTTAAAGAAACTCCTTCCAGAAACATTCATTATCTGTAAACACATGGTGTCATCTCACTTAAAAATGTGGCTTCAGGGCAGGGAGATTGCCAGGCAGAAGCAAAATCTCCTGTGACTTCTCTGCTTGCTCCACACATTTGGACATACAAGGGCACCTCAGATGCGTTCGTATCCTCTATGTGGCTTCCTCCTGGAGATCAGGAAGGTGGCAAACACAACGACAAACAATCCCAGGATACTCAGGCACACGGCAATGGGAGCTGCTTTGCTGTTTCTATCAGGAAAACATTCTTCTTCTGAAAGGAAAAGGAGATCAGAGAATGTGTCATAGCGGAACACCATTCTCCTCAACTGTAAATCTGTATTCCAGAAAAGCTGGCAAATACAAGCCACAAGCTCTCAAAACCTTGCTTTCTTTTGTTTTTTCTTTCTTTTTCCTGAGCTATACTTACTATATAAGTATATATATATTGGTTACTATATAAGTAACCATATATATATTGGTAAGCTTTATCCCAAGAAAACCATCCTTGCCCCTTCTGCAGTAGCTCTGTGCTTCCCTAGAGAGTGGCTCTGCTCCCTCACATCTGCAGGAATTGTTTCACCACTCAGCACACACACGGCAGGAGCTTTCTTGCCAAAAGCAGATGGGGACCATCACAATACAAAGTGCCAGTCTGAAAACAGAGCAAGACACATCGTGCATGGTCAAAACCTGCTCCTGTGTGATATCTGATTGCTTCTTCCCAGTGAAAAGCATGAGGCCAGAGACAGAAGCCCATAGTCCAGCACATCATTAGTGCAGTAGGGATCCTTGTTAAGTCAGTGTCTTCTAGGAAAAATCAAATTTTAATTGTTTTCTCTGTTTAATTCAGAGTATTTGTGGATAATGGTGGCTAACTCAGAACATTCAGAGATTAGGAAGGCAGAAGCCTTGGACATAGTCCAGGGAGTTGCTTTAGCCGTATCATTGCAATTTTGTTGTACATATGATATCAGAAAAGGTTCTGACACAAATAATATCTTTGAAGTACCATGCAAAGATATCCCTCCAAATATACCTCTTAGGTACAGAGAGGGCAAATCCTGACTTCCTCAGCCAGTTCCTACACAAATGAGTATTCAAGTCATCCTCTGATTAAACAGAAACTTATTACTTCAAAGTGAACTTCTACACTGAGGTACATTGGTGGCTTTCCTATGGAGAGACTGCACCACATGGGCCACTGAGAGAAATGGAAAATTTACCCAGTAACAATGGCGGGATCAGCCTCAAATTCAAAATACAAGTGTAGCCCTGAGAGTGAAAGCAGTATCTGGGAATGACCACTAATGTGTTATCCCAGAATTGGATCAGACCTACATCTTCCGTCAGATCTACAGGAATGGTCCTTCCTCGGGCTCCAGGGAAAGACAGACCTCTGTCATGCTGTGTGAGCGGCACCTGCAGAGCAAACTGCTCTCTAAGCAGGGCGGCGTGGTCAGCTAAACCCCACAGCTAATCCCAGCTCAGCAGCAAATCCAGTTTATAGCCAGGATACGGGGGAGATCTGAGACGCTGTGCCCCTCTCACTCCCTGAGACTGTTCCGAGGCAGGTTTGCACAGCGCTCTGAGATAAAAGCCTCCAGTGTTATCCCATGACTATGCTGGCACAGGTTGTAGCTTGGCTTGGGCTTTTCCCCCACAGCAATCTTTACACTGACAGCGGGCAATGAGCCCAGGGAACATGTGGAGTGCATGACATTACGTTACAGCTCCAGAGCCTCCACATGGCTCTTCCCAAAGTCTGATCCTCTTCTGCTCTAATCCAGATGGTGATGCAATGCCACAAAGCCAAAGGCATGAGCATTCTACTAGAGGCTGCCTTTTAAAAGCTTTGTCTGGTTAACATAACCTGCTGTTAAATGAGCTGAAAAGTATTTGCACCTAAGTGTTGTAAAAGCCAGAGATGTTTGAATTGGTCATTTTGCTTTGATGAAAGGTTGGAATGAAGAAATGAGCTCTGTGAACTCTAGGAATTGTTTCTGATATACTGAAGTACAGACAACCCTTTTAGAGATTTCCAGACTCAAACAGATCAAGCTATTGATATAACACTGCTGTAAGCTGTACAAAACTGTAAGGAACTTGAAACCAGTGACCATTAATGTTTTCTTCTCTATTTAAAGATAAGCAAATTAGGAGCAACAGAAGTGAAACTATCAGTCTTGAGACATCCGAGGGGAGGAGGCTGGTGATGTGTTTAGTCATTCCTTCACTGGGGATTTTCTCTTTCAGAATCTGCATATGCAGCCAATACGCAGCAGTTTCATGACTGTTTTACAGCCACTGGGGAATTATTTCAGAGGTGGGAGCTGCTTTCTCAGCTCTCTGATTAAGAGCAAAACGAGTTTAAATTTGTATATGGTATTGACTAGCAGAGATTAGTCTGACTTGGAGGCAGAGAGAGAGAGAGGGCGAGACAGAGAGCATCTTTCTCAGCTGAGTCTCTCCTAGAGGTGAGGCCGTACCTAACCCCATAACTAAGATCATTCATTGTACACATTTGAATGGGAATGAGGGGACCAGATGGGATCCCACGAGTTCTTCCAGCTCAGTGTTATCTCATGAAAATTCTTCATGAGAATGAGCGCATAGACGGGATTCTCAGTGTGAAGGACCACGTCTTTAAAAAGCCCCAAATGTTGTTTCCCATTATATTCCTTTTAGAATGGAAAAAGTAACCAAAATAGTGACCTAACAGAAGTAGTATTGGTCAAATAGAGCCAAACTGAGTCAAAAGACAGATCTAAAGTAAAAAGAAGAATACAGGGGCAATATTTTGTAAGCATGCAGAAAGACAACTGGCAGAAGAGAAAATGTTTTATTGCTGCATCTGAAGGGCTGGAGAGCTGGTCAGCCCCTCTTGAGTTCTTGTATGGAAATGCCCTGAGAGGAAGCCACAGAAATGAGACAATGGACAACTTGAAAGAGACCAGAAGGTCCCCCTTAGTCCCCCTCTCTGGTCTTTGTCTTTTACTGAGATACCTGGTTACCTCTTTGTGGCACTTCTCAAAGAAAAGACAAACTGAAGAGATGAGCATCACGTTTAATTCTGAAGCTGGGAGTGGGGCAGTTGTGCTCCTCCTCAGCAGCACATTTCATCATGTCTAGACACAGCTGCTCAGAAAATATCATCCTGCATTCACAAATATCCCTTATTAGCTGGCAGTTTTGCTGCTGCAGCTGTGGGACAACATGAGTATCAGGAGCCTTTAAAAATAGTTAAAATCTGACTATATTGAGAGCAGTGACCTGGAAATGAACTTTGCACGCAGGGGTTTGGGCAGTGTGCTGGTGGTGAACACACCTCTGCTTGTTCCAAGAGAAAATGGATGAAGAAGAAAATTGTGGCTGTAGAGCGGAACATTTGTAATGAGAACGTGAAACAGAAGGTACTGAATGCAGGGGAGAAATATATTCTTCCACTCTCCATAGGTATTAGCACTGTGTCGGAAATTACTCAGGAAAGGTTGAGAAAACAGCAGTGGGATGTGTGTGGGTACAATTTAGCAGATTACATCCATCAGGCTACCAGAGCACTGACAGGTAGGTCTGGGAAGGGTGCAAAAGTAGCCCTCTACTCACCTTTTCCAAACTGGTTACCGACAATGTCAAATGCCTGCAGCTGCACATGAACAAAGAGGATCTGGAAGTTCCTCTCCAAGGTGAAAGTTTGTCTGCTAGCACACTTAAAAGAATTCCCCAGCTTTGTTGTGAACAGCTTCTCATTTAGGGCTGCATAGTAAAGCATACCTGGAGGCCAGAGAGAGAGAGATGAGAATCCACACTAACTCCATTGGAACCAACATCTTTCTGAGGTAAAATGTTACCACAGGTGACTAAAGCATGGACATTTTCTCCATAAAGTATCACTTTTTCTTCTTACATGTTTAAATGAGTGCTTTAACTATCAATGGGCAACTCAGCTGGGCTTAGGTCTGAAAAAGTGGCCAAAATTTCAGATGGTACTTCAAATCACATTTTAACAAATTGAGTCTGCAAGAATGGGTTAGAATTCTCACAGGAGCAGGCAAAGTTTGAAGTAATATCTATTCTGAAAGAGCAGGGCAGGAAAAGCTTTTGAGATCAAAAAGAAACTGTGATAATAGTGATGTAAATGCAGCCAGGTCCCTTCTCTTCCATTTTTACCCTGTAATATTTAGGTGAATGGCACCTTGAGAGCTTGATAAAACACATGTTTGCAAAATACAGTATTTTAAAGATCTGAATGCTTATCCCACACCCAGAACAGTTTGATATGAAATTAAGACAGGGCAAAATCACTGACCTTCAGAAGATAACTGTATTCTGCTCTCAATTTTAGTGACAGAGTAACTTGGAGCTTCCTGCAAAAGAAGATATATCTTTATTCATAATACATACTCATATTTGCAGGGGAAAGAAACACAGCTTACCTCAGCAAAATGGTCATAAAGAGTTTTCCAAAGAAACACTTTGTAAAGCATCACCTTTCAGACCCAAGAACCAACCCTCTTGGATGTATTTTTCTGTTCCAAATCTCAGCTGCATCACCAGTTCTGCTCAGTTCGGTGAAACGGGACCATGCAGGTGTCATTTTACACAAACTGCTCAAGCTGGACACTCGTGAGATACTTGTGATAACCAAAAGTAGGAAGACTGCTGACACGTAAAGCAGCTGGGACAACAGCACAGAACAGTATTTCCAGCCAGCTGTCCTGCCTGCATGTGCAACCCTGGTGCAGCCTGGATACTGCCATCCCTTGGAGTGTCACAGGGCAACAGCCAGCCCTGGGAGCTTCCCCCTGGTAGCAGTGTTGGAGTATAATGTGATGCCTCATGCAGCAGCCCTGCTACCCAGTTTAATTCCTGCTGTGAGCACACAGGGACTGGTGAGTGCAGCTGGTGGATAAATGGCAGTAGACATGAATGTCTCCTGTACACCCAGTTAAAAACTGGTAGGATAGAGAGGGAAAATTGAAGGAAGAAATACACCAGAGAAGAGAATCTCAGCATTATTCCAACTGAAAGACATAAATAGGTGAAATATGACCATTTTTGGGTGGCAGCGCTTTGTTCTGTTTGGCTACGGTTAAAAACTTTGCTGGGGAAAACACCTGCTCCTACTTCACGTCTTGTGGGTTGGTTACACAACTTCCTTTTTTCAAGCCCTTTGCAGAGGCTGCTGGAGTGGTGAGAACTGAACCAGCCCCTCTCCTCTGCCACCCCAGCCCCAGGGCCTGAGCCAGCTCCTCTCCCACCAGGGACAGCAACAAGTGCCACTGCTGGAGCACTCCTGCTTCAAAGCACCGAGAGAGGCTGCGGGGGCCAAACACAAAAAGGCAGCAGCAAACTGATTTCTTATTAACTTGAATTTCAAAGCAGTCCAAGCTGAGCCCTGCTATGCTCTTGAGGCTTATCTTTAAGTGGAGGGTGGATTGTCTAATGCTGTGCCAAAACTCACCCTTTTCAGGGTAAGACAGATCAAGCACCTCCTAAAGGTTCACATCACTCTCCTTAGCACTGCTGCAACCTGAGGCTTTCATGGGTACTTGAATCCCCAGCCTTTCTCTAAGGATTCTTGTAACACCAAAAATGCTCCTCTTGTTGCAGGAAGCACACATTTAAAACAAACACTCAGAGTCTGAACTGATCCTTTGTTTTGAAAGAGCTCCTTCATTTTTTACCTCACTTTTCCTCTGTAGCTCTTAGAAAACTTTTTGCCATAAGCTAAAATAAAGATGATTACTAATTGAAATATTTTCTCTGTTCAAGAATTAATGACACATGTGGGGTATAATTTGCTGTTCCCTCTTGGACTTTCTATGAAAATGACTAATTAACCATTTGTACTTTTCTTGTCTCTAATTTGAGCATGGAACCAGGCTATAAGACTGACACTTTGGCTTGAAGGACACAGATCAGTAGTGATGGCCAGATGCAGCTCTCAGCTGCTGTGGAGCTCCCTGGCCTTGATGCACATAACTCTTGCCAGAGTCTGATGGGATCCAACCCGTGCCGTGTTCCTGCCCATTCCCCCCTGCCCTTTAATGACTTTATACACAGTGTTAATTCTGTCCTAGCTCTGCTGGCATCATCACCCAGCCCTTACAGCTTTCAGGTAAATAGTGCTGCCTCCCAAAATGCGCAAACTCCTGAGTTAGCAAGAGGATGGCTGCACTCAGGGATTTCCTCCTGTGCTTATAAAAGCTGCAGCGCTCTCGGTAGCTTGTGTAAAAGCCTTACCCACATGTGATGTGGCCCCAGTGGCGAACACGGAATTAATAGAAACAATGTCAAAAACAAAGCTCCTTTTCCCACTGTGTGAGCAGGACCTCTCATCTTGCCCAAGTTTCTCTCTGTGTTTGTAGGTCTCCCTGGTGTGGTGCATTTTAAGGCCACTTAACTACAATTTTGTTGTTGTAGTTCACTTGTTTGGAATTTTCCACTCAGAAATTAGATGAAATTAGGCTCCTTCAGCTGTGGATGTGTCATGGCTCCTGGGCACTTAAAACTGCACAGGCTGTCCTTTGAATTTGACAGCCCCAGGAGGCTTTTATGGGGAGCAAATGGCTGAGAGCAGCTTGACAGTGTGAGTCAGAGCTCCCAGCACACCTTGTTCCTGCACAGGGACTCCAGTCCCGAACCCTTCTCTGCACCACTCCAATGCAAACAGCAGACCTGACCTTCCCTCCCATGAGACTTCTACCTATGTAAAAAAGAGACTCAGATTTTGCTCGGCTGTTCCTAGACTTCGTGTTGGTTGATGGGCAGCTTTAACACTTCTCTCTGGCACTTTCTATTAGAGGATGGCAGAGCACTGTGCTTACCCTTCACTTCCAAATTCAAAGTTCAACCAGACAAGACCTGATTTAACAGTGAAGTCAGTTGTACTGTGAGCACAACGTTGCACCAGGCAGCCTCCAGAGGTGTTTTCCTGAATACCTGAATTAATCCATGGTTCTATGGTTCTAGCCCTTTGAGAAGAACAGGAGTAACCATGCCTTATACACAGATGGCAAGCAAGCACAGAGATAGATAAAATGCCTTTTCCCACAGCTCAAGCTGGATCAGAGGCAGCCTAAGCTCCTGCTTCCCAATTCTAAACACTCCTTCCCTCTAAATGCAACAATTACCTTTACAAAGGTGAAGTTTACAAATCCTCCACTAAAAGTTAAGTTCAGCTCAGACTGTGCCATCCCACAGCTTCCAGATATCTGTGTCGCATTGGGGTTGACAGTCACATATTCCATCTTCTCCTGTAGAGAGAAGAGACATTGCAGGGCTGCTGATACAGAGGAGGGGGGAACTTAATAACAAATATGCAGAGATTTATTAACTTTAAAACATGCTGAGATTTGCCTTTTTTTTGCCCCCAGACAGGCTCTGTGTGGCTGAATGAACAGGCCAGTGGAGCTGGCAGCTGAACTGCTGCCTGCCAGGGTTGTTCCCCACTTGTAAACCAGCACTGGCAGTTGTCTGACACATCACTGAGCTATTCCAGTGCATTAAGCTGGCAGAAAATATTGGGTTTCTGTTCATTCAGTGAACTGATACAATTCAGAGCAGGGTCAGAGGACCTCGCTCGACCTAATTTATAAAGAGGGAGCACCTCATGTTATTATAAACATCTCACTATGCTGTGGTAAGGTTGGGAATCCTGCTCCCTGCCTGGCTTCTGCCAGGACGAGGAATGAAAATTACCTTTACCAACATTAGACACTCGTCCTTTGTTAGAAATACCCAGACATCAAACATGAATATTTGTATTTGTAACAGGGATGGGTCAAGCATAAGAACTCCAGAGCCCGAGGATGTAGCTCCATGTGTTGTATTAATGGAGGCTACAAAACCTTAACCCTGAGGGGGAGAATTGCCATTTCAGGTTGTATGACATCTTTTGCTGAATCATTCTCAGTGGATCACTTCTAGGTGAGGGGGCCAGCTCTTCAGGACCTGGCAGTTCCCGTGGTCCTAAAATGTCCATACGTCAGCATCAGGACAACCCACCTCTGAATTCAAGTCTGTGAAATGACAATTTCTTGCTTTCATTTCAACTCACAATGTCAAGCTCTTCCTTGAAGTCAGTTCAGATTTTAACTAATCTCCCATTCTGGGAAGCACAAATAACCCCGCAGACTGATCTCCTGCCCTAGCATTGCTCCCACACAAATATGACTGAAATAAGAAAGCACCTTTATGTCCCCTTGGCATCATCATCACACAGGACAAAGTACAGCAGCTGGGATGCTGTGGCACATGAGGGGCCTTAGACTGGCAGCAAACCTCTTACTTTGATCACAGAAGCTAATTCTGAAAATGGCTTGGAATGAGTAAGAATAAGCTCCAGCTAATGAAGAAAGTCACTACAAAGCTCAGCTTCCACCTCACCTGTTGTGTATTTCGAGCCATCAGCTGCAGACCCATGACAGCTTTGACGCAGGTCCCGTTCCCATTAGACACAGTGTAGGTGCCTGTGGGGATGGTGGAGGGCTGTGTGGTGGGAGAGGGTCTCACTGTCCTGGCAGGGGATGTGGGGGCTGTTTGGGTCCTTGCAGGGGTGGTCGTGCTGGTCACGGCCATGGCCGTTGGACCCTCGGTGGCTGTTGTTTGTCTCCGTGACCGTGTGCTGCGCCCAGCCCTCTGCGTGGTGGTGGCTGCAGAGGCAGCGGTGACAGCTGTCCCCTGGGTACTTGCTGTCTTGTGTCTCACAGAGGTGTTGGTGGCCGCTGCTGTCATTGCTGTGGTCACACGTGGTCCCGTCCCATGCCTGGTGGAGGGCACAGAGGGGGTGGTTGTGTTCCTCACTGCGGCTGTCACCGAGAGCGTCGCTGGGGTTGTGGCCTGGCCGGCTGTGCTGGGCTCGTCTGCAGGTGCCGTGGACGTGGTGCCTGCTCCTGCCTGGGCTGCCACGCGCTGGCCTGGAGCTGATGTTCCCTGGTGCTGCTCTGTTGGCTGCACAGTTGTTCTGTGGCTCGTGGGTGTTGTTTGAAGAGAGCCTGTGCTGTTAAAATGAACTGTGGTGCTTTGGTGGGGTGAAGAATGATAAAGTGGCTGAGCAGAAGTAGCCATGTGGTGGAAGGATGTGGTTTCTGGAGACAGACTGACCCCCAGGGCGACTTCGGCAAAGCAGGAGGAAAATGCTGCGAAGAAACTAAAGTCAGTAGTCTAGAAACCTTTACATTTCACTTTTATGTTGATAACCACAACATAATTGCACTGGTTTTGTTATCAAATGGGTGATACAATTTCATTCTTCATTTGGCTCCAGTTGTGATAGCAGAGTGAAAGCAGACATCCTGTAGGACTATCCACAGCATGGTACCACTTCCCCAAGTTTCACACCTCTGAGTATTCCTATTCCTGTGGGTGCACACTGGCTCCCAGCCTTCCACACACTGAGGAACCAGACCTCGCACAATCCCCAGGCTGCAGGAGAATTCCCTGCTGGCAGTAGCTCAGCAGGATTTGCTGGAAGCAAATCGTCGAGGTCTAAGGAAGATGAAGTGGGTCTAAAAGCCAAAGGGGTTGTTGGTTTCTTACCAACAAAGTGTAGGGAAAGGGGATGTGTCTGTGTGTGTGAAGGAAGTGAGGCAGTGCAGTGGTCTTACAGTGATTCACGACAGCCTGGGAAACCAGTCTGGGAGACAGGAAAATTCCAGGTATTTATTTGTGGTTTTGCTGTAGCCATGTCAGCTTGAACCCTGAAGTTCTTCCTCCTGGAAGAACCCAGAAAAAGACCATCCCTCTTAGTGATGGGCTTTCAGAAATGAGAAAAAAAAAACAGGGTGCAGCATCTGGGAGCATTTTGGACCACATCAGAAAATAGCTACAGCACCAAAATTATGCTTCCACCTAATAACATTTACAGAGACATGTCCCTTGCGGAAGTGAAAAAAAAAAATCTGACTCCTAAATGTAAATACAGAAGTGAACAAAAAGTGGGAAAGTACATTGTAGAATATTTGAATGTCTCAACTCTTCTGCTTGAGTCTTTGTGAGTATGCAACAAGACTCTGGAAAGACAAGGTCAAGATAAACGAAACCATAAATCACTGACATAGGTGAATTCCTTGATGTGCATGAAGCTTTAGGTATAGTTAAATGCTTTACTGCCTAAATAAGCGGGAGGACAGAGATAAATTCTCCAGTTTGAAGACAGAAGGGTCACAAAAGTCCAGAACAGCTCATATTCCCAGCAGTACAGCTCCACTGAGAATGTCTCAACATGTCTGAGCTCACTGTACACTGGTTCTTTCAAAGAAATTTCTCATGAATTGCTATCAAAGTTGATGGCAGGCAGGCTGCTGAGATTAGGATTTTAGGATGGATTAAAGCCAGAGGCACATTTAGAGTGAAAATGGCTGAAGTCTCACAAGTTCTTCCTTTTATTTTTTTATTTATTTATACTCAGCATGAACAGAGATCTTCAATAATAGCTGGATTCACAAAATCTTATCATTTTAAGATATATATAAATTAAATAAGAGTAATAAAACCTACTGAGTTTTGAATCAAATTCGAGGTAAAAATCAAAGAAACGAGAGCAGGTGCACAGATCTTAACTCTTACCACAATTTTCCCTTAAAAATGGCTATGCTGGAGAAGAGCAGAAGTGTAGATGTAAATACTCCATACTCCTAAAATTGCCTGGGTTTCACTCTGTGCTGTACAGAACACACTTGACTGCCACTTTAGGTGTTACCATCAAAGAATTGCAACTTGTGACAGTTGAAAAACCTCAAAAAATACTGTGATTTTTCTCAAAATGAACCTAAAAATGCATAATTAATATGATACTTTAGTTCCTTTTCTCCCTTTCCCCTATGCTTTAGCACAGCTGGTGCAGAGCTGTTAATCAGATAACTGATCTCCTTCTCTGGGGCCAGGGGAACGCCGGAGCAGTTGCCATACACCAGTTATGGGGTAGCTGCATCCGAGTGCCTCAGCGCGATAAAAACAAGAAAGAAGAAGTTGCAATTTTCACTTTCTTCCCCTACAGGGCTGTGAAACAACCCATATTTAAATTTACACAAGTTCTAAACTGTCTGTAGGTCTTAGTTTTCAGTTCACAGATTGGTTTTGATTACTGACTAGATAACACCTTACAGATGTAGAAAGAAATATTATTTAAGTGACATTGGAATGCCACCCACAGCTTTTAAATAAAACTCCTCAAAAGGTCATTTCAACCCAATTATTTTTCATTATTCAGCCTGACAGGGTGACCTGAGGGATAAAGCCAGGGATGTCTTTGGGGTGGCCCATGGCTCTGGTTCACTGGGTTCTCTCGGTTTGAAGAGTTCTCTCGGCTTCTCTCTCTCTCCTTTGCAATTTAAAGGTACACTAGAAATCAAGCAGGCGATGGGGAATACAATATGGTCATAGAATCACCCCAAGACACTGGGTGACTGCCAGACTGTTCCTCCAGGCTCTCTCAAGCATTTTGGAGCTTCTGC
The DNA here is from genome assembly GCA_013398955.1 of Callaeas wilsoni. NCBI lineage: Eukaryota > Metazoa > Chordata > Aves > Passeriformes > Callaeidae > Callaeas > Callaeas wilsoni. The sequence continues at coordinate 18,629 of VWPU01016802.1, forward strand.
CAGTGCATGGCCACGCTGCTGAACCCATTGGCTTGGGCTGTCTTCCCAAAAGGCATTTGGCCACATCAGCTCCCAGAGATGGGCAGAGATCACTCTCCAGCTGCACCCGTTGGCCGTGGCTGTGTTTGGGCGGCTGCTGGAGGTGGTTTGGTGGCTCTGCTGTGTGAAGGGGCAGCTGGCCCCATGGGGTCCCTGCCCTACCCTCCAGCTAAGGCCGGGAAGGCTTCCCTGTGGCTCCTTAGCACAGCCACATGCCTCTCTGGGAGCCTGGCACCCCTCAGAGAGGAGCCGCTTGCACGGCTCTCCCACAACAGACTTTCCATGGCTCTGCCAGCAAAACGGGCCACAGAAACAGGAGGAATGGCAGCTCTGCACCCCCCAGTAGTTTCCTTTTGTTTTCCTCCCATAAAGCCAACTCAAAACTTCATACAAGCAACATTTTGCTTGAGAGATGCAAGTGCCCTGGGGTGCACCTTTGCAGAGCAAGCAGCTGCAGTCCCCTTGCCTCACTTTAGCATCAAAGTTGTGTGTAACAGAGGCTGAGGGCTGTGTGTGTGAGCCCAGGCAGCCTCCATGCAATGCTCCAGAAAAAAACTCTCAGAAATGGACCAGCACAGCTCTCAGAAATTCACTGTTCCCAGTCTGGGCCTGGAGATGCCTTTTTCATGCTTTGGTGACAAGTTTTGGTCACAAGGAACATCACTGCTCTGCTCCCAGGCATTATGGTGGCAAGCGGAGTGCTCAGTGTCATGGCCTGCCTGTGCCATTTCTCAGCCTGTACTGGGGTGTGTGACAGAAACTCTTACTGAGGATTTTTTTCCCCTTTTCATCTAACCACATTCATCTGTTCAGCTGCCCAGTGGGTTTGTTCTGCTTTCTGCTGCCAGGAGAAATGCTTCTGTTTAGTTGACTGATTCTGAGTGGACACAAAATGTGAGCCAGCTCCTGTAATCAGTGAAAATGCTCTCACCAGCTCTGGCTGCTTTGGTTTGCTCGAGGAATTGGAAAAGCACCAAGATTTTCTGAGAGGTTTCAGTACTGTCATAGCTTCCCTCCAACCCATTTGACCTTTATCCTTTAAGCGCTAATTATGTTTCGTTCCGTCTGCATAGAAAGACTTGACTTTGTGACATTAATAAAACATCACAACAAATTATTAACGGAAAGATCAAAAACGGGAAAGGAACAGAGGAAACAAGTTCTTTCTGGTCAAAAGTGATTGCTGACCACTGAATTATTAGTGTTGCCCCTCAGTCTGATCTTGCTCTCCTTTCATTTTTATGTTTTGGGGCTGCTTCAGCAGACTTTGGCTATGAAGCAGGCATGGTAAAACAGAGAGATACAGCAGGAGCTGCTCGTGGTCGAGTCCCTGGGCACTTTCCCTGCTCATGGACTGGGAGGGAGACGGGGCTTGTTCCTTGTGTGATCCCCGTGTGCTGATGGCAAAACACACCCCACAGTCCAGTGTCCCAACAGCCAGCTCAAGCCCTTGGCTGTTCCACAGATTAAATCACATTCTGTCCCTCCTCACCAGGCAAATTTGGTGCTGCTGCAGGTGTTGAGCATTGACTTAAAGCACTGGGAGATGCCCTCGATCTGTGTGGCTCCCCACATTTTCACAGAGCAGCATTAAGGATCAAATGGTGACTCTGATGCGTTTGTCACTGAGAGAAGCCCCAGCCTGTCTTCTCCAAGCCCCTGCCTCACTCCTGCTCTCCTGATCCTGCTCTGCATCTTGCAGTGCAGATAAATGAATGACTTGAGCAACACTGCCTTAGTTTTTTCTTTCCTGCTTCTCTCACTCAGGATTTTCAGTTAGTTCTTGTCATGGGTTGGAAATTATTTCTAATTAAGAAAAGCAAAGCCAAAAAAGCCTACTTCTAACATGGCTTTGAACTGACTCCTTCCCACAGAGTTTATGCTACCACAGAGTTCAAGGGAAAATACAGAGGAAAACACCAAACTGAGTGTATACCAGCTGCACTTAACTGCAGTTATGGTTATTTCTTAGCAGTGGGACTTTACTGAAAGCACCCTTAAGTGTTAGCAACAAAACTGTTCAAAGTTTCGAGTCTGTTAGGTGCTGTCCTGACTGCAAGGAGACGAAACTGGCGGTGTCCCGTTTTTCAGGTAGAAACGATGCTGTTACTCACCACAGGCGAGGGTCAGCGAGATGAGCTGCGGTGCGCTCCTCCCCATGGCCAGCACGCCTGCCGGTGTGAGAGCTGCTGCTTCTCCCCGGGGAGCAGAGGAAACCGAGCTTTCCTGCGGACTGAAAAGTTTCTCTTGATGCAGGGAGTGCCCAGTCACATGGCTGGGAGGGAGGTGGAGAGACAGGGGGGACCGATGCCTCTCGTCTGTAAACTCACGCAGAAGGAAATAAATGATGGTTAGGAGAGAGAGTGAGAAGAGAAATGACTGCTGAGCTGGGAGGAGGACAGGCTCACTCGGCACCTGAGAGCTGGGGCTGTGCAAGGCCAGGAAAGCTTCGTGCATCTCCCTCCCGCTCCGAGAACCTGGTGCAAAGTGCCCCAGCGTAGGGTTACAACCTGCAAATCAGCGCCTCCCCTGTGTCCTTTAGAAAGTACTTTCTTTAAGGCCAAACTCCGTCTTTTATGTTAAGGCACAGAAGGGAGAGGTGTGACCATCTCCCCAGAGCACCTGCTAAAAGCGAGCCAGGGCTGAGCAGAGCCCCAGCCGGGGACCGGCCCTCGCTGCCTGGCCCGGGGCTGCTCCCAGCCCTGCTCTCGTCCCTGGTGGACTGGCGGGGGGTCACTGTTAGAGCTGCACCCCAACACCTCTGTCCTGCGAGGGGCTCCTGCACGGCTCCCGGGGCAGTCCCGGCTGCGGGCTGGGATGTGCAGCGGGGCAGCGTCCCTCACTCCTGCCCTCCTGTGCATTCCCTGCCCTCCTGTGCATTCCCTGCCCTCCTGTGCATTCCCTGCCCTCCTGTGCATTCCCTGCCC
>VWPU01016802.1:21655-79900 GCA_013398955.1 Callaeas wilsoni
GCATTCCCTGCCCACCTGTGCATTCCCTGCCCTCCTGTGCATTCCCTACCCACCTATGCATTCCCTGCCCTCCTGTGCATTCCCTGCCCTGGACATTTGCCAGGGGCAGGGAACAAAGCAACCCCCACACCGGCATCTGGCGTGCTCCTAATTCTTCTTTTCCTCATACCAATACCCACTGCAGGAACATGGTGACACCAGTGACTTGAAAAGTCAAGTGAGGTGAAGTTTGCCCCAGAAATCTGGATACTGCATGAAATCAGTTCTAGTTTATCTTACTCTATTTGCACTGTGTTTCTACATTCTCATTTTTACCTGCTTGCCTTTCTGCATGATCCACAGCTTGTATTTGGGTCAATTAGCACTCCCTAATAAACACTGGTAGCCAAAGGCATGCAGATATCTCAGGGGTAACTATTATAAAGCTATCTACAACTTCCTCTGAGCTGTCTGTGTGAACCTTTGTACTCTCCCAAGAGTCCCAGCAATTCAGAACATGACTAAGGGAGATGGCTGAAGGAAAAAAAAAACCTACTGTGCCTTTTGTGACACGTGTTGGACAAATTAAAGTTATATTGGACAAATGTGTGGATTTTTTTAGCTCTGATGATGTGCCTTTACTGATATTCATTTATCTTGAATAGAAAAAAATCTCATTTTACTTGTTGCTTCATATAGAGACATCAACCACAGGGTTTTGTACTAGTTATAATTTTTATAAATTTCAAACAAAGTGTGGTTCTACACAGGTCAGAATGGCCTAATTACAGGAAGTTCATTTGCACACTTTTTTTCTTGTAATAAATTCATACATTCTGTCTTGACTGGAAAAAAGGACAGGTAATTCTGTGCTTTTTCCCTGTCTGATTATCTCTCATCAGTCACAATATACAAATACATCATTATCAACACCATGGAAATCATGTAAGAAAAACAAACTGTACCAATTCTCAGCTGGAGAGAGGAAATCTTAGCAGCTATTTCAGTCCAGCTGCAAGAAGAAATACATGTTTTGGATCTTTTTTCTTATTACTCTTATATAATTCTAATCATATATATATATATATTTGAAGTCTTTGAGTATTTTTGGAAAGGAAGCACATGGCCTTTCTCATACCCAATCCTGTTTGAAATATCAAGAGTCTAAGAAAATCATAGATAATAAAATGGCTTCTCATCACACACATGACCAGAACATAAGACACACACAGAGCTTTGCTGTCGCTGGCGAGAAAAGCCAGAGCTCAGATGTGGTTTGGCTGCAGCTGTTTGTGTTCAAGACAACGACCACTTGTCTGATTCTCCACCTGGAGGGGTTCGAGGTGAGAGGAGAGGGTCAGGCCGGGTTCTATTTTGGCCTGGTTTACTAAAAGCAAGACTTGTGTGTCGTGCAACCGCCCGTCTCTGTTTGCCATTGGTGCCAGCAAGGAAGGACTCTGCAGCCCACCCACACCTGAGTGAGCATTTCTGAGGGCAGTTTTGAGGATGTGAAGTTTCTGAAGTTCCGCAGAAGAGCAGCGGGAGGAGAGCCCAGGCAAACCCTCAGCCTGGAGGGCAGGTGTGACCAGCCCAGGCTCACAGAGCACGGCCAGGCACGGGTCCAGCAGCAAGGGCTGCTGCAGCTCGGATTTACCCGGGATCTGGTGTCTTTTACAGCCAAAACTTAGTCACAACCATTACTTTTAAATGACTTTTAAATGCTCACTATATCACCTCCAAACAACACTGAAATGAAATCCTTATTTGAAAACTATGATTTTTAAGTCCATCTACCTGAAAAGGATGGTGTCAAAGACCTACAGACAGAATAAGCATACCCTACCATACACATTAGTCTTGCTGGACATTACCAAATCATCTTCTACACTGTACATGGAGAGTCATTCCCTTAATTATCACCTTGCTTGACAGAAATACACTAATTAAAAGACTATCCAGCATACTACTTAAAAAACTCAAGAAGTCATCAAACCCCATTTTGTCTCATCAGCAAAGCCAGAAGGTTACTTCTTTGTGGGCTGCTCTAGGACTTGTCAGCAGCCTGTTCTGTCACTGAACTCATTCTTTCCCAAAGCCAGCCCTGCAGTGGCCCTGTCTCACTGACTGTTGTGCCAAAGGGCCCTGTCACTGCCCAGGAGACCCTGCCAGGGCTGCCCTGTGCCCTGGGCTGGGAACGAGGAGGCAGAAACAGGCAGCTGGCACTGCAGGAAGGTTCACAACGCAGTCAGTGGTTGTGAGCTCCCTGCTCAGGCTCCGTGTGCCCGAGCAGCTGTGGCACAGTCAAAGACCAGAGCGCTGTGCCACTGCTGCACAGCCACAGGACAGAGGGACCTGTCATCCTCAGGACATTCGTGGAGCAGGACAGACTCTAACTTTGGTCCAGCAGGATAAAACATGAGATTTTGGGGGAAAACAAAAAAAAAGAAAAAGTTTTCAAAAGCAACTTAGGGAGGAGAATGCAATAATCGAGTCCCTACCTTTGCAGTTGCCATGACAAGATGGTCTGGAGCTGGGAGAGGACCCTTTTCCTCAGTAACCCCATTCCCTGCTCCAGCTCTAGTCTGCTCCACAGGATGCCACCACTGGCACTCTTGGAGGGCACAGTGGGGCATAAGGGGTTGAATGCTTTGCTTTTCCCTCGAGGGTCCCCAATTTTTGTATACATGGTAAAATTTAGCATTAGTGGGAAATTCAATAGCTCCCATTTTACAGGAAGGTGTTGAGGCAGCAGGGGATGTAGGACCAGCACACTGTCACCCTGCTCATGCAGAGGTAGGAAGTGGACTGACAATACCTGACTTCTCATCTTCAGTTCAGAGACTTCTTGCTGCTATTTCACAATCAGAATGAGATTCCTCAAAAATAAAACTCCAAAGTGCAGGTTTTTGTCTTTCCACCCATCAGCAATGTCACAAATCTTCATTTTGGCAGTTTCATATACCCAGGGTAACCGTTCCCCATCTCTCTCTCCCACACACACAAGCTCACTAGGCTCACTAATGTGCAATCAAAGCTCCCTAGCCCTTCCCTCTCCTATGCTTAGGGCAGGGGTAGACAGCAGCACTGTTACTGTGCAAAACTTACTGAAAGTAATAGAGAAACCAGAACTAACTCATTTTAGGGAGAGGATAAAGTAATTGCACTATAAGAAAATGTCACTGCATATTTCCTTAGGGGACTGAAAGGAATTAATTCTTCCTGCAGGATGCTGATAACCACAGTAGACCAAGAGGATTCATGTTCCTGAGAGCCTACGTGTCATTTGTGAGGTAAATGACCAACACAACCAGGCAAGCTCCTACCTCTGTAGGACAAAAATAGCTTCCAGAAAAGTACAGAACTCTCAGGTTCTTTAGTCATGAACAGAAAATGTCAAAAATCACAGAATTTAAATATGGAGTGTTAGAAGAGCCATGGGAATCAATCACCACAGTGCAACTTATAATCAAGCAAGAAGTCTTCACAGGCAAAAAAGTCTGACTAAGCCTTTACCTGCCCCAAGGCTTTTTCTCACACAGGACTATCTACCTGCTACACAGCTATCCTGACTCACACACTAAGGTACTTGCAACACCAGCCTCCACTGAGACACAAATGAAAACATTTGAGTCCCTGCAAAGGTGACAGCAGAAATGATACAAACACCTACTGCTTTGCTCAGAGGCTCAATTGGTAAAGAGTGGGTTTTGGTTTTGCTTCATCTCCATTTCTAGTGCTTTTAGTGCCCTTTGTTATTTACATAAAGCACCACTAGTCTGAGGGTTAAACAAAACATCCCTAAGAGTGAAAGCCACTCACTCACTCTTGAGCTTCTTCTGGGCTCGTTTTTACCAGACTGATCTTTGCCTGTTTGCAACCCTTAGTCAATATTTATCTTTACTAAAGTACTAGCAGCTTTTGTGGGGCCTAAGACCCAATTACCATCAAAATGCCTTCATGCCTTAACAGCTGCTCTAAATGAGCTAATGGCTTGTATAGGAACCATAACATCTGTAATCACTTTATATTAAACATTACATCCTTATGTGGCAGAGATTTGGTACAGTCCTTCCGTCTAACATCCTGGAAAGAAGTATTTAACAACAACACTTTATCCACTCATTGGAGCATCTAATGCTCACTGCCTATTTGCAATGCTTAAGTATATTCCAAATGGGGGGGTGAAATGTGTCTACTCATAGCCCAGCACACAAGGAAAGCATGCAGTCTACTCAAACATGTGACAGTAAATGGCATTCAATTGAATTCTTGGCACCAAATGCAAAGGGTTGTGATCCAGCAACCAGAGACCGTCGAGGGGGCAGAGGAATGACTTAGACTTTAAAAAGAGTTCCAAGTGTTCTTTGTCACAGTAGCTGTTACACGCCTTTACTCCCCTGCTCAGCCCTGCGCCTCGCGGCCAGGAGCTGCCAGCGGCAGCGCTCCGAGGCGTGGAAGCGCGTGCAGCGGGCCCTGCCCCGGCCTCCGCAGAGGAGCCACCCACTGCTGCACGGAGCCTCTCTCATGGTCCCGTCAGAAGTCTCCTTTCCACAGCCACCCTCAAGTGGGGTGGTTTTGGTGTTGACCGACAGCAAAAAGGGCACGTTTGTGATGATGTATCAGCTGGAATTAAGGAGGAGAGGGAAGGCACAGCCAGAGGCAAGCAAATGGAAAAACCTCCAGGTGACCCCAGGGTGGAGCAAGGACTCGTAACCACCACGTGCCCCTCTGCAGTGATGTGGTGCTCAAGCAAAGTTGCCAAAAGGTGCGTGCATAGAAACTCTTCAGCTCTGCTGTTGACCTAATTTAGGCCACATCTTCTGAAACAGTTTGATAATCAATGCCAGAAGCATTTGTCTCCTCTAACACTGAAGGTAGGTTTGATGTTTTCTGGATGTTTAATGCTCCTTTCAAGTTTGTTTTCCCAGTTTGCCAGGTGGACAGCACAGTTCTCATCTGTTCACGTTGATAAAATTTTAGTGAATTATGAACCTCAGAGCTTGTGAGAAAGGCAACTTTGATCCAGTGTCCACCCAAGATAAAGACAGGTGGATGGGGTCCTGAGGAAGGCTGGTCCTGCTGTTCAGCTGCCAGCCCTCTGTTCTGCTGGGAAGCTTTTGGCCACCTCACTTTCCTTCGTGTCTGACTCTACTGAGGCTGTGCTGCAGGAATCGTTGTACGTGTCTGAAAAGGAGGACATGGGCATTGTCACTAAAATATGTCTACAGGATTTTCCATCTACAGTCTTGGGGTTCTTTGTTAAAAGCCTGGAATAAAATAAAACATAAAACCACAATTCTACTGCTCTCCTAATTCCTTCACAAAAGGCAAAGGAGGCTCTTTTGGTGTGTAGCTGTAATGTGTGCCTGGCTTTGTTTTTCTTTTGAAGCATTGGACGTGCCAGTGGAATGAGAGCCATAGTTGGGCTGGTGAGGAGAGGACTGACCTACTGTGGAGGTGAAGGAACAGCAATTACCAAACTCCCTTTACACCACAGCAAAGAATCCTGAGGTTCAAAAAGGATTTCCTCCACTTTAACAAACTGACCAAAAAAAAAAAAATCGAAAGAGCTCAGTAACTCAGAATAAAGTGCTGGTAGCTCTCCATCGCAGATCCCCAGGGAATGGGTGTGCCAGATTTTACTTTCTTCTGTTACCAGAAGAAAAGCAGGACACATTTTGGTAAATTATCTTTAAGGATGGACAAATATTACTCTAAAATTATAAACCTTTCATCTGCAGATTGCTCAGATTCAGCTTTTCCAGTGCAACCTGTTTGGGTGTTAGGTCAGAACCAAAGCTGAAAATGGATGACTTTCAGTGCTGACTTGCCTGAAATCATGCCAGAGCAGCCCTTCCTCCAGCTTTTGAAGCCAGCTGTGAAATATGATGAAGGCAGCAATGGTTCATGAAATTTTAGTGTTTTCAAACCTAGGCCAAAAGCACAGCCCTGATGCTGAGCTACATCCAAAGTCTATCCATGCCAGGATCAAAGCTGTCCTGCAGGCACACCCCATGTATGAGACACTTGGGCTAGCTGTAAAGCAGCCACCCTGAGCACTGGTAGCCATAGAAGTTGGATGGGAGAGTCAAGTTCTGCTCAGAAAGGGGAAAACAATTAAACCAGGCCAAGGAAAGCTGCTGTGCCTGACCAGCTCTGACACACAGCACCAAATTTCAGGTTAGCTGAGCCATGTCACCAGAGACTGCAGCACAGACATACACTCAGGTGAGTACTTTAATACAGAAAGTGCACTTTTTATCACTTTTTGTTTTTACCATCACAGCCTTTTTCAGTAAGGAGAAAAAACCACCAAACCAGTAACACATTCTCTCGATTACCTGCGTTGCTGCTCTTAATTATGTTGTTACTGTCCCCCTCTGCTGGCTGCAATATACTGGAGGGAACCCAGTCACTTTTCTCAGAGACCAGTTTCTTCACTAACCTGAAACTCAGAGAACAGTCAGTGAATTTTCCTGCATTGCCTTTCCCTGGGTTGTGTTTCTTAGAGGTGCAGGTTGGGCTATTATTTTCTAAATTAAGGAAGAAGGCAGAGGACCCAGGGCAGTCCTACAGGTATGTGGTGTAAGTTTCTTCAGTGTCAGATGGTGACCCAGTATCCCAGAGCAAGCTCACTTGCAAGCAGACTGTGTGACAAGGAAGCAGAGCCTTGTTCTGGGGTTGGGACACTGCCTTTGGGCTTGGCAGTGCTGAGTTAATAGTCGGACTCCATCTTGGAGATCTTTTCCAACCTAAATGATTCTATGATTCTAAATTCACAGCTGAAGAATAGGAATATTTCATATTATCCATCCTTCTTGTGTAAGAGGTGCTGTAAATACCACCCTGGGATGGATGAATTTAGTTCACTTCCCAACTACTTCACCCTATGGAACTCACTTCCTTCTTAGCTGTGTGTCAGCTCTGAATGAAGGGTCTGACTGCATTTCAAGATCAGATCTTCTCCCTCCAAACTGCCTGTGCAGGGAGAATTCAGATGTCCAGGCAGGTCTGTTCCTAACACTCAACTGTCAGCAAGAGAAAATGAATACACTGAAACATGTGCGAGCTCAGGGGGCCAGACTCACTCCTCTTTGTCAATCACATATTTGAATTTTGGGGCTAAAATACTCTCAGTAGAAGGTGTGGGGATTTTATTGATGTATCCTACAGGAGGGTGCTGCCTTTGGCAGGTGTCCTTCTGGTGTCAAAAGCCCAAATATTCCCATCCATTTCCTTTACACAAATTTCTGTCCCCTTAAATCTCATGTCACAAGCATTTGGGTGAATTAACCAAAGCTGCCTGTGTGTTCATGCCTCCCACTGTCTCTTTCATGTTGTGATCAATGGGATGAGTGGATTTGGATTGATTTTGAAGAGACTTTGGCATTATTCTGAATATTTTCCATCTTTTCCAGGAGGTTATGGCTGTTCTACCTGTCCAGTTGTGTCTCTCTGCCATACTCACCATTGACCATTCTCTCCTTCCTGCACAAATTGCACTAAATCTCCATCCTCGAGAGTAAGGGAATCTGGGAAACAGCTGTCAAAACTGCCTTCTACCCGAAAGAGATTGCTCCCCTAAAATGAAGGAAACAAGGCACCAGAAATACAATCACTATGGATGAAAGAACACTGTGCAAGAGAGCTTAGTTAAATACTGAATTAGGCATTTCAAGCTGGCAGAGATTTCATCTGTAGGCAATTGTGTTTTATCATGCTCAGGTTGAATTTTACTCAAAATTAGGATAGACCTGTGCTCTGCATTTAGACTGTAGGCTTAATCCATCAGCCATTATTCTGATATAAAAATTGGGTTTGTGACACCAGGTGAAGTTATCTGGAAAAGTCTGAAATTACTTTTTTAAAGACTCAGAGTATTCCCTCCCTTTTGTAGCAGGCAAAGTGAGAGCTTACAAGTATGGGTGACTTTTTATGATCCTCATCCTGATCAACAAAATAGTCTTGGAATAATCTCCCAACACCTCAGATCAAATTTCCATCTTCTGTATTCCCACACATCCATGAATTTAAGGCTGGTATGAACCCAAACTTTGCAGATTACATTGTGATCCTTAGAGAGGAGGAGGTTGTGCTGGGAAAGGGCAGCGTAATTTTAAAAAGCAATTACATTGTTAGGGTTGGCCTCTTCCTCCAAATCAGAAGAGTTGGAGAGTTCATCCATGCTGGAAGGGATGGCTTCGAAATCTTCAAATGTGTCTAGAGAAGGCATTTGTCTGCCGGGCCAACCTTTTCAAAAGAGATAAACCAGAAAGAGTTAGCTATCAGTTGTTAGCCTCTTTGAGAATCAGTCTTTGTAAAAGAAATGCCACAGGTTCACTTCCCACTCTTCCACTTACAGAATTGCTTGTACTTTTCTATAGCTTATTCCATGGTTTTGCCATAAAAATTATGTCACAGCCATTACTCTGTCTCTAAAAACCTGTAGCACTCACTGTCCCTTGTGTGAGAGCAGCCTGTGTGGCTGCAGTGCTCATACCCATGGATACCTCCAGTGCTCAGCACTGCTCAATCCCTTCAGCCCAGGAGATACAAAAAACAAGGACCAGGAATATTCCTGCAGAGCAAATGATAACCTGGGCTGACATGACTTTCAGAAGGCCATGATCATTTAGTTTCCAGCTTACCTCCACATGTTTATTGCAAGTCCAAAGCCATGGAATTTTGGTTGACCTATCTCCATCTCACTTCAAGGTGATATTATCACCTGAGCAACTTACAAGACTATACCCTGGGGCAGGCTGCAAGTGCAGGGAAGGGACAGAGTAAAGAGCCAGGCATGAAGACAACCAGGGGGGTGAGGAGAGATCTCAGTCACATTTGTGCTGTTACCTGTCTTACTGCATGATTTTCACCCAGAACCACCCCAACCCAGTGGAACGGACTCCGTGAGAGATTTCCAGCCCAAGCTCAACAGCCAGTCTCTCTTCACCTAAAAAGGCAGGTCCATAGGATGTGTCCTGAGGGAAATTGAGGCTGAGCCTTATAAGACCTGTCTGCCTGAGGCTCCCATGGTGCCAAAGTAGCTCAGGCTCTTTTGTGCAGATGGATCATCATCTGCACTTTCCTGCACTTGATGCCTGTCCCTTTGTGGAGATGACTACAGTCCAGCTCAGAGGAAACAGACCTTGCATCTTCCAAACGATTCTGCAGCCCTGACAGACACAAGCTGAATGGAGTCAGTCAATTTACCATGCGCCTTCCTAATTAATGTACCTGCTGAGCATTAGCTGGTTCACAGGAACTTGGGCTGAGCAGATGCTGAACCAAGTTCTTTACACCTCGTGGGCCGTTGCTCTCGACAAGGCAAAGCTCTGACCACAAGGCATGGAGACAGGCGCTCACACAGTGGGATTATGCACATCCCAGCACTCCCAACCCACACCAAAACCTGGCCTGAGACAATACAAAACCCAAGCCAGGCAGTTCAGGCAGTAAACAGAAAAGCGACCTGATCTGGGAGAAACAGGTTTATTAGTAGGTTTATTTAACGCCTCCCCATGCACATCCTCCCTGCTATAGGCACTGGTTGGTGCAACACATGGTCACGCAGCTCTGCAGCCCCTCCTGCTACCCAGGGACTGTCTGCTCCAACAGCTGCAACCCAGTTACAAGGGACAGAGGGACCTCCTTCCAGCAGAGCTGCATCCCCAGCTATCTCCCCACAGGTATGGTTTGGTCATCTGTACTTCTAGAGGTGTAAACCAGCCTCTGAAGTGACACTACCCTGTAGCAGTTTATTCGCACCAGCAATACTAGCAAAGGTCTAAACATACAAGAATACACTGATTCTAATTAACTTCAAACTGCTACTGCAATTTTAGTTCAAATTCACAGGCTGGGCTACAAACACCAAGACAAAAAGATATCCCCATTCTCCATTAGACAAAGCATCCACAGTCTTTTGCCTCTGTCATTTGTAGAAAGCATCCAAGGCAGAAACCTCACCAGCAAGAATTCTTTACAAATCTAGGCATCATTCCTCTTCCATACAAATCGCTATTCTAATTTCAGAGACTAAGAAAGAGCTTGTTTTGCATGCTTAATTCAAGCTAAAAAATAAGACAGATCAAATTCTGAGCTCTCTGGTTTCAATTAAAAGAACTATTTTCAGCCTGACCTCAGAAAACCAGAATCTGGGGCAGTGTTTCTAAGCTAGTGACCCAAGCTTGTTCTTTCATTGTTTTGATGGGAAATAATATTCAGAGAAATAAAAAACTCTCTTTATAATAAAGAGAGTAAATATTATCATAAATTTAGTTTGCGCTCTCAAGTTGAGTTTACAAGTACTTTGATTTTATTTACCTGTCTGTGAAGCAGATCTAGGTACGGATCTCGTGGTGGAACCAGCATTACATTTAGTCTGGGCCAATATGGTGTTCTCAAAAGCATCTGTGACAGGAAGTACAATTTGTGTCTTCAAGGTGAAATAGTGACCAGACAACCACTACAAAGTAAATTCCTGCATCACCTCTGCAACTGACAGTCTCTTTAACAAACAGGTGGACTGGGGTCCAACAGTTATAAAAGAGGAGACACATGACCAGCACAAATGAGTGAAAGGACAGCAGCATTCCACAGAAAAACTGTAAGTCTGAGAAGGACAGAGAACAGCGAAATGAATCAAACAGAAGTATCGATGTTAATTAAGGGAGACAGTTGCTGAGTGAACAGTGCAGTGTTCTATTTCATTACAGCTTCCTTACCCGTTTTTAACACATTTTCCTTGCAGCATTTCAAATCATTTTTTAAGTGATAATCTGTGGTTTGGATCCCAATCCATACAGCAGCAAAAAAGGACCAAGGAGGCCAAAAATTAATGATTTCACTCTTGATGAATGCAACACAATTTTGTGAGGGAATCCCTTGTGTTATTACCTCAGTCAGAGCCCTGGAAATAGCAGCAATAACGGGATGATAATGTTCATTGTTTCCTACTTAAAGAAACTCAGTCTGGTGAGGGATGTTGTGCAGCAAGATCTTGTTTTTAACTGGGGAGGAGCAAGTCAGTTCTATGCTGCAGGTAGTCCTTGCACCTTGAAATCCCCCTGCCTCTGCAGCCACAGGAGATGCTGCGATCAGGGCATCTGTTTGTGAGGAAAGCAAGGCATAAACCCCACACTTTGGGAAACTGGTGCTGGGTGCCAGGATGGTTCTAAACATAGTGCCAGGAGTCACTGGCAAAAGGTAATATTCTGCAAACAGCAAATCTACTTCTGCTGTCTCTGAATCGTTGCTTCCAACCTCCCTGCTCCAGACTCTTCTGCTGGGAGTGCCATGGGAGATAGCTCTGATATTTCACTGATTCCATCACTGACCTGTTCACCTGCTCTTCCTACCAAGATTTTGTGCAGAACAACACAATTCTAGGACAGGATTCCTCAGCCTACATCTCTCTACTGCCTGTCCTGCAGCAGAGGTACCTGGCTCCTTGTGTAGCCCAAAGGCAAATGGTCAGGTAAAGGGGAAAGCTGACGATGGAAGCTGGTGATCTTCTGGTGGCTGAGGAACAGCATCCCAATTTAACTCTTTGGTACCAATTATTAAACAGTAATTGATGAATCTGCTGGTGGAAATTCTGCTGGTCTGAAATGAAACACTGCACCTTAAATGGCTATTAATGCACAGTCTAGTCTTCATGCACATGGCTCCTGCTTCTCTCATTAGGAGTAGACACTAACGAGGGAAGAGGGATGCAAGTGGCCAGACTGCAGGTGAAGGTAGCCCCTTGGCTCCCTGCTGCTGCTGCTCCCTATGGAGGGAGGCAGAAGCCAGGCAGAAAATCCAGATCCGGGTGACAGTCTAGAGCTTTACTTCCCAAAACAGGCAGAGAACTGGGGGTTTAATTTCGGCCCATGCCTAGGTGAATATGAGTGCAGGGGACAGGCAAGGGAGTAACAAGCTGTCTTTATCCCAGTTATGCAGATAAACTGACCCCAAACCCCTAATGGACTCCAGTGGCATCCACCAGCTGTGATGAGATGTGAATTCAGTGAATAATATCAAACGAGGTTTTCATGCAGGATGGAAATACTCCTACCTTCAAACCCCAGGGGAGTTGGGTCACTCTTTATTTCATGTCTCTTGACTTTAACTGCAGGAACAAGGGGACCTGTGTGAAGTTTACAGAGTCACAAGGCTGTAAATATTGTTAAAGGAGAAACTTGCTTTCCTATCACCTGAAAACACTAACTACCTAACACCTAATTTCACCCAGAAGAATGACCAGCCCCTAGGTTCTAGGTGGTGAAGATGCACGCTTCGGTGAAGTGGATAGGGAACGGACCCCTTTTGGCAAAAGACACTGAGACATCACAGCAAAAGAATCTGCTTCCCTTCAGGTCTCACAGATGTTCCCTCTCACTCTTGCCCAGGAGATGGCACAAAGGCAGACAAATCTGCAGTCCCAGCCTTCAGCCATGAGGCTGGCAGGGCAGAGCCCCCAAAGCCAACGCTTGTCACCCACAGGAGTGGGGAC
Organism: Callaeas wilsoni; assembly: GCA_013398955.1. Taxonomy (NCBI): domain Eukaryota; kingdom Metazoa; phylum Chordata; class Aves; order Passeriformes; family Callaeidae; genus Callaeas; species Callaeas wilsoni. The sequence continues at coordinate 34,134 of VWPU01016802.1, forward strand.
ACCAGCCACAGGTCCGTGTATACCTCCTCTCCTGTGTCCCGACTCCACACGTGGGGGAGCTGAACTGTCAGCAGTGAGGATCTGGGCTGATGCTGAGACAAGGCTCAGGCTTCAGTTCTTTTGTCATCTGAAATATTTTCTTAAAGCAGATGCTGTAAATAAAACACTTAATTGAAAAGCACTGATTCTGTTTTCTAGCTTTGAAAATCATTGCAGAAGTAGCTTTCTCAGTATTCCAAGAGACTGCCAACAGTCTTTTGGCAGACAGGATTCTAGGATAGGACTTTCTGATATGAAACTGCAACAAATTTTTACTTTCATTGCAGCTCACACATGCTCTCTTTGATAAACCACACTAAAGAACAACCCTTGGTTGCCCATTTTCTTTGTACATATGTGCTTCATTCTGTTCCCCAGCTTTGAAAATAGTTATTAGGAAAAAACTCAGTCTTCCCATAATTTAGCAACTGATCATATATTTCTGAGTTGTCGCTGAGGGCAAAAAGCTGTAACAACCTCTTCTCCTGTGCTATGCCCATCACTTCCATGTGATGATGTTCTCATGCTGTGGTCTAAAGGTGCTGTCAAAGAAACTTTTGTGGGTAGTGGGACTATCACATCCTTCCTCTGCCCATCAACCCCACCATGCCCTCATTCCCAGACAGCCTCATCACAGCCAAGGATGTGGTTCACATCTTTCACAACTGTTGAGAAGGCAACAGATACTGAGCAACTTTCTTCCTGACAAGTGTAGAGCAAAGATTTTTACACAAATTAATTCTGCCATTTTTCCTTCTATTTTGATTTGTGAATTGCCCTGGAAATCTTAGCCTTGCAAATCAGTTCCTCTGCTCCATTCCAGGAACTGCCAAAAGGCAGTATATTCGGAATTCCATGTAAGACCCTATGTTCTGTTGTCAAAATTATCTCTGACATGTAGACATATGTGCCCACAATGCTACTGATTTTCAACACAATCAACTTGCCTAAATGCATGGGTTGCTTTTGAGTTTAAATCTAGGCACTAGTACCGTAACTTATATTTTGTAAAAGTATCTTTTCTAAAACTAAATAAAGCACATAAATAAAACTTCCATAAGCTCCCACACAAACTGCATGGAGTTCAGTGCATTCAGCACTCATCTCCCTTACACACATGAAAATTTCCCTGCAAACATAGTTTCTAATCATAACAGTGATATTGCTAAATATGACTAAAACTGGCATCTATTGCTCCTCCATTTTTGGCTTGATTTCAGGCTTTTTTGGTATCTGATGTCTGCTATGCAATGAGGAGATTCTCTCCTTCTTGAAAGCAAAAATCCTAAAGAGTTTTAAGGAAACAGAGAAATAATTTCAATTGAACATCAGTTAATCCAAACCAGGGAGAAGTTGGAAACCTAACCCCATGTCAGCCAAAAATTAATCCAATTCCCATGAACACCAGCAACACTTTTTGAAGCTTATTATGGAGAAACTGGGACGAGTCACTCTGAGTGCTGGCAACACACCTCGATACACATTTAAAATGTCTTGGCCTGCCTCCCTGCAGGTGTTACACTGGTGCTGATTCTTCTTCTACTGGAACCTCCTGGCTTTGTAAAAACTGAGCCCGAGGTTCTCGCTCTGAGAGCAGCATTTGGCAGTGAATGTGTCAGCCAGCAGGGAGAGGGGCAGCTAAGCAAGCAGCATGACAGTACCTTTGGTCACAGCAGAAGCATTAACTGTGGTGCTGATGGAGGAGGCTAGGGAAAAGCGACGGGTAACTTCTCTGTCCTTAGACTCTGGATCTGGGAGAACAGACAGATGCAATGCAGGGCAGGGTTAGAGGTTAATAAGCACTGAGGGTAAAAGATGTTCAAAGCAAAGCAGCAGCTGGAAAGGGGTAAAGAAAAGAAAGGTTGCTCCTCTAAAACAGACAGGATAAATACCCTCAACAAGGTGAAAAGCACAGAAAGTGTTATTATGAACATATTTTCAAAGCAATTCCAATTGCACCAATTTTAATACTTCAGAAAAGAGACTTATGCCAATTATTATTTTAGCAACCAACTAGTGTCCAAGTACAGCTACAAAACACAGAGAAATGAGCATGATGGCTGGAATGGGGTGTGTGTCTACAGATGAGGTTTGGATCATTTTAGACACTGAACTGCTTGTTCTGTGATGACTGACCTGAAATACACTAAAAACAAGCATGAATGGCTTGGAGTTCACATTTGTCATTTCTAAAACTTAACTGTGTGAATGCCTGAAAACATTCTCTGAGCCTCCATCCTTACCAGTACAAACCAGCTTGGAGAAAGTGAAGGCTACATAGTGGTTTTTTGTTTACTTATTTAGCATCCTGTCTTTTCTCTCAGTCTGCTCAGGAGTGAAGACACAGCTCCCCCACATTTCACTGTGAGATGTGTTGAAGTTGTGCCTACCCCAAGGAATATGAACCTGGCTCTGCAAACCAGGATGGCTAATGCTGACCCAAGGGTGGGGGACATGCAGGTACTTTGAGTGTGGACTTTGATACACTTTGGTGCCAGCTCTGGCACGGCTGTCCTGGGGATCTCCGCACTGATGGAGTGCAGGATGCTGAAGTTTCTTCTTCAGACATCAGCATTTCTTTGGCTAAAACACCAAAGTGATTTTATACAACATTTTCCAGCCTGTCATATCCAGCCTAGGCAGACATTTCAGCATTTCTCTGAGCATCCATGCTCCACTGCCAGTTGATATCCATCAATCTTGTTTTCACCTTAGTTGGTTTGGGTATTGTTTAGACCTTCCCTTTTATGTGCTCTGGACAGGAACAGACACAGCAGGCCTAAACCAAAGTACGCTCAGCTCAACACACGATCCTTCACCATGGCCAGTAACAAAAACCTTTAGACAAAGTGTTCAGGAGCAGGACAAGTTGACTGCAGACTCTTCCCTTCTCCCAGTTTCTGATCTGCTCAGCAGCCAGCCCGTGCAGTGCTGACAGGCTTTGCCTGCGGGGATCACCACGCTCTGCCGGTCACCCAGTCCTGCCAGCGGCTCCCTCTGGGCCAGGGGCAGCTCAGCAGCAGCTCAGCACCACCCAGTGCAATGGGACACTGTGAAAGAGGTGCTCCACGGGAATCTCGAGTAACCAGACCCAGCAAGGCTTTGAGCTCCGAGTGCCTACAGCTGAGGGGGTACAAACTCTTCCGAGCTGTGCTTAGCTGCCTGGAACACTGAATACAAGGCAAGACATTTCATATGACAAGAAAAACTCAGACAAAAAAGTAGAAGAGGCCCAAAACAAAACTGTAGATCCAAACTTGCAAAAATTACAGCATTATTTCTGAAATCTGTGTTTTGTCATTGATTTTCCCGAGTCACAAGATCTAAAACCCACTTATTTTTATATTCAGACATTGAACTTTTTTGCCCATCTTGGATCTCACTACCACATGCAGCCTTAATCTCATAGCCAGAATCTTACAGCAGCACTGACTCTTGGTGCATTCTTATCTAGTTTATCACATTATAATTTAATGCTTCTGTTGCTTTTATGCTTTCATCTTGGTTCTTCCTCCTTTGATGCTCACCCTCTCAATCACCGCATACTAACCCTTTGTCTCACAGAGGAAATATCATTTATCAGAACAGGAGAAAAGCCACACAAAAACAATAAGGGGATTAATTACAGTATCTTTACAGAAAGTGATTGTAAGTAGTCATTCAATTTAATTTCTATCACATTTTTTTCTTTCCTCTAAAGTCTCTTCCTTGTACAGCCATCACAGGAACTTGCAATGCTCTCCGTTCATGGATATCTACTAAACATTTATGCACAAGTACTCAAAGCACAGCATTTTACAGTGTCATATAACATAATTAAGTGGAAATCCCAGATCTCCTGAATTCTGGTTTCCCACTAGGCCACAGGTGAACAATATTTGAAAGAACAAAGACATCCAACCAATGAATGATTCCACACATTAAAATCTCATGTAGCACAACAGAGATGATACTCTTTTTCTTCAAGCCTGTCAGCTGCTGAAAGAAGTTCAGTTGATCATTTGAAACCAGTTCACACCTTGACCCTTGAGAGAAACTGGAAACAAATGTTACTTGCACTGTGCACCAGTAAAAGACCCAACCAGCCAACCCAGAGGTTGCCTGGCCAACGCTGCTGTGGGAGCAATCTTTGGTGACGGTGTCTTTGAGCAGAGGAGCCACTTGTGTGCACCAGAAAGGAGCGTTTGGGTGAGATGCGGCAGCACTCTAGGAAACAGTGATGGATGGCACTATGGGATGGAGAGAACACCGTGGGAGCGCAGGAGACAGATGGCCTGAGACCAAATGCTGCATGGGTGATTTACCTTTGGGTGGAGCTCTGCGGTTGGAAAGACCTTGCAATGTGAATCGCTTTCTAGCAAGCGCTGTGCGCTCAAGGTTAAGGCTGCTGGAAGCATCAACTAGGAGAGAGAGGGAGAGGGAAGAGAAATAAGGAAGGAAGGGTCAGCTGTTCAGCTTATGGGAAAGGAAAGGTTAGCACTGGATGACAACTAAAAAGAAACAAATAAATTTTGATTCAGTTCAAGCCTGAGCAAGAGCTAATCAATTAGAAAGGTGACATGAGGTCAGGGTGAGTAAACCAGCTGAACCAAACAGAGCCCCTGGGTTGAGTTTGGCTCACTGAGTTTTAATGGAGAACAACAACAAAACAAAACCAAAGAATAACAGGTGAAGGGAGGTAGCTCTCATCAAAGGAAAATACAATTTAGCAGCAAGCTAGTGTCTTCTATTATGGAAACACATCATTGGTTGGAACAGCAAGTTGTAGGGAGAAATAAGAGAAGAAGCCTTGCAGTGCAGGACATGCAAGTGTTGAGAGCAGTCCCACTTCTGCTATCCAGCACTGGCACTGAAGGGTCTGCCCTCACCAGCCCTGTGGCTGGTACACCTTCAGCCTTACCTGCTGAAGCCTTCCTAAAGCCTCTGAAGCTGGCACATAGTCATGCAATTGATCTCCTGATTTGCTGGGATGTAAGAATGCCATGCCAGCAAAGCTCACATGCCAGGCTCCTGCATGAATAGTCAGCCATGCTGTCTGACAGCCGCCTCTGCAGAGATCAGTCACAGATGGATCGAGGTCCTGAGGCTCTGGGCTTCAAAGATACTCAGTTACTCACATTGCAGCAAACAGGTGGACCTAGACCAAACCCCCAGATCCACGCATTCCTGCCAAATCCTCCATCTGCTCCTTTCTTGGTGTGGGCAGACAACACCCAGAAGGTTTATGGCAAAGGAGCAGGAGAAAAACCATGTGTTGGGTACCTGGTTCTGAGCCTTAGGATTTAATCAACAGATTTTCTTCCTCTTTATTTCGTACACTGTCACATGAAAATCTTTAGAGGGATAAATGAAGACCAAAAGTACAAAGGGAACACGAAGAGACAGTGAATCCACACTGACAGACAAGCAACAGACAGACTAGCTGTGCTTCCAAAGGAAAGCGCATCCCATCACTTCCTGATTTGCAGCCAAGATAATCCAGGATCCGAGGTGCCTGCATGCATAGGTGGGTGTGAGATTACCAGATTTTAACAACACAGAAGGACTGTGTCACTGTGGTTCAGCTCCTTGTACCCAGTGCCCAGTGCCAGCTCTGGGCCAGGCAGGTGCACCTGGTGAGGAGCAGCTCCCGAGCCGTGCCTTCAGCTGTGGGGCTGCCTTTGGCTTTCAGCCCGTCTGTGTTGGCTGTTCCCTGCCATGGCTGCTCCCACTGCCAGGCAATCTTTGTACAGACACTGTAGCTTATAAACGATTCTAAAACTGGTATATAAAATATATTTACTTTCTGTTTTCTTAGGGCAAGAAAATCCATAGCATTTAATTATCAGAGAGCCCCACAGGGAGTACAGCAGTGCGTGTGTAGAGGGGTGGGTTCCTGTGTTAGATCTTCAGCTCTGCAATTGTATCACTTCACTGAGGGACCCCTTAGCCTTTCATGAGTCCCCACAGCCTCTCAGCACCAGCAGAGCATTAGACACTGCTCTCTAAAGTCATGTTCTCTCCACCTGAGTTATTTCAAACCTTTTCCTTCATTCTGCAGGTATACCAAATAACCCTGGAAGCTATTTCCAAACATAATAAGAACCAGGTCCTGATGGGCAACAGGCTGAACAGAAGCCTGCAATGCATACTTGTGGCAAAGCCAGCCAACAGCATCCTGGGCTGCATTAGGCAGAGCTGTGCCAGCAGGTCCAGGGAGGGGATGTTTGCCCTTTTCTAAGCACAAGAGAGACACTCCTGCAGTGCTTCCTGCCCTGGGCTCCTCAGGACAGGAGAGACGTGGGCATGCTCCAGAAAATCCAGTGAAAGGCCATGAAGATGATCAAGGGATTGCGGTAGCTGACACGAGGAGAGAGCGAAAGAGCTGTGATTGCACAGCCTGGAGAAGAAAAGGCTCGGGGGGATCTTATAAAATAAAGAAGATGGAGCCAGATGCTTCTCGGTGGAGCTCAGTGAAAGGATGACAGAGGAAACGGGCACAAATTGAAATATGGGAAATTTCACTTAAAAATGTGAAAAACCCATTTTACTGTGCAAGGGGTTAAACCTAGGACAGCATTCCCATGGCAAATTGTGGAGTCACCATCCTTGGAACTATTCAGAACCCAACTGGACATGGGTGTGAGCAACTTGCTGCAGCTGACCCTGCTGTGAGCAGGGCAGTGAGACAAGGGGGTCCTCACAGGTTCCTGCAGGACTTGCTCCCATTTTATTTCAAGGCAGTGACTCCGCCAGTCAGGGCCACACAAAACACTGGTTTACATGAAGAAAACTCTGCCACAGGCACTTATCAATAAGAATAACGAAACTGAAATAGCTTGTCAATAGTACCCTCCCCTTCTGTACTGCAGAAAACCCCCAATATTTTAAAATAATCTGTGTTCACATTAACTACACCGATATTGGAAGCATTTTACAGGCAGTAGGGGGCACAAAAGGGACAGTTTTGGCAGAGCACCAGGCTCTGTGCCGAGTGTTGGGACATTTTCGAGTTCAGCCCCCTGCAGAGCCCCAGCCGTAGGTGCCTCACAGGGACACAAACTCGAGTTTTGGTGGGACATCTAGAGCTGGAGAGCATTTCACTGGCTCTGCAGAGAGAGATCTGCAGTTCAGGAAGCACAGGACACCCAAATCCCGAGACAAGAATGGACTCACTGCCCAGCCCTGCAGGAAGAGCCTCCCACCAGAGGATGAGGATGCTCTGGGCTGAGCCAGTGGGATCCCAGCCAGAGCCCTGATGAGCTGCTCATGGGAAAGCAGAAGGCAGAAGAATGTCAATCGGCACAGAATGTGATCCCAGTTCCCACACTCTTGAGTAAGCTGGACAGTTAGAACACATCAATAATCTTCCTGGATTTTTTTTTTTTTAGAGGGGTTTATAAATTTCAAAGGAAAAGCTACTTTTCCACGTTTTAATTTAAAAAAAATAAGTCTAAATGTTTTAAAAATAAACTTTTACTGAAACAAATTTTTAAGATTGGATTTTTTAATGAAGAATCCATAACTTTTTTCCCCCAGCATGAAAACTTACTGCAATGAAAAATCTTTTGCTGAATAGCCTATTTGTAAAAGAAAAGCTATCCCACTTTCTTTTTTACTATCTCTACTTATAAAGGGGCTGTTACTTTAGGCCTTATTTGGGAATTAATCTCTTAAGACCTCACAATTTCCTTTTTCCATATTACTAGAAAATTCTTCGTTCAACATTAAGAAATACTGCCTAAAAGAGAAACTGCTGTCAAAAGATTTTCTGTTCCTGCTACTGTCAGATGAGATTCAATTTCTTTATAGTGTTTATTTTAACCTCTGTTGTATAGAAGATCCATTGTACTTATGGCCTCAAATAATGGAGGGACTTTCTGTGACTGCCTGTGGGTTTATTTACTGTACACCTGAGGGGAACTGATATACACAGAGGAGGCAAAAAACTCTCCTTGACTCAAAGCAAAGAAATCAGTTAGCAAAATCTGTAGAAAAAAATTTAAATTAAATATGTCTAGAAATCAACTTCATCAGGATGCAGCAGGTTAAAACACACGTACTATTGTCTCCTAAGTTCAATTTTTAAAAAACACAGGTTGTAGAAAGAGCACTGTAAAGCATCAAAACTCAGACTTAAAAATCCTAAACTGGTAATGGCTTTTGGTGTTCATGAATTTTCATGGTACAGTCATTCAGCTTTATAGCATTGCTTTTTTGATGTTGGGTTAAAACAACGTAGGTTTAAAGTATCCTCATCAAACTCCAGAAATATGAGCAAATATTAAAATATTACCCTTTGGAAGCAAAAGCTCTGTTAGAACTCCTACCTCTCTTTTGTCTGGCGCTTGGGCTGGAATTCCTGTTTTTATTGTTAGATGCTTCCACATTTGATGTCTCAGATTTGTTTTCATATATACTTGATGACTTCCTGCTATACCTTGGGACAAAAGAAATACAAAAATAGTAACATCCCTGGTTAACATCTAATAAAGCACTGAGCATGGAGCATTCTTTTTTACCCTCAGATGTGGAAGCCTAAGGAACAAAGGGCTGGTTTTAAAATGCTGTGTGCTATAAAAGCCTGCATCTGTGCAGGCGTTTGTGGTGGGGAAAACCCACCCTGCCTCCTCTCCACACCACACAGCGAGGGATGTGCTTCAGCAGAGCTGAGAAGGGAAAAATGGAGAAGCAAGCTGGTTGTCTGCACAAGTTCTTTTTGCAAGTACAACAGATTTGAAAGGCTGGAGTGGGAAACCAGGTAAGAAAAGATAACCCAGATTTTCCATCCTTTGCAGCATAAATATGTTTGTCTCCAGAAGAGAAATGGATACTGGATGGTCATGCAGAAGTCATACCGTGCATAGAGCAACATATGAACCCTATTGGCTCCCCCAACTTCTGTTTCTTCTGCTCTTTGGAAACATGAATCCCAGTGAGATATCCCTGTCTGCAGCTGAATCACAAATGGGAGGATCCACCTTGACAAACCTGCCCAGGCACTGCCCTTGGGTCTGTAATGGGACGGACGCCCTTGTCCCAGGTTTGCAGGACATTCAAGCTGCAAGGTCTTCTTATCTTCATTGTTTTGCAATTGTCTGGTGATTTAATTTGGGTGTTTGACTGTTATCTTTGGCAGACTGCTCCACACAAATCATTGTATCTACACATTTGAAATACTCTTTGCCAAAGTGCTAGTTATTGACATGTATCAGCAATTAAACTGCTGCTTATAATTAACACATGAACTGCTACACTTAACATTCACAGGGTTTGTTCTGCTGTGAGGGAAGGTCCAAGATATCGTTAAAAACTTAAAAACAGAGATCTGTAAATACCTTTTCTAAATATAAGGCAGTCCAGGACTCATTGTTTTGCATCTGAACTTCTGACCTGTTTCTGATGGAACCTTATCAAGGTCTCTGTTACCTCCTGTACTAAATCAAAATGTGATTTTGCAGCCTAATGTCAGGTACAAAATGGAGCTCAAAATAAACATGGGAACAAATCCAAAGCACACTGACATTTCCTTATTCTTTTTTCTCTCTTCCCTCCCAGCTAGGCTGGGATAACTGTGAAACATGCAGCTGACAGAGTTAAAGATTTACAGCTGTGAGAAAGACACCAAGAAAACACATAAGCTTTTCTGAAACAGCATCTGCAGCCAAATTCCAAGAGTTTGTGTTTATCCATGTTCACAGGATATTTTTACATGGATGTATGACTGCATCAGTCATTTCCAACAAAGCAGATAGTTAAGCAGTTAGAACAATAGACTATTTAATTTTCATATGTTTGAATAGATTAGAAAACAATACAAAGGGACTGTTTCATTATCAATGAAATGCAGCAGCCAACCCTTGAGGGAGATACAGCAGCAATAGATACCACAGGGCATCTCATTTTAGGATTAAACAGTGAAGCTTTGTGGAAGAATTTGGAGAGAGAGAGAATTAAAATGGATTAAACAGGACTTAGGGACACTCAATAACTGCCTGTGTTAAGGACGCTGGCTCTAAATGTCCCTTTTGCCAACACCTCAGCTCCAATCCCGAGTCAGACCTGCCTTATCTCATGGAATTGCAGTCCCAAGTGACGTGGTGGCATGTAAACAGTAAAGGCGATAGTCTTTGTCATGGAACAGATACAGCCTGGGGAGGGGAAGGCATCCTGCAAACAGATTTCCCCAATGTCACAGCAGAGATTTGACAATTCCCAATGAACAGCAGAGTCACAGTCACACATGGGCGACCCAGGAGTGGGTGTCCTTTGGGTAGATGACACGTTAATGATTAATTAGCCTCCATCTGCTGGCACAGCGCTGATGGTGCTGGCTGCTCTCTAGCAATGCTGTCTCCCCTGGCCTCCAGCACCCCTCACAGCTGGGGCTGCTTCGTCGTGTCCATCACAAGCACAGACTGTGCCACATGGTGGCTGTCACCGTCCAGCCTCTTCCTTCCCCTCCTTGCCTCCACCCAGCATCCCAAAACAGGCTGTAGGAAGGGCTCCCTGCTTGAGGAATTCTGGATCCACCATTTCACATCAACTACTGCAAATCCAGCTTGGTGCTGCAATTCTGCTGCTTCTCTTGGGGACACATATTACAGATAATGGGACACCCTGAACTTTGTGCCATTCATCACGGCCCAAAGCATTGTTCTTTCATGAAGACTCACTGTATTCTTCCTGTTCCTATAATAACCCAGCATTTGGAGCAGGAGCATTTGACCTCTCCTTTCCTGGCACACTTGGCCAGAGTGAGGACAACAAACACTTCATTTTCCCTTTGGTTTAATCCACTCTAGGACAAATAGGTGATCATATGGCCTTTCTTCCTGGAGTTAATTAATTTTCTGTTGACATATTTTGTCTATCATTTCTGCTCTGGAAAGTTTCACTTTAAGAGCCTTATAAGAAGGACACACATCTGGATTCTTTTGAAACATTTTTGTGATTGCACTTCGTATCTTACTGGAATAACTTTCTCCTATCCCCAAGGTGGTTCTGCTGAAAGATTTCCACCCTTGAACCCTAAACAAAACAAATTAACCAAGCCTAGGGAAAATATGGTGCAGGATTAATAGCACTACATCTGTTTAATATTTCTCGCATTGAGTTGTACAACTCACAAAGGTTGGTTGTTTCCTGGGATCCCCTGTTTTGGTTGATCCTGCTAAAATTTTACAGTGATATCCCATGCCAACTTACATTAAACTTGTGCAGCAGCTGGGTTATTACAAAAATTTGATGACAGCTCCATTTAAGATCCTGGAAATGTTCCAATACTTTTTGTCTAAACTTGAGTTAATCTTTGAAAGGAATTCTGCATTGTGATACTAGTTCTCTCTTGGGTGAAACCTGTATCTGTATTTATATATCTTTAAAGAATTTGAAGACAATTGAGTAAATTCATACCCAGGAAGCTAAACACAAAAACCTAAGAATTTATGTACTGCAAAAGCACAAAGGCAAGACAAAACATGGCCCTGATTTGCCATGGCAGCTGTGGTTACCTGCTTGCATTGGAGGAATCCATTGGTGCATGATACACACTCTCAGTGATTCTTTGGTGCAGTTGACTTGCTTCTGTTAAAGAAAAAGTAAAAAGAAATTGCTCCAAATTGTGTAAGGTGCTTAAGGAGGGGGGAGAAAAATAGGAGAGGAGATATTTTGACTGCCACTGCAATCAAAATTGAATGCTTGCACTTGAAGAGAAAGGCATATTAAGATCTGAATGAAACCTTTTAGCTCACCAAACTACTGTCCTACTCACATTTTTCCACCACAGAAGAGATTTCTTCCCCTACTACATTGTCCTTCCTTGGTACCTCTTCCTAGCTAACTGCAAGATATGGATCTAGAGAATGGACATAATGGCCTTTTTCCCAGAGTACAAGTTTCATGGCTCACAGCTTTTTCCGGATTTAGCAACACATGTCCATCGGTCCTTTTGCATACTCAGCCACATAGCAGAACATATCCCCATCTCTCTGCAGAACGCTTTTGCTCAACACCCTTGACAAACAGTAATCAGAAAATGTTATTCATATGCCACTTGTTCACTCTTTCTGAAGGGCTGCAAGGTAGCAACAGACTTGTACTTTGTCCAGTAAATGCTGAGTGAAGAAAAATTATAAGAAAGTTGCTCAGAGCCTGGATTTCAGGGCCAGGAGATTCAGACACTGAGAAGTGAGGAAGCAATGGAAGGAGCTGCTTTCAAACTCTCAGACTGCTGAGATCCCTGGGCTATTTCACTCTGAAAGAAAATGAACCTCCTATCAATGAAAGAGAAGTGACAACAGGACAGGGTAGTAGCACCGAAAGATTAAGCTCAAGTCCTTTGTTGGTGGGGTGGAAATGCCCACGCTGGGTGAGGAGTCGGAAGTAGCTCCATTCCTGGATTTGGCAACTGATTCACAGCCTTACACAAATCCCTTAAGCTGCATCACTAATTCCTTTGCCTGCAAGAGACAGCTACGTTCTTTGGGATTGATGGATCAAGGTGTTGCCCAAAGCCTTGCTAGCATTCCATGCTCACTGCAGTATGTGACGGGGCTGGGTATACACCGAGCGTTTGGACACGAGTGACCCACATGTTAAACTATTTATCACGCTCCTCTGGCCACCTTCTCTGCCCCTCACTCATTCATCTCAGCTGGTTCCTTCCAAAATTCCAACCCCCTGTGCAACTCCTAACAACAGTCATTAAAAACAGCCAAACAAATACATCCCTCTTCCTTCTCTCATTGCAATGCACAGTTGTAAAAATATCCAGTCTTGGATTAAGGCCTCTTCTTTCATGAGTCATTAGAAATAGAAACTTTAAAACCACAGGACAAAGCATGTGCTTCCTGACACCAGTATTGTAATAAGGGGTTTGATTCATGAGATCATTTGGGAAAAGGCAAGGGGAAGAGTTGCAATAGCATATGAGACACAATTTATATCCCCTGACTGCTGTTCTGCTGGATTCACAATAAAGGAAAGCTTGACTTTACTCATAGACAAGGATGAAAGTCATCCTTGGATGCTCTCGAGACCAGACTGAATAAAGTCTTGAGTAACCTTGTTTGACCAATAACTGACTCTGCTCTGAACCTTGTCCTGAGGTCCCTTGAAACCTGAAATATTCTAAAATCGTATGATCTTAGGACAAAACAATAAAGAACATCAAAATATAAATGTTTCTATCACTCTTGATTCCTGTATATTTTTCTCTGGAAAATGCAAAGTAATTCTAGCTAATAGGTCTTGTACGCTATAGAGATTTCACAAATGCTCATCTGGGTGGTATACAAGCTTCATTTCCTTTGCCTAGAAACACAAATGGAGGACTAGCACTCTATCCTATTAAATATGTACATTTTCTCCATTAGCAACTCTTCTGTGGTCACCTAAGTAACACCAGCTTCTATACCTCAGAAGCAAATATTACAAACCATATCATAAAGCCTCTAGATCCAGTCCTGAAACTGCACTAACAAGAATCTTGAGGTCCTTCCTCAGCAGTTCCTGATGAACTGATCACAGTAAAACTCAGAATAAAAAGGAGAAAGGATGAAGACAAGATCAGTAACAAAGACCAGAGTAGTAAACATTGTAAATCAGTGGATTGTTATAGGTTGGATTCAGTTGCTGAGGCTAATGTTCGTAATTGTTTCCTTCTACCTAAGGAGGTTGTAAGAACTCATTGTCTTTGTGAAACAGACAATTAAAATAGAGGTGACCTCTAAAGTTAAAGCACAGACACAGGTTTCCAGCTTGGACAAAGTCTGCTTAGCAATTTGAAGGTTGTGGGTGGAGAGGCTTTGCTGACCTTGCTTTAAAGAGAGATGAGTGTATGAGAGAAGCAGAAAATGAGAGACCAAGGTGAGAAGCAATGTCAAGATCCAGGAAAAGTCTGTATTGGACATAGCTGTGGGTTTTTTTGTCCTAAGAGAATAAATAGAATAGCATCTATGATAGCTATCATCGCTATGTTCTTTTACTACCTGAAATAACCTGGCTGAATTTTGTCTGTCTGGGATTCAATATCTTACATAAAAAAGGCTGTCATTATCTTAGGTCCTTAAGAGGCTTCAACCATGCACGGTGTTGAACACATCACAAACCACCTTCTCAGTGACATCTCGGTGAGAGAGGGAAATGTCATTAACCGTGTTTTACAGGGAAGTCACTAGGACGGAAAGGTGGGACAACTGGCATTTAGAACACAAGGTGGGTGACTATATTTAAAACAAAAACCCTCAAAGCCCAAACAAAACAAAGAAAACACTAAGACAGAGGAGAAGTTGCTGTGTCCAGGCATGGATGTGGAAGGCAACCTTTTGATCCAGGTCCTGTGAGCAGGCACAGAGTGCAGACTGGGACCTCATCTCCTCACATGCTGACAGAAACGGATCCTTCTGGAGTTGTGGCTTGAGAGGGACAACAGAGGAAAACCATGTTCCTTGGACTAACTGTGAATGGAATAGTTATCCATGCCATTTATAAAAGTCCAAGAAATTTTCTTTGATCACAACATGGCTTTAAATCCCAGCAATGCTGCAACTGCCCAGCTGGTCCCAGCTGGCTTCACTGGTGGTACTGGCTGGCACTGTAGCCTGTCCCAGCCCCACGTTGTCACACACAGCTACAGAAGGAAGGACACATTCCCAGATGCTGCTCCGTGAGCCCTACCTCTGCATGCTTCCAGCTGTCCTGTCAGGACTTTGCGGATCTCTGAAATCCAAGTGTTTTTCAGCTCGACAGAAGATGCCTGAGAACAAAAGAGGACAAGGCAAAGCAGATCCAGTTAAAACATGCTGCCAGTCACTGGGCTGCCCTGACCTACACTGGCTCTCAGTTTTGCCAAGGATTGGAACATTGTGGCCAGCTTTGAGCAAAGCAGATGCTCCTCAAGATGGAAAAGTTACCACGAATCTAAGGTCCTGTCCTTGCTTTTCTGTCCAGCATTCCAAGAAATTTCCCACTACTTTATTTCTTCTTTTAGCCAAAATCACGACCATTTTCACAACAAATTGGCCATTTCAGTGTCTACACAACAATGAAGCTTTCAATGGCTATTGTTTCTGTAGTGTACAGGACAGTGAACATTCTTAAAAACAATTCAATTGAAAGGCAGTACAGCCCTTGGAAACAAAAAGGATTGTCATTACCTGAATGATATAGACTTCTTCTCTGCCATTATACCAGATCTCAAACTTCTTATTATCCCCTTTTACATTTTCTGTAATGCCCACGGTGCTCATCTGTTTCAAAATAGAAAAGAAGAAGCTGGAATCTGGAAAATATCAATAGTCTTTAAACTTTATCCTCTGAGAAGCATTTTTTAAAGGCTGCATTCACTTCTGACACCTTTGGGAGTCATTAAAAGTAAAATTCAGAGCATGTTATTTCTCAATATCTAATTTGTCATTCGTCTTTTTGATTGCTAAAGGGAAAAAGAATGTTCAAAATTAACCCAAGCTAATGTCTGATCATGAATTTATCCTCTTTTCTTTTATTGCTTGATCTGTGGATCAGTTTTCAACCCCATCTTGGCTCTTGTTCACCTTGACAAATTTTCAGTTTTGGGAAGACTGTTTTTTCACTTGTCATCACTGACCTGTTGAGGTGGGAGAGAAAGAGGGATGTGAGATTTGTGAGATTTAATGACTAGTCTGCAAATCCAGACGATACAAAAAAAAATGAAGAAAATAATAATTCTAGATTTCTTAAATGAAAAATTCTTAATCACAATTTTGAAGTTCAGCTGCTACTAACCAGCTTCTCATCTTCCTGTATTTGTTCATGCCTCTTGTTCTCATTCACATTAGCATTAATTTAAAGATTTAGACAGTGTTATGCTGCCATTCCTTCTATCTCTGCAGGAAGAAACTTGAAATGTTTGTATGAATTGGTTCAAGCCTTGAACCAGGTTCTGTTACCATTCCTGTCTGAGTACCCTGTAATAAGTTTGGAACATTACACTTGATGATCCGTGTTTGCTGCCTAAAGTCACGAGTGTCACACCAATGTGCTTAGAGGGAAAATGTGGCCTACTTGTGATTCCCACCTTAAAATGTCCTGACTCATATCTGGAAATTTTGCTCTTGCAAATAAGAGGGCACTTCTACTGCACTGATTCATCTGTAGCTCTTACTGTCACAGCTTATATCTGCTCAACTGTGGCACTAGTGAAACTTGCAATAGAACTGCACTCAGAGGATGCCCATAGGCAGAACAATGACAGATGCAGGTCCATTCAGTCTGGCTTCTCTTTATGGGATGCTGGGCAAGAACACTCAAGGTGCCCCTTTGTATCAAGTTGTGAAGAACAAGGTTCACATTGGCACTTGCAGGACATATGGCTTGGTCTGTAAATGGAAGCTGTCATTCACTCAGGGGTGAAAGATAGCTCCAGATATGTGCACCTTCTTCAAATACCCTCATGGAAACATCCTCGTCTCGTGGACTTATTTCCCTCCCCCATCACTACTGCATTTATTTATTACCTTTAATGAATTTTTAAAGCTGTATGAAGCTGTCTTCTCATGGCCATCGGTGTTCTCCTCCCGTTTCTTGCAGAAAAGTAGCATCTTCGTATAGAGGAAGAGGTGTCTCTGCATTGGTTTGAATCTAGCCAAGTCCTTCACCTTGTTGTGCCCCTTCTTGTGGTCGGTCCATACGTTGAAGGAACCCTGCATCAACAGCTTGCCAAGCTCACTGACATCCCCCTAGCGAGCAAGGAAAAGAGAGAGCACACGTCACATTCAAACCAGGGCAGTCCCAGGCACAATTCATTCCTCTGGTGGTGTTTATGATTCCAGGCAGAGGCATCCCTTGTGTTGGAGAGTGCACATGTCCCCTTGCTAAGCCTGTGTGGTTTCTTCCTATAACCATTAACTCACTGGTTTCTGTGCCCATAATTCCCAGTTTGCCTCCCCACTCATTGAGAGCATCTACGATCTGTCTCAGGATCTCTTTGGATGTGACACACAGGCTCTGCTCTCTGGTGACCTCAGAGGAAGCTTCTTCTGACAAAAACTGGATTTCAAGGCTCCTGACTCCAAGGCAGTATGAAGGCCCAGTGCAGTCCAGTACCCAAACAGGCTTTGACTCTGGAAGATCCAGTTTCAGTTTCCACTCTTGTACAAGCTTCCTCCATCCCTGGGCAAAACCTTGAAAGAGCTTAGATGCCTGAAGTCACAGATCAGTGCCTAGAGCTATGTAGGTATGTAATTCCCTCCTGTTTCAAAATAGTCTTTACAAGCTTTGTCAATAGTTTCTTGGCTCACCATCTGCAAACTATGCAACGCTGCACGGCCTTGGGCAAAGAAGGAATGAATGCACCAAGGAGCCATAAAAGTACCTGAGGGAGAGGGAAACTAGGCAGGAACCAGACCTTTCTAAATTAAAGCTCTTGTCTGAAGACCACTGATGGGTAAATACTTCAACTGATATAAAAATATTTAGCTCAGGTGCCACCAGAACAGTTCCATGTTAATAGTGGAGGAACATGTGGATATAAGACATGGCAATGTCTATATGGCAATGGGATTCAACAAATAATGATAATCATAATTATCTTAACATCAAGTTTTCCTAGGAGTGCTTTGTATAATAAGTTGAGGAAACAAGCCCAGTGCATTATTAAAGTACTTATTTTCAACATTTGCATGTTCTGGTGATTATAAGGTGAAGACATTGGTTCCAAGTGAGAATGTCTAATTTCTTATCCTAAGAATTGCAACCTGTTCTCCCTCTCACTCCTTGTCATCTACCTTACATTCAACTACAAAACCAGAGCGTTATTAGGTACTTTTACACTCTGTATCAAGGTATTATTAGACTCTCCAAAAAACCTCAGAAAACCTCAGCAATTTAGATAAGTCTGTCATCTCTAATATAGAGACCTGGATCTTTTGTTTCTGCATACAGGACTGTGGGTGTTTGTATTTATATGTGCATGTAGCTATAAACTGCAAGCCTGTGAAAAGCACATTGCTATGCAAAGTTAAATTTAAAAAAGAAAAAAAAAAAGCATATTTTCTACACAGTTCTGACAATGGTGAGAGACTCCTGTCACTCCAGGCACTGTTCAATACAGCACTGAGATCCAGAAGTTCAGCTAAACCCTTGTGATAAGTCTGTCTCTCCAACCTTGAATCTGGGATTGGGATAACAGTGAGTGAAGTGGGAGGCTGCCACTGCAGAGAAAAAGAGACAGCCAAGGTTGGTAGTCTGCAGCAATCCCACAGCAGGCTTTGAGTATTAGCCCACAAGCACTGCACTCTCTTCAGTGTAGGCAGCAAATAGGAAGACACTGTTTCTGGTCATTTCTGCTAGTGGACAGCAATATTTTATCCTAAAGGAAGTTTATTGGAAGTGGAGGATTTGATCACTATCTCAAATATAATTATGCCGTGTTAGAACAATGCATAGTATCCCACTTTTATGGAAGATGAGAGATACATATGATAACTTACAAGAATCTCTCATCATAACTCATGGACAAACTACCCAGGCCAGATTGCATACAAACCTTACAATGATAGTAGGAAACACGCCTAAAACTTCTGCTCTCCAAGCTTTATTCTACTTTTTTTTTTGTAGTTTTGCCTAAAAATAAAAAACATACACCAAACTAACCCCAGACTTACATGTTAGCAATTTCTTACACAAGAGTGTAATGCTCCTCAAATCTGTATGTGCCCAAGTCCAAGAAACAGAATATCCTATGCAATTAGGAGCATTCATCAGCTGTCACAGAACCTGCTTTCCTACTAGCATAACATCCCTCTCTGAAAGGTTTTCCAGGCAAGTATTTCTATCATGGCTGTGTGGGAGACTCCACAAGATGGGGTGTGGTTTCATCAGCTACAGGAGGTGTTCATTTGGCACCACAGCTGAGCACCTGGGACAGGTGGAACAGGGAGAAGAAATTATTGGGTGCATCCTCTTTCACACTTTCACCCCATTAAATAATCATTTAACAAACCATCTCAGGAATGCTGTCAGCATTGGGCTAAACAGTGGCCATGTCCCACTTTGTCATGTTTTGCAGTTCAGCTAAGAAAGCAGAGGCAAAAATCTAGTCCTTGGAGTTACTATCTGGCATTTCATGAAAGGCTGGAAAATTCAAAAGTAACAGCTGAAAAGGATCAGGAATGTTCTGTTGAATTCCTGAGTACAAAACTACTCACAATTTAAAGCAAGGAATAGACAAAAGGATGACCTCAACATTTATATGGGCAGGAACCTGGATAAATCCTTCCTGCTCAGGATAATATGTTACCTTTCTTGGAGAAGCTCTTCTTCCCATCTCTTTACAGAGCTGTTTCAAAACAAATTTTTTGCTAAATTGCTGTAACTACATACATTTAAACTGAGAAACACAGGAGGAAAGCTACCTTTCTCTTTGGGAATGAATAAGAAACTGTGGAAACTGAGGAGGTAAAAGGTGTTCTGTATCCATGAGCTTCCCTTGCCCATGTTGACTAGTTCAAGTCTGCAATAATAATATACAGGCTCTAAAGAGTTTTTCTAAAATGAATTTCTGAGACACTCAGACTTAGCCATGACCAGAATGGATTAAGTACATGCTGCTTTATTT
The DNA here is from genome assembly GCA_013398955.1 of Callaeas wilsoni. Taxonomy (NCBI): domain Eukaryota; kingdom Metazoa; phylum Chordata; class Aves; order Passeriformes; family Callaeidae; genus Callaeas; species Callaeas wilsoni. The sequence continues at coordinate 53,749 of VWPU01016802.1, forward strand.
AAGCTTGCCCAGTTTAGGAGATCTAAGATTGTATTTATGACCTGTGTTGTTTCTCTGATCCACAGTCACCACACCTATTCAGTGTTGCCAGTACAATGAGCTGGCCACTGCTTCATCTTTGACCCAGAACTCCCATTCTCATCCCAAATGTAATGCACAGTTCACAGGAGCATCTCCAGCTGTGTGCAGCAGTGAATCTCTGACAAGCAGTTAAACGAGCAAGCAGTTAAATTTATTTTTAAAATCATGTTGGCAGCTGGCATGGGCGCCTCAGCTACCAGATGCAGATGCACTTGAGAACCATAGAGAGAGAACTATAGAAATCAAAACTCTCGAGGTCACTCGCATCCTGAAAAACAGAATAACTCTTCCCACGCAGTCATTGTCTGTATAGACCCCAGCACCTTCTCAGGAAGTCAGATTCCACACAAAATAGTTTTTCTGGATTAAAGCCTGTTACTCTGATGTAACAATTCTTTGAACAATTCTCAGTATATTGTTTCTTTCTTGACATTTTCACCCTGCAGCTATTTCAAAATGGGCAACCACATGATTCTCAGGCCTCATTTTGCCAGGCCTGTTTCTCCTTTATGGGAGCCACTTCTCACTTAAGGGCTCATTTTATGTAGTCAGCACTAGTTCTTGAAAGTCATATGACTTCAGTGGAGCTTCTGCAGAGATAGATATTTGTGCCCTTTGATTTGCACCGTGGTTGTTATTTTGCATTTCAGATAACAAGCTTGCCAATCACTGGCATGGGTTCCAGTACCCACTTTAAATGGAAGCCAAATTTTCCTCCCTAAGTGCAAAAGATTTGAAAACACTTGAGTCACACAGCGGTCACAAAGTTTCAGCAAGTTTCTTGAGTTAGTTCTGCCACACTTGTACCTCTCACCTACAAATGAGTTTTGGGCGCAATTACTCAAAAGTCCTGCATTTGCCCCACTATGTCCCCACATTGGTGCCCCACCTCCACACAACAGGCATGCTGAGATGTATTTTTGGTCATCACGACACGCCACTGAGCGACATCCTTCAGGAATGTGGCACAGGCTCTGTAAAGCCCCGTACCAGCCATGGGCACAGCAGGATCGGTGATGGCAGGATCGTGGGATGGCTCCGACCAGAGCAGGAGCAGCAGCAGCAATTACCTCATATCCTGTGATTGCTATCTGGTGCATGGAGTCATTCACTGATTTGATGATATCAAGCATTGTGGCCAGGGCTTCTTCCAGTTCAGCAGTACCTTCTGAATTCTTGCTGCACTTCAGCATTTCCTGATTAAAAAAAGGTATGGGAAATACTTGAGAACTTCCTGTACCAGAAGATACCGTAAGACAATCCTCCCTGGAATTTGGACTGCATACACAAAGCAGCAGAACTAGAAGGAAACAAAAGAGGAACAAAAAACCCCAAACAAAACCAAACACAATATTCACCAGGATGGTCATTGAGGACACACATTTGGATCTTTTGAACATTTTCAAGTTTTAAGGGTTCATTTAAAATGAGACAGGACCATTCTGACGCATTTAAAATTAACTGCTTGCATGTCATAGAATTACATCAGGGGTTTTTTTTCTTCACAGATGCTAGAAAAGTAACTCAATATAATTGTTTCAGGTGTTAGAGAATTCCCCATTTTCCTTTGCAATTAGTTCCACAAGGTACTTACTACCACTGTTAAAAATATTAATTAATTTCTAGTCTGAATTTGGCAGGTTTGACATTCCACGTTTTGAGTTTGGAAATATTTTAATCCAAAAGCTGAGGCACTTGTGTTCCTGTAAAACAGGGCTGCAAAAAGGTATTTCCTGCAAACTCCAAACAGCAGCAGTCTCTCCTCGAGTGCTTGGGTAACCAGGGATTAGAAGGTAAAAGCAGGATGCATTCCTGTAGTACCTGCTGCACGTTTCCTAGGATGAGGATGGATCTCTGTACAGTGACCATTCTGCTTTTATCAGCATGAGCATATTAGCTAAACTGATCGAAACCAGAGGGTTGCTGTAATTGTGACACAAAATTCAAATCCAATCTGCCCACCATTCAAGGCACACAGCTTCTTAAGCACTTGTTTGTTGCCAGTTTTTCACTGGCTTCCATTTGTCTACACTTTTAAATGCTCCTGCAGCCAGGGAAGGAGTGCACCATCTTTATAGATCTCACAAACCCTGACAAAGTAAATGCCAGTGCCAATGTGTTGTTTGTTGCTAAGTATGAAACTGGTCTGACCAGCTTCAAACCCCAATGGCTGAGACCTGTCTTGCTTGAGAATTTTACTCCTTGATCTAATCTTGAGTTTATTTACAGTCATATTTCAAATTAAAAGTAAAACCTGGTTTACTCTTGCTTCCCTGGAGACCTTGACATTTTTTCCCTTCTCACAGAATAGTTTTAAGAAATAGAATTCAAATTTATTTCTGAACTGTGTTGGTGTAAATCTACTGGAATCAGAGAAGTTGCGTCCTCGTCAATATCCCTGTTCAATATCTGGATTCTTTAGTTTTACATGGAGTCAATAAGCAGTTCACAGAAATACTGCACAAAAATGGCCAACCAGGTTCTCCCACGGCTTATACTGGCACAATTTGAGCAGTGCCATGGTAGCTATTAGCAAGTTAAATGGCAACCTAAAATCTTCATTGCAAATTTCAATGCTAAATGTCATGATAGTACACAACATTTCATTAAGCCCTTCCCATAGGAAAAGTCAGTCATTTTTTTTTAAGAACTGGGGAGGTAGAGACAGGAATTAAAGCCACCACCTTAAAAAGAAAAAAAAGTCATTGTTTTGAGTGTATATATTTCCTATTGCCCAGTTCAGACCAGAATTTCAAGCACGGACCGCTCATGGTTCCAGCCAAATCGAGAGGGAAGTTCACCCTGTGGAAAAATTATGGACAATTTGTTCCTAGCCGTGTCTTTCAAAAAGAAGCAGCAAAAGGGAGTGGCTCCCTCTGAAAGGTTTGAGTCACAACCATGGGAAAATATCAGTTCAGAGAGCTGAAAGAGTTTTGTTAAACAAGGACAGATGTTAGAGACAGGATTTAAGGCATCAGTTCCTGTTTTCAAATTGTGAGACTCTATACTGATCCAATAAAGCCAAGCTCAATTTCTGTTTAAAGATAAATAAAGCAGTAAATAAGACAATAAAATACTTACTATGTAAAATACCTTACTTTATATAGAGAGTGCTATACATATAATAGCATACTGCTTATACTTAGTATATACTAAGTACTGTTAAGTAATAGCAGTTCCCAATCTAAAATACAAGTCTCTGTACAAGACTGGTTTTTTACCATTTTACAGCTAAAAAATGCTGGGTATTAGCTGAAGAACTGAATGAGGATTTATTTCCAGGCAGTCCTGACTGATATGCAATTCCGGAAGTAAAACAAGCTGTACATTGGAATTCTTTGCACTGTCATGGAGAACTTACCTTTAGCAGCAGCTGGTACTTGGTGATTCTCTGAACTGGCTTTAAGAGATAAGCATCGAGTGAGAGCTTATGATCCAACTTACGCTGACATTCCTGTAGCAGACAACACGGAAGAAGAATAAAATTGTTTCTTGAAACACAGGCCAGTCACCAACATCATTATCATTTGACAATCTGAAGATTATATGTCTGTGAATTAATTGGGAGAGAAATTCCATCTGCATAGGAATTTCCAGGTTACTTATGCCACAATGAAAATATATCTAAGCAAGAGCTAATGTTTAGGTTCAACTTGGTGTCGAAATCTGGCATTCCCTGCTGACGAGATTGCAATCAGCTGTTTGCAGAGAAGCCAGCACTTGTTTGGTGTGGGTATAGCCTGCAGAGTCAGGCTCCTGTCCAGGAAACCTACCTACTGCTCTACCTACCCAGCCTCCTGTAGAGAACACCCTGACACACACTGGGCACCTGCCATCAGCATAAGAAGCATGCAGAAAAGGCTGTGCATTACTCTAGGTTTTCTAAAGAATAGAGATACAGAAGGAAAATGAACTTTGAGGGTCTTGCACTGCTAGTCTGCAATGAAATTCCACCTGAAAGAAGATGCTGTCTCCACACTGTCTCCAGAGAGCTTCAGACCTTGGTTTGTTCTGACAGTACTTTTCATATATTTGGAGGTCTTCCTTCTGCAAGAAAAGAACAGTTTAGGTAAGGGACGGAAAAAGAATCCAGGGAGCATCTTTCTTGAATCACACTTTTTCTTACCTTCCATCCTAAGACACGAAGTAATTATATACATGGGAATAACTCTGTATGTAAAAACATACTGAAAACACCATACTTGCTTTCTACTTCTGATTAAGTTAAATACACCTGAAAATGAGATTTTTTTTTTTTACGCTCACTTTTCACACAAAGCAAGGAGACTGCAGACTGGAAGACACATAATCTAACTGCAAAACTGGTATCTTTTTCAGAGAGGTGAATTGATGGTTTGGGGAAAAAAAAAACCCAACAAAAAACCAAAAAAGAAACATTATACATTTAAATTTTATTAACAATTCCATTAACAATACTGGCACAGACTGTAATTGTTAATGATGGTCACGATGTGGCTAAGGTTTACCTGTTCAACACACTTTGAAAATAGTGTTGGCTCTCAATAGTACAAGGATGAATTAAAAAGGAGGAAATTTGTGTTGTTGATGTCTCAGGCCAGGCAGGGGGATGTACTTAAACCCTGTCCTATCCAAATTAGAAGTGGGTGGATTCACTTTACTTAGCTTTGACTACACTCCAAGTGCTCTCACTGAGTTCTATAGCAAAAACCTCACTGACTCCAGTGAAAATAATCTCTCCAAAAGCGCGGAGAGGGGTATTTTGAGCTGCCAGGGCTGTGGGTGGATGCAGAGATGGCTGTTCCTCTGCAGGTCCCGGGTGGCCGCGGAGCCCGGCAGCCACAGGGCAGTGCCAGGAGGCTCCTGGGCAGGGAGGCTGTGTATTCACAGCCCGGAGCTTCCCACCTTCCTCTGCACCCACCCTGGTGGATGTGACCGCGGCAAATCAAAGAAAACACCAAAAATAAATCTCAGGAATTCCCGGATCTTGCCTCTGTGCTTTGAGCCCACCAGGCAGTTCCCATACACTCCTGCTGCAGGGAAATCATTTCCTTTCGTAGAGTCACTAGAAGAAATCACTGTTGCCGTTGTCTTCCTCTACAGAGCCATCCTGACATCACCCTGATGAATCAGCCGTGAAATCAGAGCTGTGCCACGTAACACCACGCTGTGTTAAGGATTATGCAATAAAAAAAACTCTTCTGTTGCAACTCAGTATTAATGGTGCTGTTTCAAAATAGGTGCAGAGTTTTCTTCACAAAAATAGAATTGTTTGTACATGTTGCCCTGGAGGGAAGTTAGCAGGGGGTAAACCCCACACAAGTAAAAATAGCAACAAAGCATAATCTAGAATTACAATCTCTTCCTGGCCCACAAAAACCTAACTGGACAGGCTAAGAAGAACAGAGACAGCAACAGACAAGAGAACTATTAGGAATAAGAGAAAAGAACTCATTTAAAGAAAAGGTACAATAACCAACAATTTACCAGTAATTTGCCATAGTGGAACCACCCTATGCCAGTGCAATCTACAGCTGCCTACATCAGTGACACCTGCTCAGGCAGATACTTACAACTTTAATTACAGCTTTAAGTTTTGCAATAGTGTTAGGAATAGAAAATTCCTGATGAAACTATTGGGCTCAGACTCTAAAATGACAAGAAATAATTGATTGTCTAATGATCCAAACCTCAGTCTTAAATATTCCACACATCTCTGTTTTCCCATGCAAAGGTTCTGACCTCTGAACCAAAGGTTCTTGCTGGTTCTTTTACACCATGCTCCTCTCTCCTGCAACACTGCACTTTTCCACACTGATTTGGACTCTGAGAGCTCTGTAAGCTCCAATGCGCATGGCATATATGCACAGTTCCAAATATCTTTTTGACTGCTGATTTATGAATAAGTTTTGCATCAGACTGGAATTTAGCCCTTTGAATCCAACTCACAGGTTTTTGGTCAGCTGCTGCTGTCCTTTCACAGGTAGATTCCTTTTCTAAATGCTTCTTTCTCCCTGAATGACCAAATGCCCCAGCTGCTGGCTCCTATTAAACTATTCCCTTTTTTAAGGTTAGCAATATGAACAAGTAAACAGTGGTAATCCACAGTGAATCATTCCTGCCAGAGACATCACCTGGCACATTTTGGTAAGCAGTCTGACACACCTTTGGTTTCATCCTGGGCATTCTTGCCTTAGTTTGGTAAGCTTTCCTTCTTCACAGTCCTTTGTACAGCAGATCAGCCCAGAGTTTCCCTCCCGTTGCTGATAAAGCACCAAAAGACCCTTTCTGCAAGGTATTCAGTGCACATCCCTCCTGTCTTTGAAAGCTGTGTAGTCCTTGACCACACAGAGCTTTAAGTAAGATCAAGCATCTTAGTGATGGCAAAACAGCTGCCATAGCAAATAGCTATGGCCAAAAAAAGCTATTTGCTTTTACCCAGCAAAATAGCTGGGTAAAGTTGAGCTGGCTCACTTGTAATTTAGTTCATATGACAATCATGCCCTAAATGAGGTCAGGCAAAGTGGGAGGGAGAACAAGAAAGGCATTTCTGGCTCATCTTCTACCAGATCCTACTACCATGTTCCAGGAGACAAAGTCAGAGAGAAGCCAGAGAGACTCTGCAGCCTGTTTCTTCCATCACCTGAGATGAAGGGCTCACATTCATGGTGACAGCTGATCAGGTGGCATTGGTGGAGGTGGGAGAGTGTGTGGGGACATGGCAGAGGAATGACTGGCAGGGGATGGAGTGACTCTGGCACCAGTGTGTCTCACTGCAGCTCTCAGGACACTTTCAAGCAGCTCTGGGGTCAGGGCTGAAAAGGCCCAGTGTGATCAGACAGGGTAAAACTCTTCAAAGTATGAATCTAAAAAAAACCGTCTGTTTCTAATCATAGGCCCACCCTGTTGTTGTGGCAGGATGGTCACACCCATGCAAAGAAGGAGAACCTGCAACAAGGTGAGTTTCCTCCCAGAACTCGGCATCACTTGGAACAGCAGCTGCTTCTGTTTCCCCCGTCACAGCAAGCACGGCCATAACTCACGGGGCAGCCAGAAGCCACTGCTCAGCAGGAAGGCATAAAAAGCTGCCAAATCATGGGGAACACAAACACACAACCAGACTTTTGTTTGTGCCTCCTAAAGGCAGTCCAACAGAAACAACACATTTCTGGACTTTATGTGGCTTCTTCTAAAAACAGAACATAAGGGCAAGCTCTCGAATCAAAGGTGCTACTGTGTGAGCAGAGACACCTCAGGAGAGAAGCTTGTGCTTTCTTAGTGTGAAATTTGAAATGGGGAGAAAGCAAATGCATAATTTAACCTCTTATTTGATAGATTTAGTGTGGTTTGACCAGGCCACAGAAACTGATGAGCTGAGGCGACGGAGGGACTGGTTTTCTTTCACTTCATACCTGAACCCCAGCTTTAGTGCTGTTTCCGTATTGGTAGGATAGTGAGGAGAATTGCGATCAACAGCTGTTTTTACAGAAAGACACAAGCTACAATATTTGAATATGGAATTTGAACCTTCTGCAGAATCATAGGAACAATTCTATACCAAGAAATTTTATTTAGCTGCATTCTTTAGGAATATATGCAACACATGGACTATTTTACATTTCTTGGGCTTCAAAGATCTGCATTCTTCAAAGACTGCTTATCCTTTTTTGCATAATGATTTCACCACAATATTTTCCTGCCCAGCATCTGAATCCTAGGATAACAACATATGCCTTAGTAGAGTCATTTACTCGAGCTCTAAATGCTTCGCTGTTGAACAGAAAATAATCTGATGGACATATAATCACATTTACACTTGTATGATTCTCTCCAGCCTGACCTGTTTGTAAATTGGAAGCATACCCTTTGCAAGTATCACATGCTCACAATTCCCATTAGATCTTAGTAATGTGGCAGTGCTCAGCACCTCTGATTGGTTCATCCAAATCTGTCTGTACTTAATATGTGCCCTGGAAAAGCAGCAAATGCTGCCTGTAGTATTCAGTAGAAGCAGGAGGTATCTTTGACTACAGTGGACAGATTTTCCCATTTCTCATGCCACTTCCATTTCCTGTGCAAAACACAGAGCCCTATTCACGCAGTTTTGTCAGACTCTGAAAGCGGTAGCAAACCACCAAAACAGATTTTTTCACATTAGTAGGGCCCCTGAAGGAGTGCTACATAAACAAGCACCTTTGGTTGTGTTGCAGGAATTAATGTTCAGGCTGACTGGGGGTGGAGGTGGAGGAGGGACATCACTGGGAGCTCTCAGAGAGAGCTGCAGCACTTGGGCACTGAGAGCCACTTCTCAGCAGAGGGGAGAATCCCACTTGTTGAGTTATGTGAAGTAAAGGGAATCGACCTCACAGGGTCTTATGGAGCTGGTGGGTCCATGCAAGGAGAGCAGCAGACTCTGCTGGGGCAGTTCTAGGCGAGCAGGTGTCCTGAATGGTGCAGAGAAGAGAGATAAGATAACAGGAACAGGAACAAGATGTATTGTCTGCACTCAGAGCAACCTGCTGCGACACCGACACCGATACCGTTCTCTGCTTATTTACTGCAGGGTGGTGCCTGGGTTACATCAGACTCCTGCTACAGATGTGGCCGATATGAAAAGCATGTTAAGCATTTGGGTCACTGTTATTTGTTGGGTTTTTTCTTTAAAATGCGACTTAAAATACTTGTAAAATACTGGTAACAGATCTGTTCCTGTCAGTGAACCAGGTAAAGGGTCAAGATATCAGAATACATGCTTGGTAACTGTGGCTTAAATTAGGAATATCTGCTTAGATATTCACAAAAGCAAACAGTGAAAAGATAGGAGTAAATCTGTAAGTACTGTAGGATAAGACCATAGATATTCATTCAAACCTGCAAAAGGATATACTTACTCTTTTCAAAAAGCATCGGGCAAGAAGCTCAGGGTTTTCTATGCAATTTTCTATCTCCTTAAGGAAAATCCTGAGAGGGAGAAAAAAAAGAGCAATGTAAAATCCTAGTCACACTGTGTGCTAGCTTCTGTGTAAATCCAACTTAAAGCCTTCATTTTTCTAATATGAGGATTCAGTGGGGAAGGTGACAGTTCTGACACGTCAGATGCAGTTGCTCAATCAGCAAGCAATGAAAATATGGGATGTAGTCCAAAGGCTTCTGCAGTGACAGTCAATACACTAATCCTTTAGGGAAAAAAGATTGGGCTTGCAAAGGGAGAGGAATATCTTTCTCAAAATGGAAGACACAATCTTTCAAAATAATGTATAAACTGGAAAATAATTTTTCTACTATGTATTAACTACTCTGGCATAATACTAAGACTTGCAGAAGAGATTTTTAAAATTTATTTTGTTCAACTGTTTGTTACATCTTACAGGCAATTATTATTCAAAAGAATCCCTAAATTCCCACTTTGGTTACAGCCAGTTTTGCTTATGCAAGGCTAGGAAAAGCAGGAAATTTACAGAAGTCACCCTAAGCTTTTTGTTTTGAAAGCTGATTGAAAAAAGATTAATCTTGTTCATAACTTGTATTCTGTAGTTATGGGCTCTGGATTTCCTCATCCACAGTATGGATATGGCTTCTGGAAAGGTTTGTGATCTTATATGAAGGATAAAAAGAAAAGTTCTATCAAATATATAACATCTTCTGATCTGACAGTACAGGACAAATTAGCTGAACACCAAGAAAACTTCCTCACAGAGGTGTTTTGCCAGACAAAAAAATCAAGATTTAGTCCTGTAACATCTACCGGTGTACCAAGAGAGGTGGTAAAATACTGACCACAAGTGACATTCAAAATGCATCCTGCCAGGGGAAATCACTAGTAAATGCATGAAGGGTTCAATCTTCACCAAAAAAAGGACGAAACAGATGATCTCAGAGGTGTTCCCTACACGTGGGTTTCATAAGGCACACAGAGGCAGAGTGAGGATGACTCTTCCTGCCAGTGTACGTGTGAGCATGACAAAGCACCCGACGGAACAGGACAGGATGTGATGGTGGCACCCGAGGATGCAGGACAACCACCAGTTCCCATGTACCTGTTGTGGAAATCGTAGATTTCTGGGAGGTTCCCAAAAAGAATTTCCTTCTTGTTCTGAAGTGCAGATGGAATCAGATGTACTAAATTGGGATTGTCCATTTCTGAAGCATACCCCTGCAGAGAAGAGTGGAAAATAAAACCAGCCTGTTTCTACCAGGGAAGAAGTACTGTGTTCAAGGCACTGGAAAACCCCAAAGTTCGTGTGCTTTTGTTCTCCACAGAGCAAACAAAGGCTTCTCCCATGCCTGCTGCTTTGTTGCTCCCATGAATTTCTGATGCTTCTGATTTTCCCCAGAGATTTTACCCCATAACTGTGCAAACACATTTTAACCACAAATGGACAAGTTATGAGGTTAATAAAAAATAGATGAAATGATGTGTCTAGGATTCAAAAGCCATTTGGGTCATGTAGGGATGGAGACTGCTAAGATTGACAGAGATATCTTTCTGCTACCCTGCTTCACTGCACAAGAGTTAGCTTGGATTTATTTGTTGAACTGTGGTATTTCGATTGACTATTTTTTTGTTTCTTGTAAAAACTGGATTTTGTGTTTCTTCAATAATAACTTTGAGAGAAGAACATTCTGATTTTAAACTCAAGAGTAATGTATCAATTACCAGAGCCACCAGCTCCCAGGGAACAAATGCAATAAAGAAGCAACCACATGTCCTTCAAGTCCCACCCAAATATAAGCATGATTGATCCCTACTCAGCTTCTGTCCCCCCACAGGTCAGGGACCCCAGAATCCACTCACACAGAGTATGCTGGCATTCTATCACTTTCAAAAGCTTAAGAATTGTATTTGCAGCATGAGCTGCTTTTGTCTGTGTTCAAGAACAACATGGGATAATAAAGAGCAGGAAGGGTGCCTTCCTTTTCCTCAATCATTTTCCAAACCTACATTCACAGAATTTAGTGTCTGGCCCCATGGACATCAAGGGTGCTGCTTCTGAGACCTATTGGTAATGTTTTGAAAAGACACACTGTTAACTCTTTCTCTGTCCATAACTTTCAGAACCATGCCAATTGTCATTCTGTGGGCTCAGGCCAGAGAAGGTGCCTTTTCCTTTAAGCCCTGAGGAAAGCTGTTCAAAACATCCTTCCCATTCTCCATCTCCAAGGCTGAGCTATCTTGCCAACACAGCCTTGTGTTATAAACAGGAGGTGGGAGTGCTCAGCCTACGAAGGATGTGTACCTGCAGTGATGACTTAGAGGTTAAGCACCAGAAGTAACTCCAGAAGAGTTTCTTACCTCTATTATGCTTTGAAGTTCTTCTACATAAACCCGTTCTGTTTCTATCAGCTCATTGATTATGTGGCTGAAAGACAAGAGAGGTAGAGAGTTATAGTGTTAACCAAGCACATGTGAAAGAAAAAAATTTGTATTCCTTGCACATTCCTGTTTATTCCTTGGACTACACACAAAAGCTCTCTGAAGGTCATTTCTCAGTTCTTCAATATTGTGCCTTGTTGATAAGATTAAAAGACCTAAACATATCTTGGACTGTAATTTTTTTCAGCTCATTTTAAACTTCATCTTGAATTCTTCTGTCATTTTTATACCTGCAAACTGAAAAAAAAAATTCCCAAGAAGGAAAAAGAAAAGGTTTCTCTTCCAAGAATAACTAACAATACTCAATAAAATGAAATTATACTTCAGAGCTATGCTAATGTTTCTATTTAATTTCTTTTATAAAATAAACAAAATCAGTGACTAGACTTCCGTACTTTAATACAATGCAAAAACAGGCAACAGGATGATGTCAGAAGTCTGAAAACATTAAAGTAGATTAGAGTAAAACATTTTTACTACATTTTGGACTTTTCCTTTCTAATATCCATGCTCCTAGGTAACTTGAAGACATATATCTTGAAGATGCTTGACTTATTTCACAGAAACATGAACGTAACCAATTCACTTTTGGACAAATAACTAATTATATTTTAAAATAAAATTGCATTAGACCTCCATCTTTTTCTTTTTATGCATCAGCTGCCCCACATTATCAAGAAAGTGCTGTCTTTAATACCATTATGAACAAAGTTTTGAGGGTAGCTCCTCCAGAGGTTTGAGCAGTAGGAAAGGACAAGAACCTGGTGTTCTTTTCCTGGTCTGTGCTTCGCAAGAGTCTTTAAGCATGGCTGCCTCAAGCAAAAACACATCCCCAGAAGGACACTAGGGAATAATGTCTAGAGGAGCTGGGGTGTGGCCAGCCAGGAGCAGCACACAGCCTGAGGCCAGCGATGTGCAGGCAGCTCTTGGCATCAATACCAGCACGTCCAGTCCCTCCCTGCACACACTGCCCGTGCCTGGTTACCTGGCTTCTGAGTGTCACACAACAGTCACGTCACCAGCCAGACCCTGCTGGCCCTTCAGGTCGTGAGTCACATCGGTACTGCTGCATAAGGGGATTTTCTTATTCTCCACAATATTTTAGGATGTCCTTTTTGAGATTAAAGAAACAACCGCACTTCTGATAAAGCCTCGTTTGAATGGTTTGGCCAAGCATTTGAAAATAAAATAGTCACATTTCAGCTTGAAGCTTGAAATGCAAAAGTACTGACTAAAATATTACGAGGCTACTGCAATAGATTCACTAGTTTCCTTTGGATTTCCCCAGTATTTTTCAAGGAAATCTGGTTTTGTAGTCTAGCTAGGGACCACTTATTCAGGTCTCATAGGCTATTACTCCTTTATGGGCCACTGCTTGAGAAACATCAAAATTACTGAGAAAACTAGACCTTACCTTCAACTGGTGCTTCAAATTTTGTTATAAATAGCTGGGGTTTCATAGCTGTCTTGCCATCATGCCTTAAATTGCAATGTCTGGCACAAGGTGGGGCAATGGGTGAGAGTACCAGTGCTCCTGGCCACACTCAGGTCCCGTTAGCCACTCTTGTGCTAGCTGTGGGCTCCTGGTGAGTCCTTCTGCTCTCCCTCAGGTGTCTCCAGTTTGGGAGACTCCCAAATGTTCCACTGCTGATTGTGCCAGGACCGGAGCTGCTCCGTGACTGTCATGGGCAGTGAGGGGACTCCAGCACATACCTGCTGCCAGTATCACATTTAATGAAAATATGAGGCAGCAACTGACAGGATTATTGTCACAGGCAGCTCTTCACCCCCTTTTCCCCTTTGACATGCATGACTAGGTTAGAAGTAATTTCTGGTGGAACTGGGATGTATGAGATAAAGGGGCAGGGGAGTACTTCCACACTGTATTGTTGATTCATTTCAGAGACATTTTACAAGAATTTGAGGTTTGCATGGCAGCAGTCCAAACACAACAAAACTCTGAGCTGGCTGAAGTCTGTGGGCCGTTCTCACAAGGAGAGCTCCTCACCAGGATCATTCCCAAGCAAACCGGCTATCTCAGCAGGGGTGGTAAAGGATTAGGCATCTGACCTAAAGGTCAGAATCTGAGAAATCCCTAAGCTCTTATCTGTAGGCATCCTTGTTGCTAGTAAAACCTCATTCCACTCAAATATACTTACTCCTTCCCCAACGAAACAAAGAGATTCACCAAACCGGAAGAGTTAGCCAAAGGCAGAATATTCTGGTCCCAGTAACACCTGACTCAGTAGCTTTCCTGACATGGAAATAGTGACGTGAAACTCCGCTCAGGAGGTCAAGGCCAGCTTTCCCTCTGTGGAGGGAGTCGAACCTGTCCTAGCAAGGGGAGCTCGGCCACCGCTGACCCGGCAAAGCACCGTGTCCAGCCCGGCCTCCGCTGCCACCACGGCTTGGCACAATCAGGGCGTGTTTGTGGCAGGGGTCACACACAGACTCACTGACACAGCGTTGTCAGATGTTTCTCCAGCAATGGAAACTTCTTGGTATGGAACATAATTACAGCGCACGAACTAGCTCACATTTCGGTGAACGATTGATCTGGGTCTCTCAGGAAACATCGCAGCCTCGGCTACACTAACACCACATTTCCCACAAGCAGGATTTTACAGAGGTGTCATTTGGGCAGGCTTTTCTCACTTCAGCAGCCATAATATCCTGTGGCCTTGCAGCACGTCTAAGATCTCTCACATCGAGCCACTTTCCACCACTCCTAGCTTTGAGAAGCCCTGCAGTGCCAGCACAATACGGATGATAAGAAAGGAGAAAGTAATAAGAAAACTATTTCTACTTTGTCAATAGTGCTGTCTCTGACATGTGGCAAGTTAGTCATGCCATGCTGCAGTGAAGAAAAAAAATTATTTCACAGAGGAAGCTCCTCAGCAAGGGTGAGAATGTAGGAGCTGCATTGGACAACAAAGCTTTGAGAAAAGAGTTGGTTTTAGCCAAGGTTGTAAGTGAAACCTTGAAACTGAGGTAAACTCTGGTATTAATTAGCACCCTTGACTTTCAGAGATGCATTTCTCTATCACCTCCTGCCTGTGCTGGTAGTTAGGTCAAAGGTAGCCATTTATATTACTTTGGACTGTGCAAATAGCAATCAGCAGCATTGTTGCTGTAAGTATAAACTTGCCCTGGACTGTATTGTTTTGTTGCAACGGAACTTTGTCAACAGGTATTTATCTAAGCTGGCTTCTTCTGGTAACTGAGAGCACGCTTCTAGGAAAGTCCTCACCACAGTGACCATAAAGCAGACACATATCAGACAATTTCATCTCAGTAACTTTTCCTCCTTCCTTCTTTGGTAACAGAAGGAAAAAGAAACATAACTGAATGGTTGGCCAAGCTCTCCAGGGGTGTCAGGTCATCCTGCAAGCTCTCCAGGGGTGTCAGGTCACGCTGCAAGTCCGTATCACAACAATTTTGGTAGGATGGCTTCTCTGCTGTGATATGTGCTGCCTTAAGAAACCCTATCAGATACAAGGAAACACTAAGCAGAAATATTGCCTACAGATTACCACAACCTATTAATATCTCCTCTGGCTAAATCTCAATGGCTTTGTCCTCGTACAGTTACTATTTGTGCATCCTGCTCAGATGGCAACATAAACTAATTCAGGATTTTTGTTTCCATAGCTGTTTCTCTAACAAACTCATTGGCTCACCTCCATTCACAGATCCTGTTTCTGTGCCAGGATTTGCTACCACAGGTGCCTGTCCTGAAAAGGAGTCTTTTCCCAGAAGAGGAATTGAAGCCATCAATTAGAATTAAACCAGTGAGCTTTTCTGAAAAGGACCCTCAGCATAAATCATAACAGGTGCTCCAAAATTATTGTGCTGCAGAAAACCTGACTGCATGACAGGTGTGGAACCAGCAGAAATGGCACTCGTGCATGAGTTCTCCATACCTGTCTTACAGAAACACATGGTGCCTAGTAGATGAAACATGAATATTTTCAACAGCCAGAATAGCAGAAAATGGGTATGCAAGAACGAAATATTTAATTTAACAAATTAATTAAAAAACCACCCCATCACTTTTATGAATTTATCTAATATAGATAGAGAGCTACTTAAATTGAAAATACTGGCTCTTTTAATACCCAAGGCTTCAAACACAATAGTAAGAACTGATGGAACCTGTGTGCAGTGTAATGGAAGCATAAACACAGAAGAAATACCAACATTGGAAACACTTGGACTTGAGGGAAGTCAGAGTGAACAATTTACTGACTTGTAAAAATGAGCACAGTGGTAAAAACCTCCCTGGTCCAGAAAGTGAAATTTCTATTTCTGATTGTAAATAAAATTTAGCAAAACTAGATTTTTTTGCAATGGTATCTTCTTTGTAGGTAGTAAATGATGAAAATCTCACTGTTCCAGTAGAAACAGAATCAGCAATAAATATCACATCCAGTTTTGAATTAGAAATCGCTACAAGAAATTCTAAGATTGGTCTAATCGTAAAATCTCAAAATTATCTTAGTGCTATGGAATGAAAAGAAATGACAGCATGTCAGTAGCTGAGTAGAAGAAACTCCTATTCCACCTACATAATTGCATTTAAGAGGAATTTTTTTGTTGTTTCTCAGAGTGCTAAAAAGGCCTTCTTCAGTTGAAAAGTATTCTCAACTGAGGTTGTGCAACAGCTCAAATGAAATTTGAGCAATGAGTCAGTTGCTGTACTCTACCTCCTAAAGTGGAATAAAAGATCATTCTGGACGTAAGAACACTGGTTTCAACAGAACTTGCTAGTTGATACAGTATTTGTTAGTTGATACAGAAAACAGTTCTGATTTCTCCACCACTACTCTTTTTTTTTTTCCAGTGAGAGCGATGCCTCAAAAGAACAGCAATTGTTCTTAAAGTACATTTCATGGCTGCAAACAAAACCCAACTAAGAGAAGCATAAAGAACTTAGGTAGTACACTCCACCTCATCTTAAAATTAGCGCCCTTTACTGAAGTTACTGTAATTGCCTGCTGCAATGTCAAATGGATTTGCTCCAGCTGTTATGGAAGTTCTTCTGAGAAGAAGGACTGCATCTCTGTTAGAAATATATTTCACCACCAAACTCACCATTTCTAATATTTTGCTTCTTCTGAAATGATCTGAACTTTTCACGTAAAAGGAACTGTCCCACATTCATTGTTCCCAAAACAAATGACCTTGGGGAAATATTTTTATATATCTTAATTAGTTGACCTACATTATAGGAACCAGAGCATAGTTGTTAATGGAGAGGTAAATTAATTAAATCACCTACAGAAAGGAATAATATGAACAGAGGACTAAAAGTCACGCACGAGTTGTTTCTCATCTCAACTGTGCATCTACACTGAAAAGATGCATCTCTGAATCCAAATTTGAGCTAGCTTTAGACAATGTGGATGCTGCAGACTGGTCCTTACTGGGGGCCAAAACAACAGACCACGTAGATGTGTACGTATTTGTCAGCTATCCATATCTGTGAGCTCCCCATCAGGTCCCCCTCAAGATTTTGGTTTTAATCTTGCAGCTGCACTGTTTCTGTTTGGTGCCAAGATGTATTTAGCTCTGTGATATCTCAGCATTGAGTAATCAATTAGCTAAGAGCAGGTGATTTATATACAAAAATAATATAACTGCTAAGAGTTATTAGTATTAGGTTGTATTCTAGCAGATTGTAGTAGGTTGGTAGTAGGTTGAGATCCATAGAAACTACTCCACACACGTGCTTGTGAAATATCTGATGTAACTGAGACACTGCAGGTTAACAGGCTGCTCCCATGCTGTGCAGACTTCCATGTAATTTCTTAGCATTCTTTGTTTGCTTGAGATCATGAGTATTTACATGCAGGCCACTGAATTAACTTAATTACTCAAATTTCAATATTCTTCTTTAGAAATATTACCCACTTAAAAGAAAACGTGGTGATTTCCTATGGTCAGGCAGATCTAGTACAGCAACAAAGCACATTGCATAAAGGATTTAAAGTGAGGACAGAGGAGGAAGACATAATTCTTCACTACACTTGCTTAAGGATGGATTTCATCTGCTGAACTGAAGCCAGCATGGGTACTCAAGTTTACCAGCCAACAAAGGAAGCTCACTGCTTTTGAAAATGTAGAAATATAAATATATGCACATATGCATAAAAGTATCGGTAATTAATATACTAAGACTGACATTTACTCTCATACTTATTTCTAGCTAGTAATGACTAGAACATACATTATGAATATGTATCAGTCATATATATATCAGTGATATATATATATATATATACACACGAATAACAGTCACAGCTGATATTAAAAAGATAAGGGCTCTGAAATTAAGTACTTTAGATTTTGCATGTCCTACCCATGTGGGAAATTCACGGGGGTTTTGTGTCCTGACAGTAATTTCTTCCTGGCTGCCTTTTTCTTAAAAGTTGAAAAGAGAGCAGGTAAATAAATCTCTAGACACGTAATAGTTTCTGACTTTAGCAAAAAAATATTTAACAGCTTTTTTCTATGCCCAACCTGACTTTTAAGACAGCAACAACTTTCAGTTTACATGCTGTATGCTTTTTCCATTCCTTTGTAGACACAATACAACAATATCCAAATACCAGTTGACCTCATTGAGCAAGAAATAAGGGCTGACAATGCGGTGGATTTTCCCACGAAGGGTGGTGAATATAACAGCAAAAGTTACAGTGGTAAAACCCCGAAACTTTCAGATAGACAAGACCAGCAATATAAAACCCAAAAGTAGGTTAAAGGAAACTTAATGGACACTATTTATACTGAGAATTCATGTTGACTACTAGAGCTCAGGCTCTAAGTAAACCCAAACCTAAACCGTGCCCACAGCCTCTCTCCAAAACTCTCTGTAGTCTCAGGTGGGTATCCTTGCTGGTGGCTGTCTTGGTGGGACAGAGAAGGATTTAGGCACATGTAACTCTGCTACCTACAGATTCCTACACCACCCTAATCTCTTACTCCAGAGCACCTCTGATAGTGCTGTGACTTACATGTCTCATGCCAGCGGCACTCACTCGTCTCCCTCCTGTCCCTGCAAGGACATTTTGTGCCATACAGAGCCATTTTCAATTGGAATGCAAAAGCTGAACACAAAACTATTGTTTACTTCATGCAAATACCAACACAAATTCTATCCTGAAGGGCCAACTTCTTCAGGAGGAGAAGAGCATCAGTGGTTTTGATTCTCATGGCAGATCTGCCTTTGATAGTTTTGTTCTGCAAGACTTTGTAAGGCCATTTGGGTAGAAGAAAAAACTAGTTTTATTAGTAAAATTAATCATAATTGATTTTACAGACAGGCCTGAGTTTATATTGGAGAGGGCTGACCAGGGAAGTTCATGCTGCACTTGGAAGGGAGAGGACAGATTTGGTAATGATGCCTCATCCTTTGAAGGTCTGTATTTCAAGCACTGAAACAGGCTGCCCAGGAAAGTGGTGGAGTCACCATCCCTGGAGGTATTTATAAGTTGTGTGGATGTGGCACCTGGGAACATGGTTTAGTGGTGGCCTTAGCAGTGCTGGGGTAACAGCTGGACTTGATGATCTTAAAGGTCCTTTCCAACCGAAATGATTTTATGGCTCTATGGTTTCAGCCTGAGATATGACCCCAAGGAAACCCCATCCTGCAAAATCTGCTTCTTCCTTTAACAGGATGCAGCATTGTGCCACATTTACAAGCTTACTCCAGCCCAAACCCTGGTGGATCTTGGGCTCTGCTTTTAAATATCCTCAAGAATCAGTATTCTTTGGGGTCTGGGGGAAATAAACCCAGGTGTTAGTTACATGACAATGGCAATGGAACAGGGAGAGAAAATTCTGACAAGATAAAATGGAGTTTACAGAGAGTCACCGAAACACATATTATGCTTTAGTTAATCTCTTCTTGGCACATTTACATCAATCAGTAAGTTGTGAACTGCCACGGCTGAGGACAAACATCCCTTTTTTGTGTGTCACACTTCCTCAGCCGCAGTAATCTGGGGCAGAGGGGCAGGCAAGGATCCTGCCATCTGCAGCTGCCACACTCCACCCAGCAGGGACTGGGAATCACGGCTCTCAGCAACGTCCACATCCATTTACTAAGCTATACTTTGGGCAACCCTGTCTGCCACACCCTGAAACACTGCTTGCAGAATTTAATGATAAACTTAGAGAAAGAGGGAGAGACACTCTTGGAAGATATTCCAAACTTAGAAAGAAACTTCAGAGAACGGTCGGCTAGAGTCCAGCTGGAGAATGTGTTCAGAGGGACACTTTACTCAGTAGGAAACTCAGAGGGAAACTCTCACAATTGCAGATTGCACGAAACTGGAAGGATATCACTCAGCATTTGGGTTTCTTACTTTTTTCTCTAAGCAGCTGCTAATGGCGAATGTCCAAGATAATACAATGGGTCAGAGAGATTTCTGGGCTCATCCAGGACTGCCATTCCTCTCATTTTCTCCCCAGAAGAATAGGGAGCTTGGTTTATCGCCTCAGTGGCTGTTGCAGGTCTTACACAAGCCATGCCTACGTGGGAAATGCCTTGTTTGCCACTCCAGTGTTTGTAGTTAGAGCAGGGGCTGGGCACAGCTGCAATGCTGACTGGAAGAGGTAAGAGCACTGCACCACGCACGGCTGTTACAGAGGCTGGAGATCTTGGTGTCCTTTGCCCACACAGGAGGTCTGGCCTGACAGACTGCTGGGGGTGCCAGCACAGACAAATAGAATTTAGGCACTTTTACCAAGAAGAGCACGCTCAGGGTCACATTGTTTAGCTCCAATGCAGGTCAGGTGCCATAAAGGCAAGACTTTCCATGCTACTTTGTCCAACATGGCTATTAACCAGGGAATAGTATTTGAAGACAGGTTTGTAATACCTAGAAATGCAAATAAAGCATCAGTGTCTTCCAGATAGAGGCTACAGAGAAAGATCAGCAACAGTGTATTGAACAATCTGCATATGCACAGGAAATTTGCAGAGTCTACAGAGGAGCTGCTGGACAGGCCAGTCATACTATATAAAACAGAATTCCTTTCTAGACTCATACAAGGAAAGAATGTTCCTGCTGGATGAAAAAATCCACATGAATTTTCAGAAGTAAATACAGAATTCTAAACATGATTATGTCACAAATCTTCCAAACCTAGTTATTATATTCCCAGTTAATGAGCAGCTTGTTAAATGCAGGAAGTAAAGTCAGCAGTGATTTACTGCCCAGTGCAATTGATAAATCACTGCTCCATTGAATCACTCACTACATGGGACTGAGTGATCTCCCATCTGCTCTGTCCTGCAAACCGTGCAATTATTTAGATCAGCTCAGTGTGGGTGCAAGTCACTGACATCTGATTAGGCAACATGACGAGCTCTTTGTGCTGTTGTAAATAACAATGTGAAGCGCTCAGCACCCTTCATGAGCTAATTGACACATAGGAGCCGCATGTTTTTAACTACAGAGTTCAAAGAGGGATTCCATTGAAACTGGCGTGAATGTGCAAAGGGAAGGCTTTGGAAGTTGTCTGGAGAATTTTACACTCTGAGAGGTGTGATTGCTCCCGGTTTGTTTCAGTGGTTTCCCAGCCTGGAGACTGTCGCTGTACTGCCCTTTCCAGAGAAAGCAGCACCACCTGAACTGAGGTGCTATAAAATCACACCAGTGCCTCTCCTTCTCCTTCCCCATCCATCAGCTTGGCACTGAAAACAGGGCTAATTTCCTCTGCTCCTTGACTTGTGCCTGTGTCGTCTGGGATTCTGAGATGTCCTCCATGCAAACTCATTAAGGTCAAGGACTCTCAACCTGCCATGGCAGAGCAAAGCCAGGTTTTTACCGAGAGGCGATTGAGCTACAGTTAGGGGAGAAACAAACATATAAAACTTCAAGTCCACACGTGCTTCTTCAGACAAGATACATCCAGTCTCAGGCCAACACGAAGCTGCTTTTATTTGCATGTGCTCTGTAAACCCTGGGTTGGATCAGGGGTGGGAGAGAGCAGACCTTTAGTCCTGTCCCGGATAGGCAGAGGAAGAGGAGGGAGATTGCTGCCCATTGACTATGTGCTTGCAGAGACTTTCGGTGCTTTTCAAGTGGAGCACACGCATTTCTGTGACATGGGACAAGGCAGAAGATACCTCTGATCCTAATCACCCATCTGCTTAAACCAAACCAACCATCCAGGATGTGCGTGTGGCCAGCTGCATTCCAGGAGCCTGCCCAGAGCCAACAGGCAGCAGAACAGCTGCACAGAAAACAAGTTGAGGAATTCCTGGAATTTCTGAAGAGCATTAAAATAACCTTAGTATCCAATAGCGAGCAGGTATGAGAGATAATAGCACAAGTGACTGCTTAATGCTTTTTGATATTCGATTAAGTGCAAATTTTGTAAGAAAACATTGAGAGTGCTTTTTTCAGCTTTTCTCTACCTCCCAGACTCTTGGGGAGCAAGGACACAAGGACTTCAAGGACTTCAGGAAGCCTCCAGAACATCCAGTCAACTACTGTGTTGTAACAATAAGGATTTTTTTTTCTCCCGTTCATAATAATTTTCCCAGTTCCCAGAAATATTTGGATCTATAGTAGGAATACATCTCCCCTTGCTATTCTACACAGATTTCTATCAGCAGCAAGATCTCCCTACATGGCAGCATACACTTCACTTCAAAGATCTTCCCAACCCTTTAGGCTGTAATTAGATTGTAAGTGCTGGAGCCAATCTGCCCAACAGGGAAACTTCTCTGGAAACAAAGATTTTGTAAAAGTTGAAAGAGATGATGGCGAACAAGAAATGGCTTGTGGCTTCTTGAAATTTCTCCTGCTAACTGAACTTTCATTAAGTCTGGTAAAAGAAAACAGCTCTCTGTACTTATTGATAAAGTCAAGAACATGGTTTGTCTTTTAAAATGTAGGCTCCAAGTTCTTCCCCTCTACCAGCTGGAAGTTTTCATGAGCCTAGAAATTAGACTGGAAAGATGTGCTGTTGGGGTTCTACTGTAACACTCACCAAAATCACCTTCTTTCAATTGTAATAGAAGGCGTAAGTTATATTATATTATGAAATTAGTTATATCTTCCATTTACACACCGTATGGAAACCTTTGCAATGGATCTTACTTATGCCATATAAAGGGGAAAAATCATTGTCCAGTCTGGAAGAGAAAAAGCTTCAAGAAGACCTTTTTATGGCCTTTCAAAATTAAAAGGGGGCTTATAAGAGAGAGACATTTACCAAAGTCAGTAGTGACAGTATAGGGGGCAATGGTTTTAAACTAGCTGAAGGCAGATTTAGATTACATATCAGGGAGAAATTCTTTACTGTGAGGTTGGTGAGGCACTGGGACAGGCTGTCCAGAGAAGTCGTGGGTTACTCATCCCTGAAAGTGTTCAAGACCAGGCTGGATGGGGCTCTAAGCAACCTGATACAGTAAAAGGTTCCCTGGCCATGGTAGGGGGAATTGGACTACAAGATTTTTGGGTCCATTCCAACCCACACTATTCTATGACTCTAACATTCATCTCTGCCTCCTGAAGAAGCTCTGCATCTTTGGCCAATAGCTAATAAAAACAGGAAGCTTCGTTCTCTCCTGCCATACACAGCTCTGATGATTACAACAAGCACTTGGACACCAAAGCTTTTAGTGGCACTCTCTGAGCTACTAGTATTTTTGACACCAGTCCACACCTAAATTTAGCAATTCCCAGACCTAATGTCAGCACAACTTTGCTATTGCTGATTTAGAATAGGGCTCTGGCACAATATTCTCATTCTGAAAATAGCTTCTAATTCTTTACTCAGGGCAGAAGTGCTGTCCTGCTCTACCCACACGACCTGATGATTCAGTGATACACTTATTCTCATGTTCAGAGTGAGTCCCCAGACCTTGTTAGATCAATAACACCAACCCAGATAATAAGACACGCTGAATCTAAAGGATTCTTAGATTTAAACAATATCCAAATCTACAGTTGGAACCTGTCATTTAAGGGCACAAACACCTTCAGGCACACAGGTTGCACACTCCAGGATGTGAACATGCAAAGTGACAGCTGGCTGCTGGTGTGCAGAAGTGATCCCAGATGCTCCACAGGTTTCATCAGCATGTAAAGCAAACTTTATGTGCATGTTCAGAGGACAAGCAGTGAGTCTGGACTGTGTATGTGCTTGGAGACTACTTTGCATACGTACAGAAGTACTCCATGCATACGTGATAGCTGAGGCCACCCCTTATTCTTAAACTTGACTCCATTTAAGTCCCAAAAATGTTACCTCAGACTCCAAATCCTGAAACTGGTCATTCATGAAGTTAATTCTATCTGAATATAAACTGTAGGAGAGGCTACTGTCTCAAGAGAATTTAATTCAGAAAGCAGGGATTATGCTGCTTATGTGACATGACCCACTTGAGTACAAAACCACCAATGGCTTGCAATTTTCAGCTTATTATTCAGCAGCAATAGACCCGAATGAAGATGAAACATGAATAACGCTGTAACTCCTGCCACTGCACACTGATCACTTCAAGATACACACTGCTGTGCTTGTAAGTGATCTCTGTCAAGGCCATATTGACCACTTGCTGAGAACACCAAAACCACATGCAACATTTGGGAGGTCATCTCACGAAAATAGTGGAACTGTCGTCAGAAAGCCCTGAAACAGATGTCATACTTCACTTTTCAAAGTGAAGCACTAACACTGCCCAACAGCCTTCCAGCCCTTGCTGCAAGGTGGACTAGAAAAATGCTGGGTGTATCAGATCCAAAGCAAATCAACCAGAAAAATATTCTAAATTTACAGGAAATTCAGTTTCCTATCTGATGGGGACTGCCAATATCAGCTTTTTGGATAGAGTTTCTTGATCAGTTTATCCACTCCATAACTATCAAGGAACAAATATGCATCTTTGCATGCTCCCAGTCACCCCATCCTGCCCCCTTCCTTGCATTTGACAGTGAGCATACACCAGCATGCACACTCGGGTAAACTGGTGAGCAAGAGGAGTTGACCTAACCCAAAATTAACCTCACAAAAACAAACAAAACAAAAAAGTCATACCAGCTGCTCAATTGCCAGCCCTGTAAAAGGGATATGAAGGGACTACATGAGGTACGTGTGGGGAGAGACAGCAAAAGGTACAGCAGCAGCCTCAAATGATCTTAGACTGGTTGTGAAATCATTTTCAGAATAGATCTATGAATCATATTTCCTGCCATAAAATCACACCACAGAACACCTGACCGAATAATTTCCCTACAATAACCTTTGAACATAAATTAAATAATAGCCCAGCAAAATAATCAATGCATATGAGATACTAAGGAATGCAGTAGTTAGGACTCCATGGATTTGGTCAGTTTGCTACAGGAACAGGCTGCCTACAGCCATTTGTGCAAATGAACTAGAAAGGGTTGCCTTGCTTGAAATTTTGACAGAAATGCCCAGCTCTGTTATACTTAAATTCTAAGCACAGAGTCCTGTGGTTGTGAAAGACTTTCACATTTCTCATAGAAGAAGCACCTCAAGAATACACAGAAAGATGCCAGTTTGGCTTATCGAACAGAACTGTGCTTCTGGATTTTTAGATTGTCTTTGCATTGATTGAATATCTCCTCTGATGAATCTCGGGCCCAGACCATACTGGGCTGCACTGGACAACACAACAGGTGCTGTTGGAACATGCCAGTTCATCCTGTTGGGATGGGTCTGTGGGATGAAGACAGCAGCAGTGGGGCCAGAGGCACATGGCACAACCCCTCTGAGAGCACCGTGTGGCTTCCTCAGCGCTCCTGGGAGACTCAAAGGCTCAGAAGCATTAAACGACAGATGTCTGATCTCAACCTCCTTGTGCAAATACTTCATTGGTAAGTAGGCTTTTGTGCTACAAAGTATTTTATGGAATTTCCCTCCTGTCTGCCTCTTCCACTGGGAATAGCTAAAAAATGTTGCTCATATAGTAGGAAGCAATAAGAGCAGAGCAGCTCAACACAAATCTGCAGGAATTACAAATCCTTCTACGAAACAGTAACATCTAGGTATTTCTCCCTGTTCTGTTGAATCTTATCAACTTATTATTAATAGGGCCTGAACTTTCCAGCTGAACATGAGGCCAACGAGTGGCCCACACAGGAATCAAACCCACAACCTAGGTGGAAACTGGCACCATGGTCCGACCAACGGAGCGAAATGGAAAGGCTGCTCGGGCAGCAGGAACCCACCTGCCCAAAGCCCCATCGCGAGTGCACTGCCCACGTCCGCTCCCCTTGCCCTGATAAACCTTGTGAACGCTCCGTGCTCTCCAAACGCTCAGTGCCCTGAGCCCACGCGTGCTGCAGGACAGCGGGACTACAGCCAGGGGAGGTTTCCGGGGGAAACCACCCCTGAGAGCCCTTTCGGAACAGCCAGCCGCACAGTGCTGCCTGCTGCCCTCTTGGTTCAGACACAACCGGCTCTGCACTCCTGCCGGGGCTGAGCGGGCCAGATAGGGATGTCTAAGGTGTAATTTGTAAACAAATAAGGGTGGTGCTCTGAAAAACCCTCCCTACCCCCCTCACTGCAGGAAAAAAAGAAAAGGCGGAGCTTAATTTCTAAATAAGTTTTATCTCAACAGAGGACCTAACAAGATTTGGTTTAATACAAAGGAAATAAAAAGGGGAAGGGAAAGTAGAAAGGAAATAGAAAGGGGAAATAGAAAGGGGAAGGGGAAATGGGAAGGGG
>VWPU01016803.1:0-70454 GCA_013398955.1 Callaeas wilsoni
ATGTATTCTTCTTCCCCCAGCCCTGATTTTATCTCCATCAGTAAGCAGTTCAGGGCCTCAGTCAGGAGGCCTATTCAGGGTGTGGTGGTCTTCTCTGCAGTTTTTGTAATACAGTTTTGCTATGATAAGCAAAGGTGCTTCATTAAGATGTTTAAGTCATAAATTATAATATTCCAGTCTCTGACAACACCAAATAACAATTTTCTTCAAGAGGAGCCCATCTAGTCAGGAAGGGATAAATTCCAAGAAATACTTTAGACAAATAAAAGGTTGGAAAAAATAGAAGCCTGATTTTAAAAAAGACTTTTTTATTGTCTCATAGGACCAGAGTCTCTCTCTGTCACTCTGCCTTTAAATAGATAAATACTGCTGCTTCTTACATATTGTTGTCTTGATTCAAGGAAAAACATCTAGCTTTTAAAAGTCAGATTTTCTATATTGGATTTCTCACAGGATTCAGTTATGTCTACAGTCTATGGGATTAAATTCAGATAATTATTCCTGCCTTTCAGGCATTCATTTGCACACACATCAGGTTTTCTGTGAATTTTTTCAGTATGTTTGCCATACATTTGAGGGAGGAATTCTTTTTACAGGAAATTAGTACCAAACTTCCATTTATCTTTTGCCATGGTGCAGATCAAGGTACTAACTTATTACCTCACTGTGCAAGAGATACTGGATTTTTTTGAAATTAAGTACAATGTGATTAAACCTGTTTCAAATACAGAAATAGGTTCTGTTTCATTACAGAATTTTGTCAGTGTTTGTCTGTGAAGTGTTCCAAAGCATTCTCAGAAGGCTTTATGGCTCTTCAATATTAGAATACATGGATAAATTTTCAAAAGAAATGTTTTCAATAGCTAAGGTTCCTGTGAACAATTTTTGCACAGACGAATATAATTAAGAAGTGTTATTCGGAGAAAAATTGCTGGAATAACAGGGACTTGTAGACAGAGCAAGGATTAACACAGAACAGGGAGAAATATCCATCTCTCTTGTACCTTTGGCTGAAGTCCTAATTGCTGGGATATTGGTATTCTGTGCCATTTCCTATACTTCTTTAAATATGCATCAAACTAATGAAGGGTGATTTGGAACATTGCCCATGACGTTAATGAATCAGGAAGAACAACATCTCAAACCTTGGGCTCCCAACAGCTAGCCCATTGTTGCTCTCTGATGTTTTCACAAAATTAATTTGCATGGTCCTAATTTGTTTCAGTTCAGAATAAAGAACAAATGTCAAACCCCTCTAATTTTAACAGAGCTTCCATTTTTCAGACAGGCTGCCCTACCATTTCTGAAGACTTTTCCTATGGCCCAGAGAACTCACATTGTCATAGACAAAATCCAAACATAATCCCGTGGAATATAGCTCTCCTCCAAACCAGTATAAATAGACAATTTGTCTAAACTCTGGTTAAACATTTCCCTGGGGCTGCAGGGAGCCCAAGCACAGTCAGCTCCAGGCAAGGAATGATTTGCAAAGGAGCACACTGGCCCATTTAGGCCAAACCAAGACCCCGTGTTTCCAAACATCCTTCTAAACCCCAGGCAAGGAGCATAGGTGGCACTTTTAAGGAATTAAGAAAAGTAACAGGCAAGGTCCAGAGAACACCAGTATGCAGTGGGAGCAGCTATCAGAGTGGTAAAGCAGGGAAATTCCAAGGAAATATTCAGAGTCTTAATAAGACTCATTATTTCCAGTCCATGGCCTCACCTCTTTCTGCTACTTGCACTTCACCCCCACACCACATCTTCTCTCATGTCTCCCCAGGAAAATGAATTTTTGTATTGCACCTACTCTGTTGCCCCTTAATTCCCTTCGGATTTCTTCCCACTTGCAGTGTATGTTTTATCTCCCTCATTGGATAAGTTTAAGGGGAGGAAAATGTAGTTGCTGTCATGTTGTCCTTTTCCCTTGTGTTTTTCATCCACCACTCTATTCATTGTCATAACACCCCATTACTATTAATAAGTAAAAGTAACTAGTTTTTCTACTGTCACTAACTGAAGTGCAACTGAACTGGTGCCACTTTTAGCAGACAAGTTTTCAAAAAATAGGGGCAAGAAATTAGCTGAAAGCATTCAAAAAAAAGGTTTCTCCTTTAATGAATAGAAAGTGACACCCCAGTTGGCACAACACCCCCTGGACTGAGCCATCTGACCATTTCAGCCTCCTCTCTGCTAATCACCAAGATGTTAATGTGACCACAGTCTCAAAGATCTCTTCAGTGCATATTTGTGTCCCACAATTTCATATGCACCGTGGCTCAGACCATCACAAAAAATCAAATAATTTTCTAAAGCAAATACTTTAAATACTTATAAAAATAAGGATGCAGCTAAAATGTTGTGGCTGTCATAAGGTTATTTGCTTTTTGTTTTCAGCTTCCTAAATAATAGCGCTCCTATAACCGACATTGTTTATGACACTTCTGTTAACACTTCTAATACAACCCAATGCTGAATGTACAGCCAAGAGTCAGAGATCTTTCTTCTCATGTTTTAAAACTTTAGTGGCATCATTAGTCAGGTAAAGAGAGAAAAGAAAGGAAGATACAATAGAGATCTATAAAATTATGAGTATTATGAGAAAGCTTAACAGCAATTTTTACTCTTTGTTGTAACAAAATGACTAGGATACAAATTCAAACCAAAATGAGAAGCAACTTCACACAAACTGAACTATGGAGATTATTGCTAATGCATGGCATTGATCCAGTTTATACAGATTCAAAAAGTACATTTATGAATTTATGGAATGAAAATTTGGAATAGTACAGCTTTTCCTTTATTATCCTTAAAAAGGGACAATCTTGTGATAATATATTGACAGACAAAGGACCTGAGAGTTAGTTAAGACAACAGTTATTAAGATAAAGGACAGTAGCTGCCTGAAAAATCAAGTAAAAATTGATTCTTTCATGCAGCTCCTGCCAAAATAAGAGCAAATCACAAAGCAATGCGTTGCTTGTATGAAAAAAATAGCTTGCAATTTAAAGCCTAAATGCCCAGAAAATGCACAATGCTTAAGGATCTGATTTACACTTTTGCAGATAAATAGGCTTATGTTTCATGTAATGGAACTAAATGCTTGAACTGAGAGATTTTCCTTAAATGTAGCTTATTTTTTCAAATAATATTAATTGTTCTAGATACTTCATTTTCTTAACATTGGGATGACATACATTTCAGATTTCCACAAAACTGAATAAAGAGATAGTCTAGACAAAAACAAAAGTTTTCTCTCAGTTATTCCTCTTATGCAACAGTAATGTGACACTGTAAATACAAAACATACCCATAATTTTAAGAAGTACTTATATATGAACACTGAGCTTAATTATGTTGCTTATATTGAACTTGAAGTAATTCCAGTTGCACTGAATTTTCTATACCTTTTTCAATGAAATGAAAAAGAAATGAGGCAAAATAAACCATTTTATTTTGGAGCAATAGTCTATGAATAGACTACTCCTTTTTTTTCCCTTGTTTTATTGTTTTGGGTTTTTTTAAAGAGGACTTTTTGACCACTGTGTGTCATTTAAACACAGCTGTCATATGCCAAGAAAGACCTTCCCCTATAGCTGCTGTCTCAAGCCTTGCTAGTACTGCCCAACATACAACTGGTGTCACAGCTGCAAGGTCACGACACAGACCTTCACTCAGCTATCATCCCCAGGTCTCCCAGGCCACCTTCTGCAAAGCTGATGCTTTCCAATGGTGGGAAACTACTACTGCCAGTAAAAGTGAGAATATGAACCAAAAATTCATATTCTTATTCTCTTTTACAGTACTGAAAAGGGTCTTTTTTAATATTTGTCTGGACTACTTTAAGTACCTTCTGTGGAATCATCAGATCTAGTCAAGAAATTCTGGTGTTTCCAAGTCTGAGAAGACTTCTAATTAGATTATTGAACTATTTTCCTATCCAGGAGTAGCCCAAACAAGAACAAGGAACAGTCAGTAGTTACAGTCTACATTAACCTTTACCATTCAAAAGCTAACCCATGAACACTCTGGTTCTTCATTAAAATCAGCTTTAAAAACCCTTTTTTTATTATTTATGAACCTCTAGGTTATGCATGAACTTTCCTGAGATCCAGCTGATCGAGTAGAGCTTATTAGCTTTCAGACTCTACACAGCTGACAAGGTTCAAATTTTAAAGCCTCAAAACTTTTTGCCCTAGACTCCTGACATTTTCACTAGCTTCATTTGAAATGGTGATCTGTATGTACACTTCTTTGATCCTCACTTGTGTAGATCTTCTCCCTAAAATACTCTAAACCACCACTGCATAAACAGGTTGTTTTATGCAAGCACAGAAAGGGCAAATTTAGCAAATTGCCCGAGCAAGAAAAGTATTTGTTAGAGAATATGTCTTACTGTGTACTTTAGTACCCCTTCAAGTCTTCACATGAACAAACCTTATTTAGACCTTGCATTTTGAAAATGTGTTTTAAATTCAACTGCCTGCAACTCTTCCTGTGCATTGCTGGTAATAGACACAACTAATTTAAACCTATTTTAAAAATCAGGAGACAGGACACATGATGCTGTAAAAAGATCAGGATAACCATTCTGAGTTTGAAATTTTAAATTTAAAGATTGGGATATATGATGTTCTCTCTTTAGAATAGTGAAACAGCAGGAGCATTCAGAGACAGTGAGGAGTCCTTTCCCTGGATTCCTTAAGTAACTCCACAATTCCCTTTTGTTTTAAAAAGAGAGATTACTATTCTCTTAAGAAGGACTCCAAGAGAAGAAGAAGAGATAAGAGCAGGGACATCTTGATATTTACTACTGCAAAAACTACCACTGTAACATAGCCCAACATTCAACTAAATATAATACATGAAGTCAAGACATCTGGAGGAAGAGAACTTCCATCAACCATCCCTGCCTGTCTGTACTAGTTTGAAAACAAACCAGCAGGAGATTCCAGGTCAGAACTACAATTTAATAGGAAAAATAAAATAAAATAAAGGCAGAAAACACTGGCTTAAACTGAAAGAGTCAGGATGCAACCTGACACCCTGTTGGTCAGGGTGGTGGTAGCAGTCCAATTAAATGATGGCTGCAATCCTCTTGAAGTGCTAGATGTGGTTCTGTAGAAGCTGTGATCCTGTTGAAGGGTCTGGTCTTCCTCTGAAGGTCCAGTGGTGGTCATGTAGGTCTTGTCCTCTGGGAATCCAGTAGGTAAGGCTGCCCGTAGTGTTCCAAACCTCAGACTATATCCAGGTAGGAATGCTTGCTTCGTCCTCCTGGGGGGAGCATTTCACACTGGGATGATGTCATTTTATGAGTCATGCAGTGAAACTTGATGGCCCATTAGCAGAAGATAGTCCCCGGAGGGCGTTATCAGAGATGAGTCATGGAGGAGATAAAGAACACTGCCCCATCTGTTTTAACAGTTTATGAAGATGGTAATAGAATACATACTTTTGGTTACATCTTATACTGTAACCTAAGACACTGTCCAAGAGCGGAAATTGAGTTTATGGCCCAGAGGAGTTCGTTATCACTGTACATCAGTTCCATGGTTTTCAGGCCCAGTGGATGCCATGCCATGTTCTCAGGACAAAAATGAATTGAATTGAACAGAATAGAATACTTCAGTTAGAAGGGACCTACAGCAATTATCTAGTCCAACTTCTTAGATTGTATGCAACCATTTAGGACCAAGGAGATGTTTTTGGCCTGAAAGGAATAAAATTGCTAGTGACAATTTTTGACCATCTTAAGGTGATTTAGAAAAATCAAACTGGAAATTTTTCAAATTTTCTTGCCTCTCTTCTTCCCTATGTTCACTTATAAATTTCTATGGAGTGGAATATATTAACCTATTTAACCCTGTCAAGAAGTTGTATCAATTAATAGCATAAATGTCTTACTGTATATTTTTTTATTGTAAGTAAACTTTGTGGCAGAATTCCTGTGGACATACTTCTTGTAGATAATGATTTATAGTACATAGTGTCTTGAAGGGATTTTAACCATAAATCTGTTCCCATTCTCCTCTCTAAGTTGGTGAAAATTTAACATGGAATCAGAGAGTTATGTTTGGTTTTTAAAATGTTGTTAAAAAAAGGGTGGAATTCGAAGGATTCTTATTCTCATAAACAAAAGCAGGCGAAAAGCTTTTAAAATTGTCTCACAGAGCACACTTGAAAACTATACAAATAAACTGCCGTTATCTATTTGTTAGGATAACTTGTGCTTTACAGTATTTTGTGTCCATTTGCTGTGCAAACTGCTTAGCAGCAGAGGAAACCATAAGCTCCAGGAGCCAATCTGCCACTGTTGTCTGTTTATGTAGTCTGACAGAATTTACATGGGCTGGCAGACAAAACTGCCCTTTGCATGCTTTGTCTCTAGGGGAATTTGGAAGTATGTCCAAGTTTTATAAAATAATGATAATCACACAATAGACCAAGCAAAAATAACAGATTTTCTAAGGCCTTTTCTAAGCAAGTGAAGTCTGTGGACAAACAGAAGATAACAGATAATACTTGAAAAGGAAAACCAACCCATTTATGCATCAAAGTTAAAGTGGGTCACTCTGCAACATAAAGCACATTTTTAGTGGATATAAATTTAGCAATCCTCTGCAGCATTATGCATGACAGCTGTCTTGTGATATTTCAAGTATAGAACAGGTCCCTGGAGACACCATGTAATTTATAATAGACTAACCATAATGAATCGTAGCAGTCAGCTGGTTCCAATGAAATAAGGAATGTTGGTTACTTGTCTTATAGGAACATCATGTTGAAGATCTCACTCATCTAGGATCACACAGGAACAGTGGGGAGGTCAGTTTGTTGTCTCCTGCTAGAGAGGAAAAAGCCAAAACAGAAAACCTCCTGTTTGTCTAGAGTAAGAACTTAAAATAAAGAAAACAAATACAAAGGATCACAATACACTTTTCCAGCAGACTAATAACTAGCAACTAGCATACCTTTTCTCCAAGTGCACAGCAAATGCTTTTCTGCTGTTTGTGCTGGCAACGCTTTATCGTAATTGATGCAGTAGCAAAATCCAGTGATACCTGCAAGGCCAAGGGCTCTGCCTTCCTCAGCTGTGCTGCAAATTAATTAGGCTCCAGCTGTCTACAAAGGCACAGTTTATTTGCGATGTATCTGTTACTTCATTATTTCACATGGTTCTCGCAGGTAGACTCTGGGTGTCTGTTTGCTCTGTTCATGGCTTCCAGGGACTGATACCTAACAACCTGCACAGAGTATGGGGAATGATAAGCAGATGAAAGGTGCTCTTTTCCAAAACACAAGGGCATATTTAGCATGTCCATTCAGTGCAGTGGTCTGCACACCTTGTAATTAATGAAAATTTAGGTTAACCTCTTGCTTTTCAAGGCCTGGAAACTTCATTTCTATATCCTAATTTCTTACAAGCCTTTGATGACATGAGAAAATATTAAAGATATTAACATGATGAGAGTTTCACTTAACAGTCTCCCATTCTGTTACTTGTTCCTTCAAAATAATAGTAAAAAAGTGCTTTAGTTACATAATACTTTGCAGTGATCAATTAATGATATAATTAAGGCACAAGTATAACAATACTATTAATGTGATACTTAACATCTAATTCAACAATAGTTGAGGTAAAGTGTCTAGGAGAGAAGAAGGGGGATACCACTTGGGATGCAAACCTGAGACAAATGCCAATCTGATAGCAGGCTTACTGTCTATCAAACAAATGTTTTTGGAAATCCTATAACTTCTTTCCAAATTCACAATATGTAAAAGCTATGGTAACCTTAATTTCATTCCTCATAGCAAAGTGTGAGTGCTTGCACACGATTGTCATCCTCTTTCAGAGCTGGGTCTCAAACACAGAATCTAGCAAGAGGCATTCTGCCTCTGCTAAAGAATGTTGCAGGGCCATTACAGTTTGACTTTTTTATATTTATATATTTTTATTTTTTTTTATATTTTCCAATGTCCATATAATTCTGTTTCATTAGAATCGTCACTTTAATTCTTGCAGAAATGAGCAAAGAAAACTCTCTTTTCAGCAGTGTACAGATTTTGGATAAAGTGTAGTTTCTATTTCAGCAATATGCATGAGTGCTTGCAAAATCTAGGCAAAGCATTTTCATTTACAGGGCAACAGATTTGTCTTGTTATCTCAGTTTTTAAAAGAGAAAATTCTTCCCTCCCCTCCTCCATTGATACAACCACTCAAATATTTCTCAGGGTGTGCACAATAAATGGAAGCTGGTGCTTAATATCTTTGGAAATCCTGGGGCAGAGTAAAGAGAGCAGGATTTGGTATTTGCTTTCAAGTACTGTCAAATGTAAAATACACATCTAGGGAAAATGTAAAGATTTGGATTTCCAAACTTGTCAAAGAAAGAAAACATTAAAATTAAGGTTGGGAAAGGAGAAAGAAAAAGTTTGTCCTTCCTACGGTCTTAAAACCTTCTAATTTTAAAGTCTGTTATGAGTGGGAGAAAAAAGAAGAAAATAAATTAGGTGATGCAGGTTGCGCTTTGTGGCTGCTTGACAGAATGGGAGGGAATTGACTGGATTTACCCACGCTGTTGTTGGTGTGGTGTGTGGTCGTTTTTTTTTTTTTTTGGGGGGGGGGGGGGGTTGGTGTTTTTTTTTTTTTTTTTGGGGGGGGGGGGGGGTTTGGTTTGTTTTGGTTTTTGTTTTGTTTTCCCCTTTTTCTGCCCAGCAATTTTTTTTCCTGTCTGTTTGGCACATATTTCCAATTCAGATATCTTTTGAATGATGACTAACTACAGCAGCAATAAAAAAGCCTTGATTTTTCATAACCTAAAACACAGAAGCACATCAAAACCAATCCAATTTGTCTGCAAATCCTGCAGATAAATCTTGCTGTCCTGACATATAGGTTTTGATCTGTTTATTATCCACATTCCTTCTCCTGTCAATGTCTTCTCACCTGAAGAAACAATTTCTTTGTATGACACGGAAGTAGAAATATCACCCTGAGTAATGGAACTGCACTGACCCTACCATGACCACATTAGCTTTTGTGCTGTGGGTTTATCACTGCACATCTTGCCCTTTTTGCTACTGTCAAAGAGCATATGACAGGACTTCACCCTGTCTCCTACATGACATTGCACTCTTGTGCTTGCCTGCGATGTCTCTTCACAGCACCTTCATAAGCATCGATGCCATGAAATTTCAACAAACGGCTGAAGATTAAAGACTGACATGATTAGTCAGTCTCTTCAGAAAAGATCTTTGGGAACGTTTAACAAGGAGATCTCAAAGGTCACTGTCCAGTTTCATATGGGCTTAGAAAGCAGCATATTTCAGATGTATCAACCAAACTGAGAAATGTGAGTACGTTTAACCATAAATACCCACAGTTATACACAGAGCTCTACTCAAATTCCATCTGAAGAGAAAACAGCACCAAAACCAAAAATGTGCAGTTTACATGATTTAGTTTTTAAAGTAAGAGAATCTAAGCAAGTTTTGTTTCTTTGGCTATATTTTTTCCAAAAAAGAGAATTTTTTAAAAAAGTGGTCTCAGCTGGAAGTATGCCCTTAGCCATTAGAGTGCCAAAATGAATGCAGTATGTCAGCTCTGACAATCTGTCAGAAAGGGAGAAAAAAATACTTTTGTTCCAAGAATAAGATGTATTCAAAAATTTTGCCCTAACATTGAAACAAGCACTCCCACTCTCCCCAGAAAACCTGGCCCAGAGTCTCAGCCAAGGGAAGCACATCTCCTTTTACATAAGCAATTTTCATCACTTGAATAGCCAATCCACATTTCTTGACATAACCATCATTTAAAAAAAAAAAAAACAAACTCTTGATTAGACTCATATGAACACCATAATAAATGGCTCATTCCAGATATCCCTCAAGAATAACAAGCATTATGAATTAATAATGTCATCCTGGTCATTAATTTTGATAACCACAGTATTTATGTTAGTGAACATACTTACTTGTGGAGTTATATAATGTTGCATATATTTATATGCAGCAGTTACAATGTGGTAGATGCCAGTTCCCATTATTTCACTGTTTCACAGCTATTCAGTATTTGACAGATGTATAATTTCATTCTTTAAAATACTGATTTTCCTTTTATAAATTAAGAACTAATGTTAGATAATTTCTCTCATGTGTTGTTAATTTTAGATTATCAAGATATATTCAAAAGTGCAATTTACCCATAAGAAGTCGCTATTAAGGTTTCTAATTTGCAATCTAGTAAATTGAATATAGGAGAGGCCGTTTTGTATGTCATGAAGTGTTAAAACTCAGAGTAAAGGAAATAAATTATTCAAATACCCTATAGTACTAGCCTTATTTTTGTGCCAGTTTATTTGCTGTAACTCCTGTTAGGATGTGATAGCATAAAATGCATTTATAAACACAGACAAGTGAAATAGTAGATAGACTTTTTGATTTGGAAATGATAGTCACCAATTAATATAAATATTTTTAGTCTCTGAAATCATGAACCATTCTTAAAGTTGAAATACTTTGCTTCCTAGATTGTAATAATCTCAAAAAAAAAGGGTAACAATATGTCACAGAGTTGTAACAAAGCAACTCTGCTCACTCTTTTCAGAACTTTGCTGTCCTTTTCAGAAGCTTCAGAGGAAGATGTGATATTTTAAATAGTGAGGGAAGAAAGTAATATTTGAGCTTTCCTTAATAGTCTGGAATATTTTACTTCTCATGTTCTATGTCTCCTGACACAGAGTCAGCATCCTGCACCCAGCAGCTCCTAACCTTAGTACCCTCTGTAGGACTCAAGTCTTCCCATCTTCAACCTTTGCTCTTTCTCTGCAGAACTGGTGCCCTTTATCCACAGAAAAGAGAGACAGAACAGATCAGTCATTAAAGTACTGCTGTTGTGGGGCTGGTACAGAGAATAGCCAGGTGGACCACTTCAGGAGGAATCACCAACTGCTGTCTGCATTTCCAGACAAAAATGAGAATTTTGCAGTTTTAGCCTTAGGCAGCCTTTTGTCTGATGGCCATTTGTTCCCTTTTCTGGTGCTCCATCTGATCCCCCAGTAGGATCTGCCAAAGAATCAACTGTGGGAATGTGCAGCTAAAGCTACCAATAAACACCCTGTAATATGCCCCATGTAGTAATACTTGGGGTTTGGAAACACAACTATGGATTTCCATTCATTAGAGCTGGGACAGCAGAGAACGAGAAAAACTGGTAGACTTGAACTGTTCACTCAGCACAGCCAGCAAAGAAGTGCAAGTCTGAAATATATTTAAGGCTCAAGATTCCACTAAGACAGAAAGAAGCAGCAAAACCAGACCTGTATTAGTGGACATTTTACTTTTTTGGGGCGCAATTAGAGACCTAGCTTCTAATCCCTGCTACGGCCCTGTCCAAAGCAGTCAGAGCCTCTCATGATCATGCCTGACTGCTCTCTCCTCTGCTCTGCTCACCTTGAATTGTTCTTCAACTGAACCACTCCAACAGGAAAATCTCCTAAATCCACCATCCTGAAAGGGACAATAATTTGTCATCCAGAATCTCTCCTGTTAGATCCTAAGAAGGAAGAGGAAGGAATGAAACTTGGGACTTCCATATCTGAAGTCCACATATTCAGATGTAAGACCATTTACTTTAAAAGGAAATATCATCCCCCTTCAAACACACCCTTCCATATTTCTGTAAGGGGACACCAGCAACTCACCATCAGTAACAGATTCACAAGAGTTGATACTGAGGAGGTGTTACTGAACTTCTGAGATTTTTCAGCTGTTCCCCCTCCTTTCAGCATTTCCTTACTGACCAAGACCTGGCTTCTCACTGTACATTGCTTACACTCCCCAGACACTTAAGTCCCCCAAGGGCTGCACAGGCAAATTAACACCATGTTATGGTTCCCCCTTCCCATCCTACACCACCGTTTCAGGTGCCTCAACACCCAACTTCTGAGTCCCTTTCTGACCCAAACTCAGAGTTACTCACTTCAGATGAGAACTGAAATCTGCAGCTTTGAGAAAAGAGCCTGCCCAACATAACACAACTACATATACATATTTTAGGTTTTCTTTATTTATATTTTTAAATTCAAGAATTACACACTAGCCAACATTATTATATATTTACATGCTGAAACTGGCTGCAATAATTTTAAATTCAAGAAAATATCTCTTATGTGCTACTCATTTACAATCATCATTTTACTACCTCATATATCCCAGAGGTTAGCAGTCCTTTTGAGAAAGACATGAAGATCTGATGCAATGATATCCACTAGTATTTTGCATTTTCTAGCCATTGGAAAATGTGCATTATGTGCATATAAGAAAGGCTACAAGGTCATTAGTAAGGCTGATGATTACTACATTATGAAATAAATAGTACTAAGTAAAAGATAACTCAGAACTGTGCA
Organism: Callaeas wilsoni; assembly: GCA_013398955.1. Classification (NCBI taxonomy): domain Eukaryota; kingdom Metazoa; phylum Chordata; class Aves; order Passeriformes; family Callaeidae; genus Callaeas; species Callaeas wilsoni. The sequence goes on from VWPU01016803.1 coordinate 12,405, forward strand.
AAGACAGTACTAACAGAACCATTTAAACACCCATGCCAATAAAAACATGATAGAAGTCAAATCATAGGCAGTTTGTCAGAATTAATCATGTTTCGTATGTTCTTTTTGTCTTCAACTGAAAGTAACAGGACAGACCATGAACCATACAGCCTGGTGATTATCTGCCAAATGACAGCAACAGTGAAAACATACAAAATGCTATCAAATTGGAATAGATGACTTCATGTCTGAAAAACATTAAGAAAATACAACCCTTAGTAGGAAAGTAGAGGTGAGATTTTTCATCATTTAAGTTTCATTTTTTTGTCAAAGCACTTATAAAGAAAATAATTTTATATTTATGAAACGCTAGTGTTGCATATTCTTGTAGAGATGATCGATTTCAATTTTATATAATGGATATTTAAATAATTAGTATTTTTACAAAGTAGAATAGGGCAGTCTTTTTGATCAACAACATTCCATTTGCTTCTTAAAAATTTAGACAAAGTTCCTAGTGCATTTTACTAAGCTTTACCTTTGGTGTTACGCAGTGACTTTTTAGATTTCCCTTTTAAACAATTTCTGGAGTGAAGATTCTTTGGCTTTGGGGGGCTATGCTATCTAACGACAGTAAACATCCTGGGTTTTTTTTTAAGAAAAATATAAGCCCACTATTATATACCTTAACAGACAGATTTCAGAATCAGACAGATGCAATATGCAGGCTTCTGTAACAAAACTGTCAACAGCTGAAGTCTCATGTACCCTGGATGCCTTCACCTCTCCACTCACTGGAGCAACATAAAGGTGCCTTATTATAAGTGAAAACCAGGCCCTGTTTGTTTTGGCTAATCTGAGTACTGATTGTGTGGCCTGAACATTTTAACCATACAAAAGAGTCAGCTGTGCCAGCAGGAACATTGCCACGGTGGCTACTTTACACTACAGCACTTCCTGTACTATTTTATATCTGGAGTCCAAATCTGTTTATGCAAAAGGGTGTTTAAATTACTCTGCTAGAGCACTGCAATTATTGTACTTAGTAAAAAAAAGTCACTAAACAAATACTGTATCTATTGACTGCTCATTTACAGCTTATTTAATTATTTACATAATTTTAGGACACATTAACTTAAACCATAAGTAGAATTAGCTTTTTGCCTTACCATAAAGTACAAATTAGAAGTTAAAAATGTTTAAGAAATCTGATAATATTTACACACGTTCAGCTTAAGTTATGGTTGCTCACATTGTATATTCTATGTACACATAGCAAAATGTTTTGATCACTACTGATATAGTACTGTACCCTAGCCATCCCACCCTAGATTATTTTCTAGAAATAGTTACTATTTTTGTCTTTTTTTTTCTTGGTTCTCTAAGGAATTTGTTGGTTTTGAAAACTTACTAGTGGACAATGCTGTTATAAAAAGAGAGAGAAGAAATAGGCAAGCAATGTGAGGACTAGTCTAATTCCAGATGCAAGGAGGTACAGTTCTATCGTCATGTCAAATGGTGCAATGCTCCATACGAATCATAAGCATTGATCTGGTGATATAGAAATGCCCAGTTACCCTGTAGAGTAAGTTGTTTGGTATTTTTTCTAAGTACATTAATCTTTTTTTTTTTCTCAAAAATATATTCATACACTGGTTGATGGTAGAAACAAAACTATTATTAGCTTATTCCTTTAACACACCAACATGTGAATGTGTGTGCATATATATATATATATATACATATACTCAGCACGTGTATATATACACACATATGTCCATACAGACATTTGGGTGTATGTCCATATGCACATACAGTTGGAAAATGTTTCACATCCGTTCACTTATGTTTAGCACTGTGTTATAGGATTGGAACACAGTCTAATAATTATAGTGAAAATTAATTGAGGTTTAATTTTAATGCATGTTTTTCTGAAATAAATAGGATATTTTCCCCAGGAGTAAGACCACCACTCATTTTCTCTATGCATTGTGCTTTTGTACCTTAGAGATTTTATGTCTTTACTTATTAGAATGTAAGAACTCTCTGAAGAACTCTGCCATATGCTATTACCTAGGACTCTGTTTTCCTCCCCTGGGAATGAGAAAAGAAATGGTCACAATGTCATTGCTTGAGTCTTTCTTCCCAGTCATTGAACTGTGATAGGATAGAAACATAACATTCCTTATGCAAACACGGAAATATGTTGCATGAATTTTCAGTTCTGAAAATGTGTATCATACTTACTAGCAGTCATGTACAGTATGTATTTACAGATTGATCTCAAAGATTTCATTAAAACTGTGCCATGTTATAGTCATAATTCCCCCATGAATTTCACAAAGATGAAAAACACCTTAATTGCTGGCTATTATGTCTAATAGAACAATAAAATGTGCAACTATAATTATATTACAAGTTTTATCTAAATTATTAACTTTGCTTTTTTTTATTGAAACCAACAACAATTAACATGATTAAAAAGATCTAGAATATTCATTTTCGGTCAATTCTAAAGTAAAAGCAAATTTATTCTAGTTTACCTGGAGGGTAGCACACATAGCAAACCCCATATCTCATGTATGTTGGCATCATTTCCCACTTTCACTCAAGTATCTCAGGAGTAAGTGCTTACCTTGGGCTTGAGTTATGCTTTTTCCTTGATAGTGCCTCACCAGTCTTTCTCACCCCCATCTTTTTATATCACAGTGTTAAGCCTTAGTACAAAATGGTAGAATCTTTCTCTTTCACTAATTTTATACATCACATTAATAGCCAGAAGGACATAGTAAAAGCAAAAGTGCTCCCTCCTGACAGATAATTTATCTTTCCTAGTGACACCTGAGCAGAAACCAAACATTTTCTTTCACTCTCTGAATGGCAACATCAGAGAGTATTATGGCTTGTACTGTAGCTTCAGAAAAGTGAATGTGCAGTTCCAGGATTCTATCTCTGTGGTTTTTCTAATAGCTGAAGCAGTTACCAATGCAGAGTCAACATATTCCCTGTAAGGTTTTATATTTGATGTGTATCAACCATAGACAGGCTGTGAGCTCCCTGCAGTCACACTCTGCTTCTGTGAAACAAAAAAAGGAGCTAGCAGCAATTTCTGAAATGAAAGAAAAGCTTGTATAGAAGAATACTATAAGACTGCTTTCATTTAGGATAATTAATACCATTTTTAAAGAATAGACTTTGAAGAGAAAGACTGAATTTTGATGTGGCTATATGTCTTAAAATTGGGCAAAAATTCCAATGTGACTCATACCTATCAGCTGAAATCTCAAGTGCATCTACAAAGTTTATTGCGTTATGCATGAAATGCCGTCACAAATTACGTATATGAACAAAGAGCAAAATTTTGACTTGGAAGGTTAATCACTTGAGGAAAACCTGTCTCTACATATCGCAGTGTCTGAGCCTGGAGGCAGTGTGTGAATGTACACAACTTACTGGCAGGTAGGGTGTATTGCAAATCCCATCTTAGGCTCCCAATCTATCTTCTCCTATATGAACCAGAAATAAGCATATAAAGTGCTCAAAAAAAAAAAAAGTCAGAATATTAGCCTATTAGTTCCCAGAACTATTCTCCTCCTATTACTGTCATTCACTGTCAAATGAGGGGGAAAAAACTAACATAAAAACACAGAAACTTGTAAGAAAATCACTCTTTTAAAGTAAGAACAAAAAATTTTGAAAAAATATTTTATTAAAAGTATTCTAAAGAAAATTTTTAGTACCCTGAAAAAATGCTTATACTCTCTAGTTTCTTTCAAAAATTTGTACACAGATGAGAGGTAGTATGGATGCAAGAGATGTGGCTTTTGCTTCTTGAAACAATATTGGGGATCTGATCTAGTAAAAGCCATCAAGAAATTTTACTTTTTATACAGTTCTTGTGACTGCTGTTTTCATTACAAAAAACGTTCCACAGTGGAATAAGTGACAAAATTTTTTTGTCTAAATTATTTTTTTTCTATTCTATTTTGCTTGTAAAAATAAAGCTCAATGGAATGAAAAAAATTCAACCTTTTAATTCAAGAAGTTCTCCAAAGAAAAACTGAATTTTTCTAGTTTTTCAATGGAAATCACCCTAAAGCAGGAAATATTCAAGAGTGTACTTAAACTCTTAAAGTGATTGCTATGAATTTCTTTCCTTTAGAACAGTGCATTAAGGAAAACAAAAAGTGAAATGGTATTGCCTAATCTAGACTAAGAAAACACCCTGTCAGTACCTCTCGTACAGAAATACATATGGTCAGACCTCGACTGCTGAAAGGTACAGAACTTTTAATCAACAGCAGGAAGCATAATGCTGGAAAGATGAAGACTTGGAAGAAATCACACAACTCTACACAACTATTTCAGACTAAGGTGTGTACAACTGACAACATTCATCTGCACCGTGTACATATATATATATATGTATATATATATACACACACACACTTTTATGTATATGTAGCCTCCTGTCTCCTCACCCCTGCACTTTGTAATTGCTCTCTCACTCTCTCTGCCCTAGAGAAAGGCAGGGTACCACTGGTTTCCTTCAGCCATCTAGAGAATTACTATTTGGGCAATAAATTTTGGCACTTTGGACAGATTCCCTTTCGCCAACACAACCCAGCAGCATCTACTCATTCAGTGCTGATGCATTTTTATACCATCCCTACATTCCTCTATTGATCTCAAACATAGTCACTGTGACTCTGAGCGTATGTTCTCTCTTTAAAATACAGACAAAACTAGTGCTTCTTGCTTCAGCTTCTGTGCAAACACCCAACACCAATATTATCAAAGGTTCAGTTCTTTCAATAAGTAAAAAGAAATACCTGAATATGGTTGGGAAACCTCTGACCATCATTATCTTAGAAAGATGATAGGCACTACTTGTTTTCAAGTTCACACATTTAAAAAGTGAAGTGTATGTGTTTCCTAAGCATGATAACTTGGTACACTCTCAAGTGTATATGCATGCCTCAGATATGCAGTTTCCCTAGAATGGCATGTACTGCTGTCGAAATTAAAACTTGTTTCTCAAATGCTGCTCTATAATTTGTATCACTAAACTCAAATGGCCATTAAAAAAAAAAAAAAGGGAAAAAAATAAAAAGAGTGAGGGACAAGGAGACAGAAGTGATTTTCAAAACACAATTTGCCTTTACACTCAAAATGCACTTATATTTTGATAAGGGGATATGCCCATACTGCGACTTGACACATACACGGTTTAGCAGATACAACCAAAACATTAAAAAAACAGACCATAGAGTGGGCCAGCAACTAAGGTGTTTTAAAATAACTTTTTGTCCTGAATAGAATTTTTCCAAGTCCCACTTTTGTCTGTACAACCGATTTGAAGAGAAATCCAGTTCTTGTTTTCTGTGTGGCTTTGTTTCTTAGTTCACATAGTAAAGCCAATAGACAATATTGAAGAAGGAAAAAACAACAGGGAAGAATATGCGAGACCATCGATCTATGGCATTTACATCAGTCAAGTCAGGGATGGTGATTTTCAGTTGGGATGCACGTCTCCGTAGCCTGCTTTTCTTCTGTGCCACGTGTCGCTCCAGGGCGTTGCGGCCAAAGCTGTGTCTAGGCAAACCAGCTTTCCGGTACTGGATACTCGAAGTGTCATAGGCCAGCATTGTGCTCCTAGGGTCCCCAAGCCCCATCACAGCCTCGGAGGCAGCCATCTCATTTTTAATTTCAAGTGTGCTCAACAAAATATTTTCATGTGGATCCATCTGTAAAAAATAAGAAAGCAGATTCAGCAGGAGAGAAAGCAAGGCCAGTCAGTTGCAAGCTGAAGCCATGCTGATAAGGGCCATATCTAACATTACTAATTTATTGGATGCCAGCCTAAAAGACTTTAAGCATAGCTGTGATTATATTTATTATCATTTATTTGTGAGCTCAAGGAGAAATAGGGCCAGTATCGTATAATTCAATAAATAGTATTTCCCTAGACCCAATGTTCAGCGAGCACAAGCAATATCTGGAAACAGAGAACATGCTCATCTCCTGAAAGTGGGATTCTGCCACTGGGTAGGATATCTGGAGCAAAGATTGAACTTTTTGGGGGTTTTGGAAGGAAATCAAATGGAAAAGGATCTGCTTTGTTTTGTTTTTTCTTCTTTAAAATGAAACCTTTGCCTCTGAGATAAACTTCCATTATTCGCGAGGTCTCTCTGCCTCTATGAATGATGTACAGAGCATTGCACAAGAGAATGTACATTTTAGGTCCCCATATTTCAAACAGGAGTGCTGGTTACTTGGGGAAAGGCAATGACATAGTCTAACTATAGCTATGTAGAAAGTCTATGCCCCAGTACTAATAAATTTCATAAATACAGTGCATGCTGTGGAGACCTCACTGCTGGAACAGCAGAGATCTGCAGTTTCAAGCAAGGAAAAAGATATGCAGAATGTAATCACATCAAATGTACATTGAACAGTTGTTTCAATGGGTTGATTAAACTACTACGCATTCTTTAAAGGCAATGCAGTGAAAAAAAAATTAAAGCAATATTGTAAAGAAACCCCTTAGACAATCAAGAGGATTTCAAAGATAAGGAACTAAATTCCATTCTTAGGCAATCTGGAGTAGACCTGGAGTGTGGTAGGAGATTTTAAAAAGAATCCATTTATAGAAAACATATAAAAAATTGTTTAGGAAGTTCTAATTCTTCTCAGCCTTCTCTGTAATCATGTATTTTGAATTGTGTGATAACAGATTATAATTAACTAAAAGTACTTAAAAAACAATAGCTAATGAGAAGCTAATTAATTATACTGAATTAGTGATGGTAGTGCAGATATACTCCGGGCCAAATAAGAGAAAAAACTGTCCCAGAGCTCCTTTAATAAAAACTCAGCCACATTATTCATTTATCATGTACAGAATACATTCCATGATTATTACTCAAAGTGCAAAACCTGTGACTTTTGTGGATTTCTAAACAATAACAGGGTATTAGTGTATTCCATAATATTTAGAAACTAGCTGTCAGCAGCAGGTACCTTCCTGCACTGCCCCTTGCAGACTGTATTTGCCATTATTAAACACCCTACATTATATTTACCATGGCAAGGTGAGAGAACTGGGTTTAAACCAGTTGCTTTTTAGTAGCACTCCCTGCACAGTGTTATGAAGTGAGAAGTCAGATGCTTACAAAGGTACTTTGGACCTACTGAAACACTGTCATTTGAGTGATTACATCTGTTCAAGTGATGCACAAAAACTGTTGCTGAGATGCCAGATTTCCCTCTCTCTCACTTTTTTCCCCTGATCTGTGCGAGTTTGCACCCCTCTAGTCTCATTATATTTTAGTTTTAAATCAAATGTCATGACTCAATGTGAAACAGCCAAAATCTTTCACTTTTGTTTGCTTTTCATCAAAGCCACATGAAATTTTTAAAATTCCTAATGTGTTAGGGAAATCAATCTTTACTTGAAAAGCACTGGAAAAATGAGAAAGTTGAACTGGAACTCAAGAAAAAGTCCTTTAAGAACTCTGTAGCATGATATTGAGCATAGTGAGGGAACACTGCTTCTATCCAGGAAGGCCATCAAATCAGTTCTCATCTGCATCAGATAAAACTAAGGTAAAAGTAGTATTCTGCTATCGTAATACCAACAAAAGCATATATCTGCGAAAGCTTTCAAATAGATCTGTGAAACGTCTCAAGATGGACTTCAAACATTATTTTCTAATGAGTGCATTTATTTAGAAAATTCTTTTGTGATTTTTGGGGTAAAATGAAAGGGGACTCATTTTTGTTATTAGATCTCAGACCAATCATAAGATCTCAGACTAAAAATAAAACAATTAATTACAGGCACTTGGCAGTCATTGATCTCAAAATGTCTAAAACCACAAGAGGTAAGTTTCCTACATGAGGGGTGCAAAGTCATTTGGAAGCTACATTTTCTATATTTTCATATAACCTCAAGAAAAGAAGTTTTAGTTCCAGTGACATCAGGGGAAGTTTGATTTAACATCCACTAATGCAATGGGTTTACCCCTTAGCCCAGAGCCTGGGTTATTTTCACCTCAGTGTTGTGCATTCTAGGATACTATTTTTGGAAAGATTTTAGTGCCAACAAGTTTTTTCACATCTTAAATCTTCTTAGGATGAATCTACTTAAAGCATTTTTATCCTTTTGATCTGCAATGATATTAGAAATCTGAGTGCTCTTTACATATTTGCATACATTCTGTGCATCACACATGCAAGAAAGGCTATTTTAGTCTGCTAGAGTTAGACACAGACATGTTTCAGCGACATGATATCACTCCAGTTAACTTTTTTCCTTAATGCAGCAAAATGCTGCAGATATCTGATAATCTCTGAAGCAGTTAGTAAGATTAGTGATGCTGGGCAAAAAAAACATTAAGCAATATTCTAATCTGTCTTCTAGGGAAAAATGTCATCTTCTGTACATATCACACTCATATCAGAGTTGAAGCACAGCATTTTTCAATACTCCAAGTGTTTTTCAGAAGAAATAATGCAAAATACACTAAATATTAGTGATGGGCGAATCTTCAAGTGTTACAATACTCGGGTAAACACCACAAAATTCAGCTGTTTCTTCAGCACTAATTTGACCCTTCTGCATCTGGAACAATGAATTCTCCATAAGAATAACTGCATTTGTTTATGGTATTTTGCATTTCCAGAAGGAAGGAAAAGAAGGAAAGGAAGGAAAGGAAGGAAAGGAAGGAAAGGAAGGAAAGGAAGGAAAGGAAGGAAAGGAATCTAACTCTTCAACCTCTGTCAAAAGGTTCCCTGTTAGATTAGAGAGAGCTGGGAATGTTTTTTCCACCAAGTAGATTCGCCCAACTCTAGCTTAAACATGCTTTTGTAACGAAGTGACGCCTGAGATAGAATGACCAGTGAACTACATTTATTGTAAACAGCACCACCCATTCAAAAGGATCCCAAAGCGCTTTACCAGCATTAGAAAGAAGAACCACTTCACTTCCTCGTGAAGCACAATCACCTCTGAGGTGAAATGTTGTGACTGACAGTGCAGAACAACACACTTTATTTTAGTTGAGGAAATGGAGAATGTTGTAGCCAATTGAAACTATGGGGTGGGTGAGTGGTGGTGGGGAATGTTAGGTAAGCAGAACAGTTACATAAATTGATATTTGGCCAGGTGCTTGGGGTTGAGATGACCACGCTATAAAAAAGTGCCATGGGATCTTTAATGACCATAACCGGTCAAGACCTGAATTTTAAGTCTCTGAGGATAAAAACATTAGAAAACAATGAAAGATACCTTTGTTGAATACATTTCTGGACAATGATATGTGCCAATTATTCTTCTGTCCTGTAAGTTAATAAAATCAAGACCAGTTTCCTTAGAGATAAGGCAGCTATTATCTTTCATTTAAAATTAAAGCACTGTAGGGTAATAGTAGGACAAGTAATTAAAATATATAGGGACCTCTAAGCCAACAGTTAGCATAGGTACATTCTGGCTTCAGAGGTGCTATTACTGCCTTGCTCTGCTCCTCAAGATAACATAATGTTGTGATGTAAATGTATTTTTTCCAGCTGGTCATTTGACCAAGGAAGATATGATGATATGAAAACAATTATTAAAATTATTCTGGGGGAAAGTAAGTGTAAAAGTGGTTTCAAAAGGAGGTGGAGGAAGGTTAAAAAGATCTCTTGGTGCTGAAGGATTGTTCAACCATAGAACTACACTCTTTATGGTGAACAGAAGAGTTCAAACTTAATGGAGAAATTCCCAGGACGAGAAAGGAAGGGAGGATGAAGATGAAGAAGAAGCAGCAGCAAGTACTATGGAAATAAAAGGTGAGAGCAGAAGTGGAGGAGAAATGACCAGAGCTCAGCAACCATGCAAGACACTGGGATTTTTAAAAATCAGTCTTAAATGTGAACAACAAAACATATGATGCAAATGATATTCATTAATAGGTCCAGGTCAAACAGAAGAAAAGCTGACTCTGGAGCCTTGAAAGCAGCCATGACTTTTTTGATGGTCTCAAACAAAGGGAATACAGAGGAAAGCATAGAATTGTTACCATTATATATTCTTCCTGATACCTAGAAACTCCAAAATGATGGCTTTCTTGAGGAATTCCTCTTACAATAATACATTAGCAACTGTGAAATACAAGGAAATTACAACTCCCACACACATTCATTAGGAATCCTCCAGGGATGACCAGAGATTAACTTTCAGTAAATCAGTTCCTTGGTGGTTATGCTCTGCCATTCTGCCAAACACAGCTTTATAATACAAGAGAAATTTATATTGATTAATTGAAAAGATATAACACTGACACTTCTCCTTTCTCATACACAGTTCGTTTTCACCTGTAATCTTCAACTACAGGCAGGAACTGATGGCTCATTTGATGGTAGAATGGCTCAGAAACTGTGTATAAAACAGACAGTAGGGACGGAATTTCTGATAGAAAAACCCCTTGAAACAACAGTTGCAAATTGAAAAGAAATATCTTTTTATTAAGTAGAGCTGCCATTAGACAAAAACAAAATCTGGTGAGCTAAACCATGAAGTCTAAACTGGAAGTACACAGTCTTCCAAAAAAGATTAAAACCTGAAATTTAGCAGTTATGTGTCCTGTGAAATGACATTCTTAAGAAATGAAGACAGAAATAAAGATCCCTTTCTCAATGAAGACTTACATGACATATCTAGATATATAATTTAATTTGTTATAGATAAAGACCTTACTTTCTATATCATCGTTTCCCACCTCTTAAAAGCTGAGGTTTGCTTGGAAAACCAGTAACATCCCATTTCTGACTAGTCACAGGAGCTCTAGCAAGATCAGGTGAAAGTATGATGTACATTTTACATGTAATAGGGATATTCCACCTCATCAGCAAGGTATGACTTATTGAATGGGAACCACTGAGCTCTGGGGATAGCCCTGACTACACAGGCAATGTGTGGGAGGTAGATAGCCCTGTGTAAACTGCTGCTGGGTTTGCTCTGGAAGAAAAAACAATTAATGATTTTCAGAGGGCACCTGCCTAAAGTTGTACTGGTATTTTTGACATGATAAGCTAGTCTGCTGAGATAAAGCGATAGAAATTTACAAGACACAAATGCCTAATATTTCAAAATATCCATATGTGAAACAATGTCTTTAACAATGCAACAAACACTGCATTTCCGTTGTCTGTACAAAACTCTATTTACTGCCAGTATTGCAGTACTGCCTGTTTATGAAACCAGGCCAGCATGCATTGTTATACACCTAAGATTTGGGTCAGGCTGTAAAGAATGCAGTTAGAGGACAGTAAAATTGGGTAGACTTATAATTTCAGGTTGCTTCGCTTGGTTTCAGGTCAGAAAATTCAGAGAAACTCTGCAAATTACAGAAGGATTTTCTTCATGTTTTTGACCTTTTAAAGACTAAAAATCTAAGCACACCCTGCCCCCTGCAAGAGTTAAAAAAAAAAAGAGATTGAGGAAAAAACACAAGATCTGACCATAGAGCTTTAACGTTGCTCTCAGTACTTGTAAATCAATTTCTAGACATCCAGTTTTACCTTTTGATATATGTGACTTCTTGATCACAATCTTTAGTAACGCATCAATTTAGTTGCAAGTATTGTAGGATTCTGGAGAAATGATTGAAAACATAACTTCCTGTTGGTGTCCATTACTTAAACATGGGATTCTGTATTTAAGGCCCCGAAGAATGAGTGCCCAGATAAAATGTGAGAGACTTAAGCATCTTTGGTTTGATGGCATTTGAATAAAATCCATGAAATATGAACTTGTTCAAACCGCTGCGCAGAATCCAATAAGCTTGAAGTTTATATCAACATCTTCTCAAATACAATTTTCAGCAACAATTTTTTTACTACTGAGACATTTAGGAGGAAGCAAAGACAGGTGATCTGGAACAGAAGACTTCTGGGGTAGCAACAGCTTAAATCCTACCGTTTCACAAAAACCAAGGTGTTAGGCAGTCCAGATTCTTAGTAATACCGCTCTGATAAAGTTATTTGTTATTTCTTTTTTAAACTATCATCCCATTTACAAGTATACAATTAATTTCTTGAAGATAACATGAATACACCAGCAAGAAACTGCATCTTAAAAGCTGCTCTCTTTCATCTATGATAAATAAAATCAAATTTTCAGCAAGCTTTCATGATAATCATAAGTCTTCCATTATGGTGTCTTACAAAATACAATTTAGCAGGTATATCTAGCACCAAAAATCTACCACAGAAACAGAGCAAAATTGGTTCTATAAGAAAGTGTCATGAAAGATAAAAAATGCATTGAACACACGATTTTCACTACAACTGGCAAAATTTCTAGGGTATAATCTGGATATAGTTATGGTTTTGAAATATGAATTAGACAGTAAAAATAAGGTTGTTAAGTTGCTCCTCTAGAACAGCTTCTGTAAAATATACTAAAGATGTTATTTTTCTTGTTTGAAGCCAAATATAATGTGCAAAGGACTATACAGCACATCCTTGTCATGACAGTGGGTGGACTGAATGGCAGTCTACCAGTTTCATCCATCTGACCGTGATATACTCACTTGTCAACAGATTTAGGCTTGTGGTTTTGGGGAAGACATAATTCTTGGGCCCAGCTCAAAGACGAACATGTTCAGAGACAGCATGAGGTCCATGGATAAAACTCTGGAGAGAAACTGCAACTAATTCAACAACAACAAAACTAAAAGAAAATTCCTGAGATTTTTCTATGGAAAAATCACCAAGAATATTTTGTTACAAAGAAAAGAAAGATGGATTTCTAACATTTTATAACAAATGTCCAAATTAAAAAAAATCCAGAAAAATATTTCATATGATCATGTTCAGTGCTGATTTAGAAGCCTGAAACAGAGACAATTCCACAGCTATAGATACTGCAATGCCCAGAGGACTAGTCCTGACACAATATTAAAATGAAAAGTCTTCTGCTTTAAAATTATGAGGGGGAAAAAAAAAAAAAGCTGACTAAATTAAAATGTTCCTGCATGATTTACTTGTACACTGATAGCCTGTTTTTTTGGGGAGCGTCTAACATTTTGTCACTCATTTCAAAAAGTGGCAAGAATGAAGAAACTTTCGTGCCAAGACATGGTTAGTCATTTAAAATCTGTTTCTGAATAAATTTCTGCATATGCAAAATATAGATCAATATTATGTATCATTAAAAAATGTGTATTATACTTAATTTTTTTTGTGTATGCATTAATTCTAGGGAAAATAAAAACTAGATTATAGTTTTCTTCACGACAAGGTGGCTTTTTGTGTCTGTACATTTCAATAAAACTTGAGTTCAGTTAGTTAAGCATATTACAGTTTGAATACTTACAAAATACATGGATAGAAAGTGGTCAAAAAAACCCCCATTACATGAAAAAAATCGTATTGATTTAGGCTCTGTGACCTTTACTGTTGCATCCTTCAGGCCACAAGTGTTAAGTTTCTGACAACCACATTACTGGAACGTGAAGCTTGTTTTGAGAACATGAGCAAGGACAGGTATGTAGAGCTTTTTGCACATAGCTGTAAGATGCACGAAGTTCAGGGAGACGTCTCAACAATTTTTTACATGGGGAAGAAAACTAAACTCAAGTCTCTAACACTTCTTAAAAGAGGAATAGAGACATAAGAATAAAAAAGACATAGAGTTCCATGTTCTAGTGCAACCTTTTATCATTACAGAAGTATTCTTAAAATTAGTTTCTAAGGAGTAAAAAAGATATATTCACATACAGAATATATTCACATCTATTTCTCTCTATATACACATATTTGAGTTTAGGCATAATCCTACAGACCTACCTACCTAACGCTTTCCAAAGTTACACGAAACTAACTCCTGGTGTCTATCTATTCTATACGCAGAATACTGGGAAAGCAGTGGAACCCAAAAGAATCTGTAATAAAGTGAATTTACCAAAAAACATAGGTCTTCATAGGCCAGCTTGACTGTTTCACTAAATTTAACCTATGTGTAAGCAGTACAAACCCTAACATCCTTTAAAAAAAAAAAAGAAAAAAGTAAGTATTCAATTTCTGCATGTCTAAATGGATGCCTCTAAATGCATCTAAATGGATGGAGTCTTTAGAATGTGTTGTCATAGAAATAAAGAGGCTGACAGTCACTCTAATAACATTATAATAATATTTTTACCACTTAGTGACATCCAAGTGTACATAATCCAGTGATCTCAAAATTCATGAGCACAACTAGGTTATCTTCTCTAGCACATACTACTTGCAGTTACAACTTACGATGTGGATAGACATTTTCCAGCTCCTGGCTGCTGAATTAAACCTTCACAAACTCTTTAGAGCTGATGTGTTTCAGGAAATCAATTCACCAAATCCCCTAGCCAGACACACCTTCTAGACTGCAGCTACGTACATTTCTTGTACTTCACTGTACATAATTTGTCGGGTTTTGTGTCTTATTTCTTCACAACTTCATATAATGACCTAAACTGCACTAAGGGATTCTTTTATGAACTAAAAATTGTGTTCTGCTCAGGGTCACAGGCTGTAGATGCAGTACAAGAGCAAAGGGGAGAATGTACTTTAAACAAGTGTACAGGCACTGTTCTTACATTAATTAAATATGGCATTCAAAGGAGCGCAGCTGAAGAAAAAAAGCCTCACGCAGTTGAATTGACCTTTATTCAGATGTCATGTGGAATACCAGCACAGATCATGGAAACAAATCACCTTCTGACCGTTTCTGCAAACTGCTATGAGCTAAAACTGGAACCTTCTCAAATTTCACTCCTATCCAAACTCTGGTTTGATAAAACACAAAGAGGCTGGCCAAGCACCCTGTGCATTGCTGACTGTTTCATATGCAAGTTGTTCCTTGAGAATGAATGAATGTAAATTTAGGAGAAAGGCTAAGCTTTTATAATCCATGCCTACTTTATTACATGTCCTTCAATAAACTGTTGTGTAAGGAATACCTTCTGACCCTGGATCAACAATCAGTCCTCGTGCAGCTTTACCTGTACTGCAAACAAAAGGAAAACTCTCTTTGGAGAGAAAGAAAGGATGAATTCTTTCACTGACATCTGGACAGTGGCAGCATTAGCTCCAGCAATATAGAGCAGTAAGGATTTGAGACCGAAATTCTACGAGCTTCCTGTTGCCTTAGTGTTTTTAATATCCTGTTGAGTTTATTAACTGAGTCTGTGCATATAACCAGTTCAAAAATCCTCTTTTTACCAAAAGCTTTTACATCTTGTTGTAAACATGTTATATACGCTTACTCATGTTTTATACTAGAAGTATTTCTAGTCCATAGGATAAAGTGCCATTCTATGTAATAGGTACTGACTGGTTTTAAGTACCTTTGCAATAGTTTCTTCTCCCTGAAAATGCATTATATGGTTTCTTCAGACAGAAATTAACAAATATTGAAATGAACCGAAAAAGCCAGTGGCAAGCCAGCAGTAAATCAGTGGGGAAATAAAGGCATTAGCCAAGCCTAATTGTTTTGGAGCATTGCTTTGGAGCAAGGTCCATTATCTCAGGCCTACAGTCCTGCTAATGCATCTTCACACCACAGCCTGAAAACTGAAGAGAGTGACCTTGTCTGTTTGCAGTGCACTGAAAGCCATCACAAGCTGCAAAAAGCCACAGGTACAGATCAGTGCATTCGCTTTGGCTCAGGTTAAAACACTCCATCTAATTCACCCCTCCTTTTCTAGAGACATCTATGGATATGACAGAGAAAAAAAAATGCACAGGTTCTTCCAGTTATTCTCTAGTGAAGTGGTAAAAAGAAGTTTGGAAGCTGTCAGGTAGCACACCAGCACCTGAGCTGACTGCCATTTCCAAGTGTGCTGCTGTAACAGAGGGCATTTCTGGCACAATGGACTAGAAAGTTCTCAGTCTCCCTGCTCCAAGAACACCCATACATTAGACAGTGAATGTAAAACTGGGTATCTGGGGACGAAGGACGTTGTGGGAGCCTCATTTCCCTGCTAGATTACACAACTGCCAGTCCATCCTCAGCCTACAACCTGCATAGCTGAAATAATTATGTGTAATCACTTGTGAAACAGATAATTGCACGCTCTTATTAGTCTCAAAGCTCTGATGATGCAATGGAGTTTCCTTAGAGTGAAAGATCTAAGGAAAATTATTAAACTTGTCGAGCTAAAGTTGGTCAGACTCCTTTCCTTGGTCAAAAAGCTGTAGGAAAAAAAACAGCAGCTGAGACAACTTGAAGGGGAAGAAAGTTACCAAGTGCATCTAAAGGGCAGGTTAATCTTCCGTTTGTTGTAGGCTTGCCATCTCACCTCCTTTAGTAATCCTGTGCTAAACCAGATACAACAACAGTGGGCCAGGAGGGCAATGAATTGCAAAGATATCTGTATTTGTTTAAACCTTAGCTCCCTAAGCTCTTCATTAATTTTTTGGGAACACTTCTATTGTATTCAAATCCATTAATAAGTGTTTAAACTCATTATCATATTGACATTCCATGCTCTCGGTACCCAAATTTTGAATCAAAAAATGCCATTAGTCTGACAACTTCCCTTGTTTGCGATTTGCACTATGTGCAGCAATGCACTGTCCCTTTCAGGTGTGCTGACTGAACACCTTATGTAATACAAAGAGGACTGAGTAAAGAATTACTCATTGTTTTAAAAATACACTCAGTATATTTTTAAAAAATGTTTGTGTTCAGAAAAGAAACCTTATCTAAACATGCAGTGGTTAGCAATGTCACTTCACATTTATTTAAAGAAAATGACTGAATAAATCTGTATAAACAGTTTTACGAAGCATTGCATAATACGCTGACATTTTCCCCCTCTTTTCCAGAGGGAAATTGCTATATTACTGCTCACAATAACAGAGTATGATTGTGAAATTAAAGGTAGTTTTATTTATGCGACTTATGTTATCATGTACTTCAGGTATATTGCCTGTGCATTAGAGCATTCTCTGTGCTTTAAGCTAGGTTAGAAACATGTAGACTAATGATTACTGCAACTGCATCCAATCTAAAACCATATTTAGTAATGTATTTACGTGTTTTACATTCTGCAAAACATAATGCTGCTTCTGTGAAGTGGCAAATCAAATTATTTGAAAGAACATAGCTAAGAAATTCTATATAAGAAATGTTAATTTGCAATAATTAACTCTTGTAAACCTAGATGATTTAACTATAAAGAAAAAAATTAAATAATTTAGAAATAACTTAAAAACTACCTGAATGACATACAGGTATGAATTAGAAAGACTAGAAATGGAAGAAAGGTGCACCAAATCATTATGTGGTAATGCCTCTGTAAGGTTTGGTATCTGAGTTGAAAAAAGGAAGTATCATATCCTGTTTCTAGGTAATATTCTGGTAAGGAAACGATAGTGATGTTGAAGAAAAGACTGACCAGGAGCTCCTTAAAGAGACATATCTGTAGCTCTTCTTTAATGAGAGTCTTCATGTAGGAAGTGCTCCTGAAACTCACAGCGAGTATCGTCTCTGCTGCCTGACACACTTCAGCCTCTGACGCTTTGGAAGAGGATGGCACAGAGCTGCTTTTCCATGGGAATTGTCTCTTGTCACATGTACAGATGGCAAGAAGCACTTCTTTACAGAGGAAGAAGAGTTAGCCTTTCATTTACCAGGGTCTTTAAAGTGACAGTCCTGGTTTTACCACTGAAATGGAGGTTTTCTGATCTATCCAGAATAACAAATACAGATTTAACTGATATTGAAAAGCACTTTCACCCTACTTACGCCTCTAGAGTAGTCAATTAATGTACATAGTAGTTTGGATCAAATGAGCCAGATAAGCAACTGTAGAAAAAACCAGCAATAGAATCCAACAGATGTAACAGCAGCATATGCAGCTGGTTGACAGGAAATTTAGTAACACAGGAAAACACAGAAAATATAAAACTTGGGAGGTGATCAGACAGCAAATGTCTAGAAGATATATCAGACTCATCATAATGGTCAGCATCAGCATGCCCATCTAAATCAGAGTTCCAAGATGGACACATACGAGGTAAAATTATTAGAAACAACAAATTAAGAGTAAATTCAAAAATTAATCAAAAATAGCTTGGCTCCTGGATTCTGGAAGAAATTTAAGGGGAATAAATCAGCTCTGAGAGAGCACCAAGAAACTCATTATCTGAGCTCTGATAACAGAAATGAAACTTATTAAGATGTCTGGGAGTCTGCATAAGAAATCAGTTGTACCAGGCTCTACACTGAAATTGTGGTTAGGTGAATCATCTTCTTGGAGACAAAGACAGACTTCATAAGGAGAAAACCTGAAGAGTTATATGATAGTAGCTTGTTTCCCTCCCCTAGCCCCATTCTATTCCAAAAGGAAACAATAAAAAAAAAATTACTTTGAAAAGAAAAAACAGGGTCATAGAGGCTTCTAGACCAAATCCTTCTAGACTATATTTATGTAGCTACTGAACAAACAGATATGATTTAGGGATTTCAGTAAAGCCTTTGGTATATTATCTTAAAACAGAAGAGATGACATGTCCCCGATGCAGGTACAATTACCCACAGGAAGACAGGTGAATGATATTGGGAAGCCAGAGGCTGGAATTTGCCCCTGTATTTTAATGAAACTGTTAATCATCTTGAAGAGGCACAGAGAATATTAGCATGAAAATTCATGAAATGCAAAGGACCAAAAGGACACTGATCACCATCAAGATTCTTATCTTACACACAAAAGTTCACAGACCTAAAAATGGCTTAGAGTATATATACCATAGTTTATGACATGCTAGGTCCTCAAGCAGATGTAGGACACTCCCAGTGTACCTATCCTTATGTACACTTGCAGTACTATGCCAATCAGAACAGAAGAGACTAAGAAACTTGAGACTACCAAGGCAAGAAAGGCATTTCAAGACATAAGATGATAAACTTGAAAAGAGAGGTGAGGAAATTACGTGAATGCTATCTCAAATAAATAAAGGATGTCTAGAGTAAGAAGAAAGCCAGTGATTTACCTACATGCAACAATATGATTGTTTACAGAAAGAGCAACTAGTCTTGAAAAGGCAAAAGATGATGAGGTAGACTAAAGGAAAAAACTGCTGAATGCAGTTTGAGAAGTTTCAAGAGTGGAATGATTATACATGATACTCAGAGTCGTTTTTATCTGATCTCACTGCAATGCAAATCAAGTGAGTACAATATGATTTAACAAGTCTGTGGCAATGTATCTCCTGGTAACTGAGTCTGAATCTTCCTTGAGTTTTATGTTCTTTAAATTTCTACATGATTTTATTACTCACATTTCAGTATCCAAGAAGCAAATCAAGATATAGGCCCAATTCCTTCTCTACATTTCTGTTACCCCAAACAGGATTAACAGTCTTTGAAAATGGGTATAGGAAGCTGTAAGCTTATGTGATGATTCAGACTAGATATATGGAAGAATTTTTTTTAAATGAGAGTGATGAAACAGTAGAAGAGGTGGCCCAGAGAGGTGGTGGATGCCCTACCCCTGGAAAAAGGGATTCAAGGTCACACTGGATGGTGCCCTGAGCAACCTGATCTAGTTGAAGATAATCCTGCTCATTGAAATGAGCTTGGAGTAGGTGACCTTTAAAGGCCCCTTCCAACTCAAACTATTCCATGATTAAAAAAAAAAACCAGAACAAGCCCCAAACTACAATATTTTGCATATGATATGAATATGATATGAATTTAAAGAAAGATTTGGCCACAGATTCATCTGGAATAGTCCTGGGGAAGCCCGGCAGCCAGCCTGATGAAGTTCACTCAAATGGAAAAATCAGGACACCTGAGTCACCAAATTTCCAAGAGATTGCAATGGATTCAGCAGATACCACAGTCATGGAAAAACTTTTGTTGTGCTTCTGTACTGTGTTCTAGGCTCTCTAGTATCTTCTGAATAACACCAAGCAAAAATAAAGAAACTACCAGTGCCCATGTCCATCCTGGAATGTCTCCACGAAAGAGAATTCAACAGTATAAAGGGAGTTCCTCCTTTGATTTTGCAAGCAGTTGTGGATGAGAGGACTGAACAGCATTTCTCCTCTCACCACCTTCTCTTGATTGAAAGTTGGATGAGATTGGTATCAAACAAGAGTGTTGGAATTGCAAGGAATCCATTACAGACTTTCTGGTCTATAAACCATAAAAAAGGGTGCTGCGTGTCGTGGGGTGATTCTGTATTCCCCATTGCCTGCTGGAAGTTTGGGGTTTTTTTGTTTTTTGTTTTTTTTGTTTGTTTTGTGCCTTTCGACTGCAGCTGGGAGGACGTGTCGGAGAGGCTCGCTTGACCTTGCGGCTGGAATGTTTACATATTTTTACCCAGCTGGAGACTTTTTTTTCCCCTCTGCTAGTAGCGGAGGCGGTGGGGGGGTTGGTTGCAACCCTTTCTTTTCAGCTGTCGGCTGGAGAGGGACGGAGATCTGCCTCAGCGGCTTCTGCTCCTTCATGGACGGTTTTTCGGCTTGTTTCATTCATCCGAGAGCAGCTCACCATCTCCGGGACTCCTGGTTGGGACCCCTCGACCCGGCAGGGCCCGGCTGGGCTTTGGGCCTCGGGCCTGGGACGCGTGAGAGAATGGCGTGAGGCCCACCGACCTCCACTTCTGGGAAGGGAGGGGGAACTCGCTTTGTTAAATAAACAGGGTTTTTTTCACTCTTGTTTGAGAAGTTCCTTTCCCGAACCCGTGAGGGAGGGGCTGCCGGGACATTTGTGTCCAAACCGGCACACTGCGCTACAAACAGCAGTTCCAATAACTATTTATCCACCTGTTTTACAGTGTCAATGCTGAATGCAGTAACAGAAGTTGTTTTGTGTAGAAGTTTTCATCCTCATGTTTTGAGGTTTATTCCTCATGGCATCAATCTTCTCTCATATAGTATCTGATTCTGATGAATTCACAATATTGCACATAGTGATTCAAGAGGAATCTTGTAACAGCACAAAAGAATACTCATATCTTATAAAATCAGTCTTTCACTATTGGATCCTAATTAAAGATGGAGTTTGTGTGATCGCATTTCCAAAATATGTTGGTTTTCATGAAAAACTGCTTCTGAACTAAATTCAGCAGTTCAGATCTGTTTTTGATTCTTATAAATGAAAATAATTATATAATATTTATCTCCCTTTAATACATAAAATATTCAGGTCCATTAAATATTAATGTGTTTTCTTGCTGCTGGTCAAACAACAAGAACAGCTGTCAGCTCCTTTCCTTCTCCCCAGAGCAGTCTCTGCGCAGTAGGACAAGTTCTCTGATCCTCTCCTATTTTATTCCCTATCTATTGCTTAAAGGATTGCAAACCTGATTATCAGATCAGCGTGGATCTGGATACTAGAGTGGAACTGCCATAGACTGTTAACCATGCTGGCCTAGTATATTGAGTAAAAGGCTCAGTATAAAAAAAGTACAAATCATGTAAAGTTGTTACTTGTGTTCCACAATATACCTTGTTTCAATCCTGTAGGCTGGTGAATTTCTGCAGTTATTGACATTAATTTACTCTGCCTAGTGGATTGGATTAGCATACCACTTAGCGCTTTCAAATTCTTCATGATCAGCAATTTACCACTGGACTTTGGCTATTCTGTTACACAGCGGAAAGATCTATTGTATGAACAAGATTATTGAAAACACCACAAGTAAAACAAAGTGTACAAAAATACACTTCAGCTAGTGGTGGCACTCTGACACCTATGGATCTTAAGTTTCCACTGATGTTAGAGGAAAGACTTCAGGTAAACACAGGTCTAGTCATATGAAATTACTTACAGGGTAGTTTATAACATTGTTTTTTTAAAGTGAAATTGAATTTAAAAAAAGGAAAAAACTTGACAAATTAAATAAAAACTCACAGGTTTTTTTTTTCATTGCTGAAAAATCAACAATAGAAATAAAAACGTTACAATGTCTTCACAAACTTTACAATGGTAAAAGATGATATATGGTAACATAACATCAAAATTAATCTCATGATTATGAGTATGCCTTCATTCATTAAAATATGTTTCTTTCCAATCCAAAAGAAAAAAATAAACCAGTGAATGGATGTGATCTGAGCCATGGCGATATAACTCTCCTTCTTAAAACACTATAAACTATAACCTATACAACTATTTTGTGCTATCAACATGTGCTATCAACATTGGAACAAAATGTTCTTCTGTCTGCAGGTCCACTATGTGTGCAGAGGTTCTGAACAAACATTAGAAATTTCACTACTAGAGCTGTATGAAAGTTAAGCTTCCAATTGACAAATAATCCCTTGGTTTTTTCCTAATGCAGATTTTTTTAAAAAATTCTGACTTTGATTTTTTTCTCCTTGCACTATCATGATGAACTACAATTCAAAGAGTTTCCCCTGACAAAAAAAATCTCACAACTCCCTCACTCCCCCAAAAACACCCCAAACCCCCAAAGATAATTCAACCTTATTTAACTTTCCAATTTCGCATGTGTGTGAAAGTTTATATGTCTGAGACTGAGTAAATCTTTGCATTCAGCGCAATTTGCCACTGTGTGAAATTCATTCCAAAATGGTCAAAGTGATAAATTACAAGTGCTTTATGGTAAGTGCCCCATTTTCATTAAGCATAATGGATACTTTTTCCAGAAGTGTGTATCTTGGCAAATATCTTTTCTGCCTCAATTCTCCATCCCTAGTGGGCCACTTTTAGATTCAAAATTAAGTACACAGCACATTGATGGTTTATTTCTGTGAAGTTCTTCATTTAGTCAATAGTATCCTGGCCCATTATACATTGAAAATATGCAAACTTATCAAGCTTTAAACACTTCTGTGGCATATATTTCTTATCCATCTCATCTTAAAGATTTATGAAAGCAACTTAAATTTAGGTTTTAGTTCCAATGTTCCATACAGCTCTTAGTAGAATATACAGCCATCATTTTGGATTTTTTCCTTTGGAAACAGATTGTACATATTCAAGTCTACATTTTGACTAAGAAAACATCTCTCACTAAAGCTTCACTGACTGCATGCTTTAGAAAAAAGCCATTCAGCTTTCCAGGCTAGAGGGCAGCATTCATTGCTGAGGCGGCTAAGTATACTGCTCTGCAGAGCTAAGACAAGGTCATCGTAATTCCACTCCACTCATTTTCTACAAGACATTACATTTTAAAGCACTGTCTGGCAGAAGTGAGAGTCTGCCTTCCTAGGGCAATGCTAAAAATTCAACCCCATTACAGTTTACCTTATTGACATCCATTCGCAACTTCTCATTGTTGGCACTGGCAGCTTTTTCTGCTGCTTTCTTTTGACGCTGAGGTCCCCTGCCAAAGAAGATGTAGTTGACCAATGCATACTCCAGCAGAGCCATGAAAACGAAGACAAAACATCCCATAAGGTACATATCAATGGCTTTCACATAGGGAATTTTGGGAAGAGTCTCTCGAAGATGAGTGTTAATTGTTGTCATTGTGAGCACAGTTGTGATTCCTAGAAAAAAGAATTGACAAGTCTAGTGATTGGAATAATTTTCATTTTCTAGAATAATAATTCATACTATTCAAATGCTAGAGTTGAATTTTATTTTTTTTCCACTGGTGGAAAAAAGACATCTCTAACCTCTGTCCATATTCATAGAATCCTAGGAAGGTTTGGGTTGGAAGGGATATTCAAAACCATCCAGTACTATGGGCAGGGAACCTTCCACTAGACCAGGTTGCTCATATCCCCATCCACCCTGGGCTTGCGTATTTCCAGGGGTGGGTAAGCCCCAATTCCAGGCAACATGATCCACTGTCTCACAACACTCACAGTGAAGAATTTCTTCCTAAGATCTAATCTAAATCTACACGCTGTCAGTTTAAAGGCATTCTCCTTTGTCTCAAGTCCCTCTCCAGCACTCTTGGAGCCCTTTTAGGCTCTCAAAGGTGCTCTGAGGTCTCCCTGGACCCTTCTCTGCTCCAGGCTGAACAATTCCAACTCCCTGTCTTCATAGACAGAGGTGCTCCAGTCACACAATTATCTTTGTGACATTTCTCCAGCTCGTTAAGGTCCCTCTGGATGGCATCTGTTCCCTCCAGCCTGTGGACAGCTCCACGTAGCTCGGTTACTTGCTGAGGATGCTCTCAATCCCACTGTCCATGTTGCTGACAGAGATACTAAGCAGCACCAATCCCAACATGGACCCCTGAGGACACTTGTAACTGGTCTCCACTTGGACATCAAACCGTTGACTGCAACTGTTTAAGTGCAACCATCCAGCCAATTCCTTATCCACTGAGTGGTCCATCCAAAAAATCCATGACTCTTCAGTTTACAAAGAAGGAACTCATGCACAACAGTGTCAGATGCTTTGCATAAGCCCAGTTAGATAACATCAGTTTCTCTTCCCTCATTCGACCAGTGTTGGAACCGTGTTGTAGATGGTCAGAGACTTTGTCAGGCACGACTTGCCCATAGTGAAGCCAGGTTGGCTCTCATCAGTCACCTCCTTAGTTTCCGTGTGCCTTAGCATAGTTTCCAGGAGGATCTGCTCCATGACCTTGACAGGCACCAATGTGAGACTGACAGTTCTGTAGTTCCCCAAGTCTTCTTTTTTTCCCCACTCTTAAAAAGACGGGCTTTGCTTCCACTTTTCCAGTTAGTGAAACTTCACCACACTGCCATAGCTTCTCAAATATGATGGATAGAGTTTTAGCCAGTTCATTTGCCAGTTCCCTCAGGACCTGAGGATGCATCTCATCAGGTCCCATGGACTTGTGCTTGGGATCCTCAAGTTCCTTAGATGTTCTCAAACAAGATCCCTTAAGCAGGTGGTTCTTCATTCTTACAGTCCTAGCCTTTGCCTTCTGCAACTTGGGCAATGTGTCTGGAGCATTAGTCCATGAGAGCAAGGCATTAAAAATGCATTCAGTACCTCAGTCTTTTCCAGATCCTGGGTATCCAGGCCTCCTGTTTCCTTTCGGAGAGGACTTTGACTTTCCCTTATCGTCTTTTAGCATCAGTGTACCTATATAAGATTTTCTTGTTGCCTTTGATGTCCCTGGACAGATTTAGTTCTATCTTAGGGCTTTATCTTACCTAACCTGATACCTGGCTGCTCAGAGCCTTTTTGTGTATTTCTCACAGGCTACCTGACCTTGCTGCCACCCTCTGTAGGTTTCCTTTCTGTGTTTGAATTTTTTCAGGAACATCTGGTTCAGTCCTTATCTTGGACTTGGATTTTTTGCATAGCATAAAAAACATTACATCTGTAATAAAATGAACTAAGTCAAGCAAACAGTAGCTGGATTCCATGAGTATATTTTTAACCAGCTAAACTGCAACCTTCTGTAATGAGTCTCAGTTAAAAGTTATAGGCTACAGTCACTGTCATCTTGCTTTCCTCCAGCATTTTTAGGATGTCTGTAGTCTCAAATTCTTAAGGCAAAATGCTACACAGAAAGGTCTGGTAAAACTCAGATGTATTCTATAACATTAATATTCTCAATGGCATCTTTTATGGGGATTTACTTATTTTAGCTATACAACAGCTGTACTGGCAGGAATCAGTCTGATTTAGACAAAATTTGGCAATAGATACAGATACTTATTTTTGTAACATGCCCTGTATGATGAGGGGCACAGAATAAACGAACACAGATGGGACTAGTGATGAGATATACAAATACTCTAGAGATTAATTAGGGAAACAGTCTTGCTTTTGGAATGTAAGGTAATAGTAAGGAAAAAAATTAACAGACTCTTACAATCACTTGGGTTGGAAAAGATCTGTAAGTTCATTAAATCCAATCTTTAACTCAGCACTGCCAAGTCCACCACTAAACCATGCCCCCAAGCACCAAATCTACACATCTTTTAAATCCCTTCATGGATGGTAACTCCACCACTTCCCGGAACAGCCTCTGCCAGGGCTGGATAACCTTTTTGGTGGAGAAATTTCCTCTAGGATCTAAACCTCCCCTGGCATAATTTGAGGCCATTTCCCCTTGTCCTTTCCCTCGTTACTTGGCAGAAGAAACCAACCCCCAGCTGGCTGCTTCCTCCTTCCAGGGAGTTTTAGAGAGCAAGAAGGTCCCCTTTGAGCCTCCTTTTCTCCAGGCTGAGCTCCCCCAGCTCCCTCAGCTGCTCCTCATCAGTCTTGTGCTCCAGACTCTTCCCCAGTTCTGTTGCCCTTCTCTGGACACATTCCAGCCCCTCAATGCTGGTCTTGAAGTGAGGAGCCTAGAACTGCACACAGGATTTGAGGCACAGCCTCCTCCCTCAACGTAAGGACAAGTGAGCTATACAACCCTAGTAAAACTTTATTTAATTCCTGAAAGGAAAAGCAATTTATAATCCATAACACAGTGCTGAATGTGTGTTCTGGACTGCCATAGGCCAAAGCAAACTAAGTGCATTCTTTTCAGAGAAAAAACAAGCAGCAAAAGAACAACAGAATATGTTGAGACAATTACGTTAATTTTGGTTACAATGATTATACAGTTAGCTGATTCAGACATGAAATCACTTTAACTTTTATTTAAATTCTGATGATTTAAATGCTGATTCAAATAATACAAAGCTTAACAAGCCAGATATAAAAAGACCTAACACAGATTTTTTTTATTTTCAAATCATGCACTATCCACTCAGTAAGAAGCTAGAAAAACCATTAAGCTAATGCACACTGCATAAGATGTGAAAAATGCCTACCTAAAGCAACTCTTGCAGCTGAAGCGTCATAATTAATCCAGAAGGAAACCCAGGACAGGATAGTGATCAGAATAGAAGGCATGTAGGTCTGCAGAATGAAGTAACCAATGTTTCTCTTAAGTTTAAAGCTGAGAGACAGCCTTGGGTAGGCACCTAAAAGAGAATATTTGGTATAGCCATAATTTATTTGTATAATGCCTAAAAACATTTTTCTTTTCTGTCATTTTGGTTTTATTGTTTCATTCAACATAGAGTACACTCAGAGCTGAAAGATCCAGGATATTCAGCTGCAGAATTTCTAGCAAGAATTGTGAATAAATAATCTTTTATGCTAAAGATTCTCTCGGTGAATATCTGCTGGTAATCATAGCATTCAACAATCAACAGTCAAAATACATGTCACAGCAACAAAGCATAGAAATGCCTCTTCCCTGACAAACTGTCATATGCCAGCTTCAGAGTAACCCTTATCCTAAACTTCTCTTGAAGAAATGCAACACTTGTCTTTTGTCACTGGACACCAGAAATATTGTAGTGTATGAAACACTTGTTAATATGGGTGCCTAGAAGTCATTCTTCAAGTCCCATTTCTGCTTTATTTTGAAGAATTTGGGATGTACAATCCTTCTATAGTCCCTCCAAAGATGATTTTTACCCATATCTGGAAAGTGAGTTTTGAAGATAATTTTTTTTAAACATACCTAATGGGTTTCTCAAGTAGGTAGAAAATATCTCCTAGTAACAGCCCAATCCAACTCTTGCCTCTCTTGAACAATTTAATGGCATTGAAATATGTTAGTTATTTCTTGTTTTGATTTTTTATTTCATGAAATGCAATCTGATTTTCTGCTGCTTCTCAAAAGCATCTTTTCAGTCTTCAGAAAGTCATACACTTGCTAGAATAGGCTAAACGGAAAATTCTAGAACAAGCATTTTAAAGATTTTACATTGAAGACAAAATAATTAGTCTAATACATCCCCAGCTTCACAAAAGCAACACCTAAAAAGATGGAGAATAAAGTTCCTAAATTTCCTACATTCTGGGTTGGGTTTACAGCACAGAGGTGTATAAGTGGCTTAATCAGTTTTCGTAGGAAAACAGAAAATACAGCTCATTTGATAAGCCTTAACATGACAGATTACTGTGCCGTCTTCATATGTTAATGAATGATGCCTTATACACTATGGAAGCTGTAATAAAAATTTCTGCTTTCCAAATTCACAGTTGCTGCTCTACTTTATTCCTGTTTCTAAAAGTTTTGCTCCTCAACTGCCCACTGGGAATTAATCCAGTTTTAAAAGTCTTTAAAAGAATTCCCCTTTTAAGTTCCCCTCCACAAACCTGTAGAGAAAACAACATTCTTGGTGATAAGCTTGTAGTCTACAATGGAGAACTGTGGCAGTTCGATCTTTGTCACTCCTGTGACTGCATTATCACCCCCACGCCAGTAAAATTCAATGTCATCTGTTGTATAGCCATCTATGAAAACAGGAATAAACAAGTGAGATACATATCTCTTCTGACATCATGGAGAACAGTTCATTAGCTCAAAACATATAAAATATATTTTTAAAATTAAACCATTTATAAACATACAGACATAGGTCATTCCAAATATAACTTCAAAAGGCAATTCTAGGTGTATTTTAATATTTGTTGAGTTTGCATTTTTTTTTTTAAAGATCTATTACATGATTATATCAACAAAACAAACCTTTAAAACCAAATTAAGACTACACACATCCCATCTCTAGATAGCAACTGTACATCGGCTTAAGGTAACCTCTGATCCCAAGGCTGGATAAAATGACATGAGTTTGCTGTAATTTCTGTCCCTGAGCTGAAACATCAGCACTGGCAATTTTTAGTTTCTAGTTGTAAAAAACAGCATAATTCTTTTTCTAAAATGGCTTGAATGCAGCAAAAGACAGCCACATTCAGTGAGGCTTGTAAGAAGCCTTGTAGTGAAGCAACTATAGCAGACGCAACAACACCCATCACTGGCGAAAAAACACCCACAAGAAATCAACCAACCAACAAAAAAAACCCCCCACCACCCAAAAAGCCACCCCAGAACACAGCGGATGTTCACGCAGTCATAAAGCATATCCATGAAAAAGGAATCTGGGTTCCCAAATGGCAGCTAAGCCAAGTTGCATGCTTCGGAGTTGGTGTTCAGAAACGATCATGAGACATCAGAAATAAATCTATTGCAAAACCAGGAAATACAATATTCAATAATGTTTCATTATGCATTAATCTAAAGATTTTTGTTATTGAAAATTGTAAATCAAATCAA
This sequence comes from Callaeas wilsoni, assembly GCA_013398955.1. NCBI lineage: Eukaryota > Metazoa > Chordata > Aves > Passeriformes > Callaeidae > Callaeas > Callaeas wilsoni. The sequence continues at coordinate 41,384 of VWPU01016803.1, forward strand.
ATACAGAATAATGACTATTACTTTTTTGCAAACTGAGATAATAAATTTTATATATAAGACCTTGATTTTAAGTCCTCATCCACAGGCAAAGGACAAAATTGTACACTAAACACCATTTTAGAGTGCTCAAATACTACTGAATTTCAAGGAATAATGCATATAAACAATAAAACTGTTCTTGTCCATCATTAATTTTTGATAATCCAAGTAGAATCCAGGTGTACAGCATTAGCAGAAGGCAAGCGACTTTGAAGACATGAATAATCTGTAAAAACACTGAAACAACTATAAAAATCTATCTAAACCACACAATTTCAAAAAGTATTTTGGTAGATACATTCCTATAGCATGGTGACAGCAATTACAGAGTTTTGTGTAAGTGACCCTTTTACTTTCCTGCTCACAAGTCTGTCTTCAGAAAAGAGGCAGAGAGCTTACTTATGTTTTCCTGCCTAGCAACACTTTATATTTGTCAAGTCTCTCTCTAGGCTTTCAGAGAGACAAATAAAATCTAAAATAAAATAAAGATGAATAATTATACTGGCTGATCTTCAGATGTAAAAGCAACTTACTGCACTCCTTCACAACACTTCCACGTTATGAAAAATATAAAACAACAGCCTTAGAGAGTTTAGGAAGGTTAATATTACTTTGCTGGGAGTATCTTTGTGATATTGTCAAGTTCTGCTGATATTCTATCTGACATCTACCCTGCCCTCCAATGGCAAGTTCCAGATTCTAGTATCATTTGCTGAACTTGGTGGGATTAATCAAGGTAATTTATTTAATTCTGAGGTAACTAAACTGTTACACTTCACAGCTAATAAATCAATATTTTATTTTTATTTTGTTTATTTCTGAGAAAAACAAATGCTAAAATAAGTTTCAGCAGGGAAAACCCCCACTTTTCTATGTAAGAGAAAAAATGTTTATAGAAAGCCCAAATGGCTTTTTATTTGGTTGTATTTTTTAGAATATCTGTTAGAAGAACATTTTTGTCAATCTGCCTATGAACAGTTTAGCCTTGAACTGTCTAATCATACCACAGTTCACACAAGAGAACTCCAGGATTTACATTCCAGCAGACTGCCAAATGCTTCAGCATTACCCTCTATCAGGAAGACATGGTTCAGCTTCTCCCTGGACTCTCACAGCCTTAACACTAAGCAAACACTGACAACTACTTCTTAGGAGAGAAGAATCCTTGGAAACTCTCACCCTAAGTTTCAAACCAAAGATTCCAAACTCCACAGCTCTGGGTGGCTTTGGGGAGAACTGAGCAGAATTCCTTGCTGCTTAAGGGACAAATGATAAGCTGAGACTGACTCAGAATGACAAGACTTGTTAGTAGGTATCAATAAGGAGAATTTCAGGAAGTCTCTTTAAGCTTTCATTAAAATACGTCTCTCTCTTTCCAAAAAGGATAAATTATCCCATTCATTTCAGAGTGTGGAGAAGGAGAGAAAAGAATATTACAGTCACCTGCACATGAATGCTCTTGTGTACTGCTAAAATACCCAAAGATAATTGGATATAAGTCTAATATCTGCAAAACATCTGCCAAAAGAGAGAATGGGCCTATTCATGTCTCTAGTGGATGTTTTACAGTAAAGTCCAATTACCTGTGGCTATAATAAACTCCTTCTGGAGGTATCGTGAACTCAAAACAACTCTACTTACAAGTTAAATTATTTAAAGATCAACCAATTTAAAGTAGTAATAAGCAGTCTAGAAAAAATAATCTGTAGCTATTGACAAAAAACCCCAGGAATTAATAAAGTCAGTTCAACATTTCTAAATTATCAGACCACATGTTGGTAAAGTAGAAAGGAAAGCATACTAAACCCAAAAATGTTCCAAGTAATCTTTGCAAGAATATGAGTTTAGCACAGAATATTATTTGATTTAGACTGTAAAACAACTTTTGGTTTACTGTATATTAAATAGTATGTAGCTCTGCTGCCGGCAGAGAGCATCTGATTGATTGCTTTTCCCTCAATCATTTATATATCATCAGCAGCACGATTTACTTCATGTTCAGAAAGTTCAATTTCTCATTTCTGTCACGCATCACACGCTGGCAGTCAACTAAATCAATACATTGTCCTGGTAATATGGCACCAATCCTGAGAGAAGCAAATCATTCTCGACTCCCATTAACAGGGATAGGGAGTTTATCATCGTGTATACATTGAGGAATGACAGATGATGAAGCACTGTAGAGGAAAAAACAAACAACTAGTAGAACATAAAACACAAATCGCTTCACATAGAAACTATAAAAGCACCAATTTTTTCGAGCCTATTCAAGACAAGTCAAAAATAGGAAATTCTTTAAATACAAACAACCTAAAATGAAAGCTGAAGCATTACTGACTGAATATGAAAATATTTAGACACAAGACAATTATCAGAAACACCATAAAATGGAAGAAAAGAAGCAGATTTTTCTGAAAAAGTCAGGATTTATCAGGATTCACTGCCTCAAAATGCTGCAGTTTATATATGACACCTGGCAGATATTTTACATCTACATATCTACAGTGTGCACTGTATAGGAATTCAAGTGCTCCACATTACTGACACTATGGCAGCACCTGGAGACTGAAGATAAGGCATCTGCTGATTTTTTTTTAGGGAAAAAAAATGACATAAACATGGAAAAAAGTGAAAATGTGTCTAAAAAAAAGGGAGGATTCTGAGGCCATGCCCTAACCTCTCTCTGCTCTGAACCATCAGCAATTTGTGTGAGTTTGGGCAATACATGTGCTCATCCTGCATCACCTCTGAGCTAAGGGGAACCACTTCAGCATTGACAAGGAGACACAGGAGACAAAAGGATCCTGTTGGCAACTGTCTAAATCCTACCTCCAGCTGCTAAAGTTTATCCAAGTAAGTGTTCCTCTAGTTACAACTTATACCTGTGATTCTGAACATTGTCAGCATGGAATTATGATGAAGCACTCTTCAGCTACTTTAAAGTTTTTATTGAGCCCGTCCAGAGACTTGGTGAAAACTGGGATCCTTTGATTACCTGAGGTATTTGTCTTTTGCTCACCAATAAAAAACATATGAGAACTCAGTTTACAGTAGATTCTGGACTTAAATACTATTACAAAGCAACCATTTACAAGAAGAACACCATATAGCTGGTGGAGAATAACAGAGTTGCATTATACACATGGCATTTTTGGGGGAAAAAATATCACAAATGTACATTACTATATACAAAAATCTATGGACTCATAGACAGGGAATGAGTAACAAGCTACTTAATTTCTCCTGCTGCTATCAAATGGATTTTCTTTGACTAGCCACTCACAATATGGTAGCTTCCCAAAATAAAATGGAGAGAACTCATGTATGATATCTATACTCAAGTGACAGTTTTGATTACAAATATACAAAATATTGTTAGCTAGCAATCATAATTAATTAATTTATATAAATGCAGGTCATAGACTTTCAGACTAATAAAAGAACTTGACATCTACAGGCCCTGTAAAATGCGATGAATGCTATAAAGAAATATTAAATTAAGTGATTAATCCTGTTCTTATAACAGACTGTAGAATACCTTTAGTAGCAATATCTATGCATTTCATTTATTTTTAAAAACAGAACCACTACTCCCTCCTTTTTCAAGATTTTCTTCAGCAGTTTTGCATTGACACAGAGTAAACAGCAAAATTACTTATAAAATCACAAGTAACGTGCAAAGAATATTCTGAAATTCTGAAACCTTTCAGATCACTCAAACTTGTTTCACTGCATCACTTCAGCCTTCACCATCCACTTATTCATTCAAAAGCATAGCCAGAAAGAGTAAGTTAGAAGTGTTTCTTTGAATTTGCAGGGATGTTTAAAGCTGAGAAGAACACAAGACATGAGGTGCTGAAACCAGTGGGGTGATACAAGGGTGAGTAGGAAAAATAGAGTTTGTGTGCCAGAGAAATTGGAAAAAGTGTCAGAGTAATTGGAAAAACGCCCATCATACTTGTTTTTTCTCCTCTTTCTTATGCCCTCTAAATTCTGTCTTTCTGCATAAAACATTAAAATTCTTACACTTCACTTCAAAGGCTTTTTCCCCTAAGGCTCTGAGGATTTGGATACAAAGAGGATTTACAATTTTCTGACTGCAGTGAAATTCAATTGATTTTTAGATTAAATTTGCGACATTCTCAAAAAACCATCATCTTCAAGTTGTACAAATGGCTCCTTACTGGGGAGAGTAGGGTGGGTCAAAGATTGATTCCAGGCCTTAGAGTAGGATTTTCATGTTGTTAGCAGAAGCAAGTTTAATTTTCATGTAGGTACTTCAGGCTGATTCTTGCTTACAGGAAGCCTGGTAACTTACAGAATAGGTATACTGGTGTAAATTTTTATTTTTTCTTTCTAATGATTGCAATGAAAATAATGCATACTTCAGAGCACCTCCTGCAAAATGCTTTCATAAATATATTTCCACTGCTACAATATTTCTATGAAAAGAAAGACAGATGAGGAACAGATAGGGAAAACTGTATCCATGCAATAATATTCAAAACCCTTTTATCTCCTGGAACACAGCAATTTCTTGCAATCATTCTGCTTCCACAAATTCAGTTATTCCCACCAGTATGAATGATCTAAAAAGTTGTTTCAACACTGTGGAGATCCTGCAAGCATAAGAGCTCCTCATCCAGCAGAGACAAGAGTACATGGAGCAGAATGTGCCCTGTGAAAGGAAGGTCACGGTGGCTGACTGGCACAGAGAGCGTGCCATGACATCAGAACCAAGTTCCTTCTGGGACTCCAGGGACAACTGGACACTCTCTGAGTAGGCTGGAGCACAGATCTTTCCCACATCCTGCATACAAGAACACTCTTCATGTTTTTTCTTCTGATTTCCATCATCCTTTTGGACGCAGACCAAGTGCTATGTTTATGCATTAAATATATCCCAGAACACACTAAAGTACAACACATCTGGCTCAGTTTTATTTATTTAAATGACTAAAGTCCAGGGATTTCCATCACTATAGAAATTATGTATCTGATTTCTGTAGGCAAACAAATAGCATTAGATAACCATGCATGTTTTATACAGTACACAGCAACATCATATCCCCTATTTCTGCCACAGTTCGTATTCCCTAACCCACTTACTTCATTTAGCAGATGACCTTTTCTGAGGATAAGGTTGAGAGCATTGTGTCAGCACATTGATTGAGTCTGGATCATCTTGAAGGTTATTTCAGTGTAGCATGGGTGACATTAAGCAAATATGTGAGGAAAACACGGGTGGCAACAGTTGCCAATATAAAGTTAAGAGTTAAACATATTTCTCACTTCCACTACTACTAAAATTCTGAAGAAAAAACCCCTTAATCTTTAAATTTAAAAAACCAGATTACTATGCATTAGACTTCTGCACTAAAGTTTATTATTTCCCTATTACACATACCACAGAAAAAAAAGGAGTTCCAGAAGACACAAGTAACTACTTGAGACATGACAAATCTGTCCTAGACATAAAAGACAGGGGGAAGCTTAGTTTCATTTGCAATTAAAAGTAGACTATGGTAGAAAACTGGGAAACTCAATATTAAGAAGCCCAGGACAATTAACTATTTTCTTAAAGCTCAATTTTATTGTCAGTGACACAGAAGAACCAAGAAATTTACTTTGACTTCTCATAATGGTAGATCTTCAAAGATGCAACAGGAAATTGCAATATGTAACCATGAAGATGATACCAATCATTGCTGAGGAAAGCAATATTTAGGCAGAAATAAATTTCTACTTAACTGGGAACTGATGTAAATAGGATAAAAATGAATACATGAATACTTAAGTGATCTATTTCATGCCATTAAATTACAAAATGAACAAAACTCAAGTCAAAATAACCATTGAGAAAATACAAGTGCAATCAGGTATAAGCAGGCAATGGGCTTCTTTTTCCAGAGAAATCAAAAAAGTGAAAATATAAATTATTTCCTATGTTTAAAGACTTAAGATTTTACTACATAATTCATAGCTATTTTCTTCCACATTTAAGTCAATGAAAACAAGTAAAAGTTAAATTTTAAAAAACCCTCAAACTTCATTATCACACTGGCATCGAAAATTGCTTACAGGAAAACAAATGTTGTTCACCCTTGTTAACAAGATTTAATCTCAATCAGAGACAAAGCACATTTCCCAGAAAGCTGAACTGTGAGATCTACGTGAAAGAGCAAACTTGGAATGCCAGGAGATACTCAAGGTCTGCTGGAACCTTCTGCCATGTCCAAACCCTCTGGTTTAAAGATGATGATAGTGAAGTGCATATACTTTAATAAACATGTCTAAAAATGTTCAACTGAACAGTTCAGTAAATGAATGATGCATCTAATATATTAACTGGATAATTTTATAAAGTCCATAAATTTGCATAGGTAATCTCATCAACCCCACAATCAAATGTGAAATCTCTTCTGTGCTTTTAAATGATGGATATGTATATGTTATGATTCAAAACCCCACAATCAAATGTGAAATCTCTTCTGTGCTTTTAAATGATGGATATGTATATGTTATGATTCAAATAGAGAGTACTGTGTTCTTTTGGCATAATATTAAAGATTCAGCTTGGGTGAAGAGGGAACAATTTTTTGTACTTTGATGCATATATATATATTATATTTATATATATGTATATACACACACTGAATTTTTTTAACTGTATTCTGAGAAGATATTTTTGAAGATTGATGGAAATGTCTTAATCCTCAAGTCTTCGTGTGAAACTAAACACTGTTTCTGCTCTTTGAAAATAATTATTAGCAACGTCTTCTACTTTTGAAAGGCCATATTTCAGGAACAGAACTTTTATAGTAAAATGTACATTCACACAGAGTGGGTGTAAATTACACATTATTTTCTCCTCTCTCCCTTCAGTAAGGACAAGGCTCATGTAGGGAAACCAAATACTTATATTTGCACCCTACCATGAATTACATCACTGCAGCCTGTACTCACCCTCATGATTTGAGCTGATTCCTATACTTTTATCTCATTTGACTACATTAATTTATGCATAGGAAAATTGCTGTCCAAAACAATTATATGTGATCTGGAAATTATGAAGGACATTGAATATGGTTCTCCAACAGACAAACAAATCTCACAATTTACTTACTTCAAAGTAGAATTCATGAAAAGACTGTGTATGCTGTTTGCTCTTTTGTCTGATTCAAGAATTGGTCTTTTTGAAACTGGAAATAGAAATGAGTGGTATATCCAAACAAATGAATCAGCAAAGCATCATCTCCACAAGCTCAATTTTTAATACCTTAGATATGTAAGACCAAATGTTCTAAGTTTCCTGCAACCCACTATCAGCCTACATTTTGAATGTTGATGTACATTTAAAAAAAGAGAGGAAAATTGAACAACATCTGGCAACCTTAACCTTATTTATAAAATTGCATTAATACTCCACTCTGCTTAATTATTCCATAGCTGTATTAAAAATACAAGGACACAAGGAGAAAAATGCAATTTGCAGAAGAAAGCCCTTCTGTTTGTGGCTGTGCCATTTTTTCAATATAGAAAAATATTTATTCATTATCATGTGCTAGCTTGCAATGAAGTGTGAGGTAATATTCTGAAATCTTATTCCATCTTTGCCTGAGGGACATCACAGTATCTAAACCACTTCTACTTTTAGGTAAGGATCTGGTTATGAAGGTTTAGGAACATTGGTCTCATAGACTGTCCAGCAGGAACATGCTAAAACCTGTTATTGCCAAGAGTGAAACATCATTAGAATGTAAAAACCGTCACAGGTTTTTACACATGTAGAATAAAGGTTGGGTTTGGACACTTAACTGAACCTGCAGAAATTAATCTTTTAGTAACGAGCAAGCTATAATTAATGCTCCTTCTAAAGTCATCCGCATGTATAGATTTGGGAACTTTTTCTTTCCTATCTGGATAAGTCTTCTGTCATCTACAAGTTTTTCAAGAATAATTACATATACCTTTGATGTGGAGAACTATTTATACAGTGCCATGTGAATGAAGTTTATAGGAACTTTAATTATAGACCACGATATTGTTAGAACTACATCATTATTTTCTAAAAATTGCAATAGTCCTGTAACATTTCTAGATGTCCTTCACACAGCCTGGTTGGTATCAGAAACCACATCGCTGCCTCCTCAAAATATTTTAGTGGGAGCTGTGTGCCGCAAGGCTCAGAGGACTTTCCTGCAGGAAACTCTGTTGTGACACCTCTACCAGAAAAGACAGCACAGGTTTGTTGGCAGTATCCCAACTACTTTCCTATGCTGAAAGAGGCCAGAACAAATTCTTTTGACACCCAGCCCTCCAGCTTTTAGAAATGGCACACAGAGAAAAGTTATTTGGTGGGTAACAAGATGCTAATGGTTGTGAATGGGTATGCATGAGGTAGCAGGAATTGGAAGTGTTTTAACAGGAGATGGGGACAAGGCCAAAGGAGATGCTCTCTGCATTTATCTGGCATAGAAGACTAACCCTGAGAGCCTCAAACACACTGTTAAACAGCTACTTCTGTAAATCCATGGCAGACGCAACCTCATTTTTTTTTCACTAGAAAAGTTCACTTGCCCTAGTCCAGTTTAAAGTTTTTAGCTTTTATGTGCCACAAAGCCATATTAAATCCTGCTCTATAGGTAATATACTGTTTTACTCAGTATCTGCTATTCTCCTCTGATCTGCATTGATGTTCCCAGGTACCATACTAGGTTACATCACCACATTTCAGAAGCTTCTAAGTCCACAAAATTGTCTATAACTTTTCTAACATTCACTTTTCTTCTGAGCTGCAACTCCAGGCATTGTTCGAGGCTATGCCTATTTCATGAAGCAGATGTGACTGAGACAAGATAATGCCAACCCTTAAAGGGACTTCTCCCTGCAAGCAGATTCTAATACATTGTTGACTTTTATTCTGTTTTCCTATAGCTCCAGTATTGTAACTGTGTCAATATGCAAATAGGTATTACATAATGTTGCCTCTTGGGCTGGAAAAGCAAGATATCTGCATATAGATGTTCATTAAGAAGAATCTAGTACAATATTTTAACATACATAAAAGGAAATCAGCTTCAAGTACAAAAGTTAAAGAACTACAACTTTTTGCTAAGAGCCCCATGTGAACTGCACCTCTCTCGTGTCTCTGAAATAAATACCCTTCTTCAGAAAAAAATGAAGAGAAAAACACATGAATAATACAATAATGTATAATAAAACATGCAGCAACGGAATATGTTATAATTAGTACTTCATAATCACTATACTTTCCTGACACAACTGCAGAGAATCATTCTTGAAGGAGTTATGAGTCAAATTCACCTCCAAGCTACAAAACCCCCCCAAACACCAATGTAACTATTCTCAGATAAACCTACAGTATTCTATACCTGTGTCTGTCTGTTCCTTATTTAAACTGCCTTTTCCTTTATTCAGTGACATTCATTCCTAGCTTATCCTTACAACCCAAGGCTTATGTGCACCACACATGCCATTATCTATATTTATATTCCTATTCTCTAGCTTTGTCTTTCCTTTGGAAGTGTTATCCTGTATGTGTCTGCGGGCTTTATGAATCACAAAAGTTGCTACTTGAAGGGAACACATTGCTTCAGTGCAGAAGCAAGAAACTGAATGTACAGTGAGCTCTGCTACCATAAATATGAAAACAGGATTCCTCCTCTGCTCTGCAGCATCCTTGGTGTCCAGGAAGGTGTCACAGCTCAGGAACACATCCATGAGGCAAGTATCTAACAGCCACCTTGTAAACATGGTTATCAAACCATTGTCCTATCTATGGTGCTTCCAACTTTGCATCATTAAATTACTGCTGTAGTCTGATTACGTTACAAGTACATGTATGCTGTAGTACTTATAAGGAAATATTTTATTACTATTATTGTATAAGGCAAGTATTTGTCCAAAGCTTAAAATGAAAGGTGTCTTACGTGGCAAAGAATAAATGCGAAACAAAATATCTTTGGAAGACACTGAGTTGAAGATAGTGATCTCTCTCATCAGAGTTTTATTATGTCATTGTGTCACAAGTTAGAAGTGGGAACACTGAAAAACTGACCTGTCTCAAGTGGGTTTTAACTGCCACTCAGACTTAGATCATCTCACGGAGCCGTTAGACAAATGGAAGGTATGCAAACCCAATGCCAATGTTTTCCTGGCCACAAGGTCTGTAATAACATCCAATTTGTGTGTAAAGCGGTGAAGCTAAGAAATATTTTCATTACCTTCCCTCTACTAAGCACAGATACAGAAAGACAGACCGAGTCTGATTTTTGCTTTGTAAAGTATCAAGAGCTATTTAAACAAAAAAGTGTTGCCAAGTCAAGGGGGAAAACATAGGACACTTTTCCTTCAAGGAAACCAAAAACCATCCAAGTCTGCAAACTCATAATAATGCAGTGCTGTTTAAAAATTGTCACTACAGATACATGCCAAGGACAAACCTGAAAGGGATGAACTGGAGCAGCTCTCCCTGGAGGCCCATGAGACTGTTCATTTGGATGGAACTGCCTGGCCATTAATAACAATAAATACTAATGATTACCATAAACATAAATGCATGTGACCATAAAGAATGGGTCATCCCCAACCACCGAAAAATAATGGACCCATATTCCTGTGGTCATCATGGTGAATACCAGAAACCCAGCAACAGGAGGATGGAGAGGAGCAGCTCTCTGAGAGGATGCACCACATTCAGTTGTGGTGGTTTAAGCAACCTCTGCACCTCCTCGGGCACACCCTAAACTCCCCATGCAGTATACTGTACACATGGCTGAGATCACCAACAAAAAACCTTCTAGTATCAGACTGCAAAATACACCAACATCTATAGAACACTTAGAGGACTTAATAATATTAAATGCTAAGTTTACTTCCAAGATTTGTTTATTTTTTTGATTTTGGATGAAATCGAACGCATAGAAGGCAGCCTGCCAGCTTAATTACAATTAAAAAATAAAATAAAAAAAAAATCAGTGCTGCACTTTTGTCCTCTTCACTAACCCAAATGTGTTCATGACCTGTCCATTATGGCTATTTGACACATCATTAAATATAGAAAATAACTCTAAATTGTTAACATTTTCTCTAGGATCACTGCACTTGGAAGAAGGTTAGTAGCTGAATATATGGAACTAACATAATACCAACAGTTAAAGAGGCTACTGGCAAACTAGCAAGCAATCCATTTAAAACATCAGAATACATAAAAAAAGTTCTGAAAGCATATTTAAAAATATGCCATATTACCTTCTGAATATCCAGATTTTAAAATGTGTAACCAGTCTAAGTAGTATAATTACACAGCCTAATACATAAAGCTATGAATATAAACAGACAACTAGCTACAGACATTTGCTACATAACTTTAATACCAAGTATATGAAGAAAGATCCCATATAAACAACAATGAATATTAGGATAAAGGAAAAACAGGACGTTATTGTCAAATGTATAATTGTTGTACATGATAATGGTAACATTCCCATGGATTTATATCAGTGGCATGTCCAGCAATGATACCTTCTTTGAAAAAGAATTTTCCCTGACTTTGTTGAGAATAATCTTTTAAGTGACCAGAAATACCAGAAGCTGCACTGACATCATCTATGCTCTGCAGTTACTGTACGTCAATATTCCAGAATAATTTTTAACTCAGAAACCACAGTGAGAATTTTGGTCTGACGAAAGGCAATGATACAGGGACAGTTGTTCAGATGGGGTTGACTATCAATAGATTCCTGAGGGTTTACACCTGTTGAGGATCTACCAATAAATGTTTTTCACACAGGTGATCAGAAAGAATGTTGGGCTAATCCTGGGTGCCTCTTTTCAGCTGTTTTTACCATCACTACAACACTAGGCTGCATTAGAAACTCCTTCATATGAAAAACAGTGTGATCAAGGGAAAAATAATTCTATTTTGGAAAGGTTAAATGTGTTTCAGAACTGAAATTATAGGAATGCAAAAATCAAATAAAATTTGGAAAAGACAAACGTATTACAACAAAGAAAGGCCCTTTTTAAAAAGGAGAATTAATTAGAAGCACGTTAGGAAAATCGAAGGGAAACAATTTTGCTTTCAACCTGTCTGCCTTTACTTCAACTTTGGTAGACTAGAAGCTTTTATGGCTCTATTTTTACCTAAATTCACTTAAACTATATATTTATGGTATGTGCAAATTAATCCATAGTCTTATGAAGAACTAACTTGTCTAAAGCATAGAGAAAATCAGTTTTTAGTACCAGACTTCTGTCTCATGAGAACAACTTTTCATCTTAGTTTCTTTTGCAGTCTTTGTACTGCAGTACCTTCTTTTTAAATTAGTTCCTAGCATGGACAAAGGTGGGCTTTTTTTTTTTTTAAGAAAGAAACTTTACAATTCTAACTGTACACTCCTTAGAGACAATTCTCTAACACAGTTTTTAGCCAAATAAAATCACTTGAGAAGGCCAACGGAAACCAAAAATGAGTTTCTTCTGACGAAGATTTAATGGATTTTAGCTACTAAAATTAATATATTTTAAATCGCTTCCCAAATTATCATTATATGTATTAGGGGTTAAGGAGTATGCCAGCTACCAATTAAATGCAGCCATTTAATAGCACAAAGTAGCCTCACACTACAATTTATGGCATACAGTGAGGAATCCAAAATCCAATTAAAATTACAGGGGGAATTTAGCAGGGCAGAATTTAATTAGCAAAGATAAAATTTTGCCAGGAGACTGTGGCTAACACCTGTTCTGAAGTGTAGAGGGACAAATAATATGTAGTAACAAACATTTGGGTCATAATTTATGTTGCATTTGCTAGACAGTTCCTCCCATCACATTTAGATCCCTGTTTTCCTTAGACTGGGGAATCACTGCTTTCTCAGCTATCAGTGCTGCTACAGAAGTCTCCAACTCATTCCAAAATCCTAATCCAACCCAAGCAGTACTGTTGGAGCACTGAAATGCTGATTTTCGTATTTCTGCACACAATTTAAATCCCATTTATTTGCATCTTTCACCTCCTCTCTGGGAAGCTGCAGAGCTTCCTGTAAGCAGCCATGAGTGGTCACAGGGACACAACGGTTGTGCCCACACCACATGGCAAGCAGGCAAGTGAGCCACCCTCAGGTCTTGTTCCCTTTGTCAGAGAACAAGTTCATATTGGCAGGGAGGACAAATAGTGAGAGAAACTGGCTTCCTTTTTGGGATACAACGAGAATGTCCCATCTGGGAGGATGGTCAAGAGCACCTTCTCAGTCACATATGTGGAACCAAGAAAACTCAGTTCTATCATATTTTTCAAGTTGAATTTAAGATTTTCTTAAATTCTACTATTTACCTTCTGCATGCCCAAAGTAGCAATGAGGACACTTACTTACCTGAAGTTATTTGAACACCTCCTGAAATACAGATGACTAATTTTTTTAAGTGTTCCCAACAGTAGAAATCTTAAAAATTAACTAAAGCCAGAACCGAATAATCACCATTTTCTGTTATATTCTTCTGGTATTTTTTATACTTGCTTAGGAGGAAGTTGGTATTTGCTTTGATACACATGCAAAACATGCCCGGAAACATACCCTTCATTCACAATTCTAGAAGGGATATATTGTCTAATAAGAGCATTTTCTACATCTGGCAAGTTGTTACATTCATTAACATTGTGAATTAAAATCCAAATTCAGTTCTACTATCTATAATGACTGCAGTTAATATTTTTCTCTAGATTCCCTAGCAACTTCATTACCATTAACATCAAGTCACTGGACTACCTCATTGATGAAAGATGAAGCCACTGATTAAGCTGTTTATTATATCCATCAGCATTATACTTATGAGTTAAAATCCTATCCTATTAGTGATGAAAGGAAAGGAATACATATCAGAAACCTAGTATTAATGAACCCTACTGTTAGTAAATCCACATGTAGCTGCAGTGCAGGACAAATAAAGCAACAAGATTAAAGCTTTGAGCTTTGACAGTTACATAATGAGAGAGAAAATAATTTTTAAAACCTCGAAGTAAAGAGTCTTTCAAAAAAGTTCATCTTTGCCACAAGGCAGCCCTTCAAATAACAGAAATATGGAGTACCATTACTGTAATTCTCACATAGGAATTTTAATTCAATTTAGAAAAGATAATTTTTTATTATAAAATGAAGGTGTATGCATTGTATTTCTTTCAATTAATTTTACTGAAAGCAAAACAAAGCCTTGTGATTTGGGAAATTGTGAATTCAATCGATATATTACTGGTTCTCCAAGTTAAATGCTACAACTTAGAGTAGATGAAATAAAAGCAATTACTGGTAATCCTGAACAGAAAAAAGAATGCTTTAGAAGTCCACCTCACCAAGCCATCCAAAGCAATAGAAATTACTATATTTTCTGAAGTGGTTTTATTAAATATATTTGGCTTTAACAAATCTGATTTATTTTGAAAACATGTTTGTTTTTGTAAAGTTGCTTTTACACTGGCAAGAAAGCCTCCAGGGCATGATATGTGCTGTGTGATTGCTATTTGTTTGCGCACTGTGGATTTCCTTCCAACCCACTGCTCACCTAGAGCATTTGGTTACCCTAACTTAGCTCTCAGTCAGCAAGTGACATTAATTATCTGCTGAAAAGTGGCTGTGAGCTGTTGATTAAAGAAATGCCTCAATTCCTGTGTGCACCTAGCATCAATTATAACCTGCATCTATAAAATCAGGTATTTTAATTCTTCCCACAGCAGCACTGCTTTTAAATCTCTGCAATATGTAGTAATCAACAATTTTCAGAAACTAAAACATTACTTAAGATACCTTAAAGGGGGTTTTGGTTCTAAAAATTTAACTGCTCTAACTCTGTCTGACAAAAGGCACACTGAATAAAGAATTGTAGCATAGTCTTGAATCTTCACTTTCTGTTATTGCTCTGTCTCCCAACAGAGAAGATTTAATTGCTGTTATGCTGATCACTATCAATATTTTTTTCACTGTGCTCTCATCCTGCAGCCACTGGGCTGTGGTAGTAAAACAAGACTAAGATTACTGTTGGTAACAGACCTGGGGAACTTTAGGATGTGCAATGCACCACGCTGCTCAGGGAGTTACTAGAACTAGGAAGACAGATAGCTGCCAAGGAAGAAACATCCTTCTGGTGATTAGGCTGGGAATTACAGAGTCCTTTACTCATTTCCCTGTGTAATGGCTGAAGGATCTCTACAGATTGATACAGGCAGAATCAGAGAAACCTTTTTATTTTATTTTAAGCAAAAAGTAACTTCAAGGGGAAAGGAACACACCCTAACTTTCCTTTCACTTATATTCAATGACTATGAAATGAAAATCCGTGGAAAATTCTCTCTCATCTAGTTCATCTTTCTTATTATATTAAGTAATGTGTTTCTTACATGCTTTCTTACTTTGTTGAAGTTGGTTGGTGTTAATACTACCTGACAGTGAACTTTTTATGCTTTTAACTACACGTAGCAACAACAGCAAAATAACAAAACAATCTGTCAGCAGTTCACTTTGGCTGCTCAATAGTTTAAACAGCAAGTAAGTGTTTCTGTGGGAACACAAAGGAACTTTTGAGTCACTTACACGCAGAGATCACTCGACTTAGATACAAGGCTCTACTTTATAATTGAGCTTTTGAAGACAGACATTCCACCTCTTCCATTGATTTTCTGTACATTAACTTGAATAACTAAACCAAAGATTTCTGCATTTGTACATTTATCATTCACTTAGTACTTTAAATAGGGAACTGATACTTTAGAAGAAACAAAAATGCTACCTCATGTTTATATACATATATCTGTATTTATATACATTGCATATCTTTAACACAGACCAATTTAAAGGCTTTTGACTTACACATACAGGTTTTTTTTTTTTCCCCACTGAGTATTTACAAATTCCTCTTATTTCTGTAAGGATATAATGAACTATAGGAATATATTGAAGAATTTGCAATCACTGAGAATCAGAAGTCCCCCACTCTCAGATCTCTTCCCCCGTCCTAATGATGTACTTAGAAAAAAAAAATCACAAATTCAGTTAATAGAAAAGAATAATAATAATTCCAATTGTTTCTCTTCTGCCTAAGAATAATCACTGCTGAGCTGGATTAGCTGTTACTGAAGATTGGAGAAGTCCCACGTTATTGGCATTTAGACAGCTTTGATCAATATGCAAGGCTGAGAAGTCACTTTAACATGTTATTTTTTCACATAATATTGTTTCTTCTTCATCCTAATAATGAATTGCCTTAATAAGAAAAGATTTATAACTGAAATGGGGCAAGACCAACTGAAATGGTAAGAAAATTGAAAAATGTGCAAGGAATATGCTTGAATACATGACTTTGCCTTTATTCATCGCATACTTATCAAAACTATCAGATTTAATCAATAAAAGCTGGGTTGATTCATGATGTAACTGTGCTGATCAGTACTCTATTACTTTAGGCTTTACCTTGGAGACTTAACATATGTGGCTTTCACACAGTGAAGGCAGCTATATCAAATTTAGCCTCTTTCCAAAATCAGATTTTAGTGTCAGTGATCTCAAGCAAATATGCTCCACACATTCCACATCAATTTTGGATTTTACTCTGTAAAAAAGTAAGTAATAGCATAATCTCATCCTTTAAATTAACAACCCCATATCAAACAGAAAGCCTCACAGAGCATCATATCTCCTGTAGATCTTTAGCCCTCAATTGCTTTGACCTCTCACCTGTGCTTTTGGGATTTACACTACAGGAGGACAAAAACCCAAACAAAATAACCCAAAAAATCCCAACAAACCACTTTCAAACCCATCCTACAAACCAGATGAAAGCTCTGGCTGCTTGCAAAGATGAGGAAAATAACTGCAGCATCCAAACCAGCATGACTTTGTTGCACAAGTTTCGCTAAAAACTCTGACCTGAGGGCTTCTCATTGAAATATTCCATATCCTCATGTCTCCTTGAGCTCTGTTGCTATTAATAACATGGGCAGCAGGGCTTATTCTGATCTCTGTTTTGGGGTTTTTTGTGGCTTTTTTAGTTCTTCAAAGGAATGTCTGTTTCTTGTGACAAACATTTATTTTCATACTTGATACTCTACAGTTTTATAAGTAAAGACAAAAAATTATCTGTCCTTGTTGAAGATTGATGGAGACACAAAAGCAGGAATTTTTCTCCTCATTGCTCTCACATTCTTATGTGCAAATGCCCTCAATATTCAAAGTGTTTAGTTTTAGTCAGTCAACTTCCTGTACAGTAAAAAATAAAAGGCACTAATTGAATGTTTCAGATAAAAGAAGGATGGCTTGAGTGTTTCTGAAAATTACAATCTCTTAAGTACTTCTTAAGAAGTAAATTCCAAGTACTTCTCTGTTTTGTAAGAGAAAAGAAAAAAAAAAAAGTCCAAAGTCAAAGAAATAGAGAAAGGGGATCAAATCAGGAATACATGCATATGTTACATAAATGCAATCAGGTGGAGTGCATTTAATCCCCTGGATTTCAATATACCTGCTCTACTTTTCAAGTCTTGTTGGTATTGAAAATCTCTTCATTACCTGAAATAATTTGCTTTCCTTAAAAATACATAGATAAATAATACTGGATTCCTTTTTAAAATGTTATATGTGAATACTGATAGGATAAAAAATATTTTTTAAGTAAATGTAGCAAAAATATAATATAATCCATTAATTGTGTTCAAGCAGGCCAGACGGCGTATAGCTTGTAATCTTCGGGGAGAGACAAATCAGATTAGTGTACTGTCATACACTGCCTAATGCTATCAATTTCTGCTTGGAATCTGCAAGAAAGGCCAAAAATAATAATTGGAAAATTAATGTGTAACAGTCTATAGTATTATCTTATTATGCAGTTTGCACTAATGGGGCCAATCGGTGCACAGTGTGCTTTCTCTTGGGGAGGTCATTAGATGCCTGAATCATAAAACATGTGGAAGAGGAAAAGCTTTACAAAACCAGCTTTAAATAAAGAGGTAATTACATGTAAAGGGCATATTGTTGATAGCAATTATTGCTGCTAACCTGGAAATACAATTGACTTAAGTAGTTGTTCCACAGTAGTACTGTTTCCTATGAGAAGCTATATTATATTATACTTCTCATACTATGGGCAGCTTCTTCCTAATGTTCTATGCTCCTAACAACCCAATCATTCTAGATTACAACAGTTTCAACTCATGTAGTGGGTTTGTTTGCCAGGGAAACATTAATACACTATAAAAATAAACTATAGCACAAATAAATGTCACGACAGGTCACAGAAGTGACCAAATTAGTAGTAAATGTAGAATCAGAAATCTGTTTCCCAGTCTAGTGCTTTCCCACACCAGCTGCTCACCCTTACTGGGACACAACTCTCATAAATGAGCTTTCTTGTCAACCTAATAACAACAATCAGTGACCTGACCTATAAAAAGAAATGCACCTTGTTCTACACCTTAGATCAGCACTCCATAAATAGGAATTTTCATCAAGTGGAGTCTTCAGGGCCTGGTGCAAGTGTGCACCACTTGGAAGTGGGTTACACACCTGAGATATTTAACATTTCCTGCTCCTTTTCCTTGTAACAACTCACATATCCATTAGCATTTAGTCACCAGTTTTCTCTACAAAACACAAACAAAGCCAAAGAAATACCACTCATATGAGTATCGCATGATGTCACCAGGTTGGCTTTTAATCCATGAACCACACAGGAGTGAGCTGCAAAGGCTCTGCTACGCGTGTAGGAAACAGTGTTGAGTGATTGGCTGTGCTTAGATACCCTGACAATTGAAAAAAAAATCAAGGGAAAAGTGCACACAATGTCAGAGACACTAAGCCTTGCTTTCGATATGGTATTAGCTCCTCCAGCTCAGATGACTGATCATTCCAAAGATTACTTTGGAATTAAGAAATTTTCTCTAAGAGAATCTAGAGATATAAATACTTATAACACATAAGAGGTTTTTTTTCTGTGATAAAGAAGATAACTGAAGACACACAGTCCTTCAAATCATGATTATACCTAACCTGAAACCATTCTCATTTTGAATGAACTATGATGATTAAAGCCTCTTAGGATTCAAATATATTTATATAAAGACAGGTACTCATGGGCAAGCACTAAGACCTATGATCAACTGTCCAGATTACAGAGTTGCTGCTTGGATATAAAATGTACATTCCATAGACACAGAATATGATGATTTGAGGAAATTTCCAGTTTCTCCAGCAGAATAAACAAAATATTTATTAAATGTTGATAGTGCAAAAGGACAAAATTAACCTACTGAGAATTCTGAGTGTTTTAATAGTGCAATTTAGGCTAGAGAGAGATTTAGCGTCCCTAAATTCCCAATCCTAATCTTGAGACTCAGACTAGACACCCGGACTCCATATGCAGAAACTGGAAAGAATTAACCTCCAGAAGGGTACATCCCCTTGTAAGCCAGGTTTGACGACCTGATTTCGGGGAGATGTACAACTTTCCGTTGGCAATACAGGTAGAGCCAACAATTTATTTAGCTAGATCATTATCCTCAGGTGATCTAAACAGTAACTCATCAGACAAATGTTACTCTTAAGGCTGTTTTTTTATTTCTCTCAGCATTTAGAGAAGCCCAGCAGAATCACAAAACACAAGGACATTCTCCTGAACCAAAGGAGATGGTCTTTTAATACTGGTCTCATATTATAGGGAAAAAAAATAAAAAAATATTAGGCAGACACAGCCAAGCCACAGTCATGAAACAATATGTTCAATTTGCCTGTGAACTGTGCCATTTTTATATCTGCTATAAGCTCTGGACATTAATAGTCTCAAGAATTGTAAAGCATCACAGATACATGAAGTGTGCTGCTGGCACGTACCCGAACAACATTAAAAAGACTAATATCCTCCAATATCTTTCTTCTCTAAACTATATGAATAAAACATGGGGGCTCTTAAGCCCAGCAATAGATTCCTCTAGTTGAAATCTCTTCCCTTAATTCACTGTGCTGTATACTTGCATTATGACACTGCCCACAGTAAGGCAATCACACGGCATTTTATCCACACAACTCTCCCTACCACACATAACAAGCCAACAGAGACTTACTGTTCTCTGAGATACAGAAAATATTTCAACAACTAAAAGTAACTGTGTACATGGGGTATCTTTTGTGGCAACCTTGTGCTTTCCTGTTACAGAATCTACAAAACTGGGCATAGATTTCTCTCACACAATCATGAGTCTCTAAAAAAAAAGAGCGAGAGCGAGAGAGAGAGAGAGAGAAGGAAGAATAAGTGAAAGAGGGATAATATTCAGTTGCATACATCTTTCAGGGTATCCAGAAAATCTCTCTGAACAAACGTGATCGGAATACATATGTAGTAATAACTTTCATCCTTATTTAAAAGGACTGTTCTTCCACAGCAATGTATTAGATAGGATTTCCTCAGTCCTCCTGTAATGTAGCTAAAAAAATTTTTAAATGAAAAACTTAGCTTTTAAAAAGTGGCTGGAATCTATTTAGACAGCTCTATGAGTAGCCAGAATCCAGTGTGCCTGATCATTTTGTGAAGAGCTGAGCCCTTCCAAGCCCTCACTGTAACAGCACTAGGAGTGATGGCAACTTCCCCTCTTGGGCACTGACCTTTCCCTGGTGCTGGAGAGCTCAGGGCAGTGACAGGGCTGTTGTGCCTCCCCAGAGAGCACTGAGTTGGCAGGGACATGCCATCCCTCCACAGTGCGTTGCACCTGGCCCCCTCAGAGCCCTGACAGGAGATGCCTCCTCACCTCATGTGCAAAGAGCAGGAGCTGCAAAGGGCCTGTCACAGTGTTCAGCACAAGTTTACCTCTTGAGGAAAAAAAACGGTGGAGAGACTTCTGCTCTTTGTCACAGTATTTGATTAATGAGTGTAAGTATTGCCACTGACATAAGGGATATGAGAAAATATTTTAACTGTATCACATGTGGGATTTTGGCAAAATCAGACGGTTGGTTAGTGATACGCTACAGCCCATCACATTAAAAATCATGTTCATCAAAAAATATTTGAATTAAAAACCCTTCCATAACACAAAAAACCATTTACACTTAGGACCAATGTGAATTCTGGAACCCCACTGCAACTCAAAATTTCTTTCCGCATTTATATAAAACCAAGCGGTACAGTAATAAAACCCGTAGTTTATAAATTGCAGCACATTGAAATAATTCAGGATTTTTCTTCACCATTACAGACAGAGCTTTTTCAATTTCAGTTCCACTGGAAAAGACCTTCACTTTATTATTACCATATGAAATTATTTCTGTCAAGGCTTTCTCTGAACGAAGTTCTGTCTTTCACTTTTATTTCTATCAGGTCTTTTTCCTGGGTAAACATGCTAATGCCCAGAGCAGAAGGCAGCAGCAACACAGATTTCCATAGAGCAGGCTGCCGGTCTTCAGCATGCTTCAAACTAGAAGCATAATTTCTTTTTTCATAAACGTATAGAGAAAAAAAAAAAGAGTTTTGCTTCCAACGCTAAGATTTTTCTGAATAAAACCCGTTCTTTGCGTTGTTCTACAAAGATGGCAACTTTCATTATCCTAATAAATTAACAAGAAAAGACATCTCTGTTGCAATCATGTTACATAAACATCTCACAAATAGAGATATATCATTAGATTATATTTTAAGCTCCCATATGTCACTAGAATTCATGCTGAAACCACCTTACAATGCAATCTTTATGACAGATTTCTGCGGATTAACCAGCTTCCAGTTTTCTCTGACATTTTGTTAAAACTTTAATACACTAAGCACTGTCGTTTGACATGCTTTCTGCCACTACTTTTGCCAAGCACAAGCATATGCTACAACACAGCGAAGGCTGCTCTTTGACTTATGTCTTTTACAAGAAAAATGTTTTGCACTGACACTGCATATTGTTTTAAAAGTACTTTGCTGAATAATACTTTATTTTATACATATGGGACTTTGCTTCCACCAGTTTTGTTACTTTTATCATAATCTGTTTAGATAGAGCATGTTAATAGTATGAAACTCACTGATTCTTAAAATGTGTTGCCATTACCTTTCCCCATCATAGCAGAAACCTGCTAAGGTTAATCACAAGAAAGAACTTCTTTAACTAAGGAGCAGGACAGAATACAATACACATAAAATAATGACTGAAGACAGAAAACGGACAGGCTCTTTCCCCTTTATGGGACAGAGCACAGATCACACACTTCACAGGCACACTGTCAGGGGAGTTCCCTGGTATATCCACACTTGAATAAAACATACTGTTCTCCCTTCTTGATGAAGGGTGAAATTTTTCTTGAAAAATCTTAGGTTAGTAAAGATGACTTCCAGATTTGAAACTACAGATAATGAGAAGTTGCAGGGCATGAAGTATCTAAAACTAGATTTCTGTTTCATTCCTACATGTTCATCTGAGAAATCCTGAAAACACTTGCTGCAATACGTGATCTTCAAATGTTGCAGCAAGCCGTTCCCTCCCTTTTGGAGTCAGCTCTGTAAAGAAAAGTGGAACCACATCATCACCATTTCTTCTTCACGCTGGTCTCCTTTGAGGTATTAGGACTAGCTACAACTAATACCTGATACCCAAAAGAATGATTCCTATTAAGCAGCAATATCTGAAGAAACTTAAAAAAAAAGGTGAACATCCCGCCCTAATTTCCAGAATAAAACATTGGAAGCAAAGCAAAGTTAACAGAAACACATTAGTTCTTAAACAGCAACCCAGAATAGTGCCAATTTCATGAACACCGAAAAGCCAGGAATACTGACAAACTGAAATTTCTCAAAACCCAGCAATGCCACTGTAAGTTCCTGAGGACATTTTAAATAATATTGAACATTCTTATGGGCTTTTTCCTTCACTGCCATAAGCAACAGAAATAAAGAAAACACACACAGTACAGATGAAGGGTACTAATTTCGCTCTGAGAAAAAAACCAAAAACGCCCAACCACCAAAACCATCTAGTATTCATTCTCTTTTAAAATATTTTCATAACACAGAAATTACACACACTGGGTAACAGAGAAGATAACTACTTCCCATACCTATTCCAGAGGAAAACCTGAGACAAATTTACAAAGTCAGTCTTTTATAAAGCTCAGCCTGTTTTGTGCCTGCAAATATTGAAAGCTAAACACATCTATGCATACTCAAATACTACTCAATATGTACAGCAATATTGTTTGCTGATGTTTGTATGCACCTGAAGAGGGAGTGTACACCATCACAAGGAGAAAGTGTAGACAATCTTCTACTAGAAAATAAATCAAAACAACCCTTATGATCTTGATTATACTCAGAGACACCCATTCTAGCTCTGCTTCAGACTGGTAGGAGGAAAATGCAAATATAGTCATTGAGTAAGATGTTGAATTCTTCATCTGTTTATCAAGTCTTACTTTTGGGTTTTAATCAACTGTTTATACAATGATAATTTCATGCTGGTGTATCCATCACTCATGCAAAATCTATCAGTAAGGTTAGGGGCAGCTGTACCTCCATGATTCCTGTCAAATGGTTTTCTACTTGTCTTGAGAGCCCTCCTGATGTGGACCACAATGGGTGAAAGTCCATCCCTGCATTTCAGTGTGGTTCTCTTTGTACTTCCCATTCCCATGACCTCCACTTTGAACTTTCACTGCTGCAATTTCAGATCTTCACTGCTTGTCCTATCCAACATGATAGAGAATAGATTCTCTTCACATCTCTTCCTTAAATTCCCCTTTACCAGAGCAACTCTTTCTTCTAAGTCATGTTTTCTAGGACTTGGGTTAACTTTCTTGCTATGCCTTGGATATTTTCTAACTGGTACAAATCTTCCTTGAGGTTCAGCTCTTAGAAGGACATAGCCTGACCACCACGTACTGCCACTACGAGACCACACAGAAAATTTCAGTTATTTTACAAATAGCACTTCCATTTATAGACCCTGATGTCAGCCTTACTTATTGCTGCCAAGGAATCAGTGTCACATCACAATCCATGGTATCTCCCCAAGGTTGGGCTTTTTATTTTGTTTTGATTCCCACACCCCTGTCCTGGGCTGCCATTATCACCTACGTATTTCCCAGTTCTGAGATGCCAGTATTAGATGTAAAATTGGGAATTTGATTTTTTTCAGGCCACCTCTCTAGTGAGAGAACCATAGTGAACCATGAAAACTTAACTCTATCCTTTCAAGCTGCACAAATGTTTTGAAAGTTCCATAGTCTTCAGATCATTAAATGAAAACAGTGAAGAGGGACTTGATAAAAAAATTTCTTTCCTTTAAACTTGATAATCATGTTCATGTTATTTTCCAAATGTGGTTTTCTCTAATCCATGTTTCCCCACCTTGTTTATAAGAATGTCATTCAATACAACATCAGGCACCTTATAAATGTCCAAATATAGGACATCTACTGCCTCCAGCAAACAACTCTGCTGTTCAGAAATCATCCCGGCACCACCACATGAGATCCACTCATGAACAGGAGTGTTAGGTTCAAAATGGAAATGCAGTCACAAAAATAGGAGATATTTGTATTGGCAGGGGGGAGATATAGACAGCTGACCATTTTTGCAGACTAGAGGTTTAAAAATACTAATTGGGCAAATAATTCTGTTGCTCATTTAAAATCATGAACATTTCCAACTCTTACTGTGACTGCCCAGAGGCAATTTTTCTCTGGAGACTGTGCCTCTAACAGTGCCATTGTACTGGCAGCAGTCTCAAGGGCTCCTCAGCTGGCACAGAGGGTGCAAGGTCTCACTGTGCTGCCAGCTTTGCAAACACTCTGGTGCATGTTTTATTAAAGATTTCGAAAGGAGAGTAATCCCTTATTGATGATTCAAACACAAGAACCCAGAAAACAAATAACATGTTCAGCATGGAACTGTGAGTAGTGAGATGGAGTTATGGGGACACTCCCCATAATGTGGCAGGGCACACACACAGACTGCACTGACTTGACATTTGTGCCACAGCCTAGGACAG
Source organism: Callaeas wilsoni (assembly GCA_013398955.1). Lineage (NCBI taxonomy): Eukaryota > Metazoa > Chordata > Aves > Passeriformes > Callaeidae > Callaeas > Callaeas wilsoni. The sequence goes on from VWPU01016803.1 coordinate 66,444, forward strand.
ACCGTTAAAGGCAGTAAGGAAAAATGTAGAAATAACATTTCTGAGCAAGGCATCTTACTACTCCAGTCAACAGAGCATACAGGGAGACATATGCATTGACCCCTAAAACGGCAAGTGGTGACAGAAAACATAGAAAAAGGCAATGACAATCAAAAATCCAAACAGCCCAGAACAGCTTTCACAGCCATAAAGGTTACTTGCCAATTTTCTGTGGGCTGACATCCTTTTAGGAAAATACTCAAAAAAAAAGTTTTGGTTTGGTCATATGTATGGACATACTTCACAGGACATTTAACGTGTCTGGATTCATTACACAAATCACAAGGAATTAAAGTAATCAGCATGTCTGGAAATAACATGGGAACATGAAAGGAGTCAGCTTGGTTTACAATAGATGGATAACAACTGCAAAGCTGGGGCTGGGCTCCCATCCTGGCATTGTGCGATTTATTACCAAATTGTTGGGCTGTGAGGGCACAAGAATGTGGACTTTGTGCAGCTTTGAAAAAATTCTGATGCTTCAGGGATAGGTGGAATTTTACAGATATGTGCAAGACTTTTTTCATTGGTCAAGAGGCCTGTGATAACCTCACTTTTATATACGAGAAAAAAATTGGTCAAGTCAGTGTTCCCCCTCTTCTGTGCACTGAACATTCATAAGCAAGAACAGATATTTTCAGAAATTTTTATATTTCACTCTAATAACCTGAAAACTCAAATCATCAACATCAAGCACACATCAAGTGAATTGGCTGGGTTCCTTTTTAGGAAGATTAGAGCCCTTCATGCTCAGAAAAGAGATTATTGAGACAGGCACCAACTCCAATAGACCATATTTTCTCTCTTAAAATACTCTGGAAGTTACAGAACTTTTTCATTCTTTACTATCATCATTTTTCAGAGATGTCATACAGAGCACACAGACAGGTAAAAAATAGATATGGAATGAATAACCCTGTCCCCTAGATGAAATATTCAACCATTAGCAAGATTTATGGAAGCACAAGCATGTGCATTCCATAAGCCAGCATGTCTACTCTTACAAAACAAATTTCTGAGATATCTATCTGATCATACACTTCCCAAAGCCTTTTTGCACTAGTTTGAACAACTTATAATGCAAAAATGTAATTTAGCTGCAGACACACAGTAAATAACACCCAATAATTTCCGCACCAAAAACTCTTACAAATAAAGAGAACTTCTATCTAAATGCATTTAATGAAATTGTTACATTTATTCTGAAAACCAGACCGATTTTAAAAACTAGCATTTATTTTTGCATTTTTTCCCTTAATTGTAATGCTGTATGGTCAAAAATTGCTATATTGATAAATTGAGAACCGTCAGTTAAGAAGGATTTCATGATGTGCACACTGAGGCACTGATGCCAAATTTAGGAAAAAGTCACAGGACCCAGGATCTCCTTGAGACAACACAAAGCACCAAACTCTGCCTTGTCCAGATGGCAATTGGAGCAGATTGACCTCACACCTTTGACATCTACGAGTAGCCATCAAGAAAACATTGTGTAAATTTCCATCTGAACAGTATAAATCTCATTTAGCCACTCTGTCACATGGATGACAGCAGAACGCTTCCATAGGTAAAACTCCATACACTGATGATATGTTCCCAAGAATCTGGAATGCAAACCCATTTATTAAAGATTCTGGGTATCACCACACATCAACAGTAACAGGTACTGTGAGAGACCAGCAACACTCAGCTCAAAAGAGGTACAACACACTTCAGACTGTGTGTTCCAGTTGCAACAAAGGTGACTTGAGATGGGAACATCTCTTATCCAAACCTCTTTAAGGGTGACAGATTTGGTTAACATTTATTTGATCAGATATTAGGGAGAGATAAGGACTCTGAATCTCTTTCAGCCATATTGACCTGAAAACTACATTGACATCAGCCATTCTCATCACAAACAAAATCAGAACTTAAAAGTTCCACACATATTATAGGAAATACTGACTTATTGATAGATCTGCCTTCTGCAGACAACTGCAATGCAGCGGACAAAACCTAAGACAACCAAGGGGCTGAAAATAGTCCAGGTTAAAGTACACAGAGCTCCACATCAGCTCATCTGCCCTTCTTTGATTCTGTAAGAACAGATGTACACTATCTGCTAATTATCTTCCTCTATGAAACAGACTCTGATAGTTTGCTCCGATATTTTTATAGCATACTTTGATATTTTTATCATCGTTGGAATAACAATTTAGATAAGCAAAGATCTAACCAAAAGGCTTGCCTAATCATCATTCTCATAATTACTTGGGGCTTACATTCATCCTTATGGAAGCAGTTTGCAATCTATTCTGAACAACTCACTAGGGATGACAGCGCTTTAGGTGAGAGCTGAGCTTACTTTTTCAAAGGTCAGACATTTATGGAATAGCCATTATGCATAAGCAAATTAGGAAATTTTGATATACACTTGTAATAACAGAATTATAAGCCCTTAATACAAGGTATTGCCTCCTTTTTTGCAGACTGAGTTCATTTTTGGCTGGTCAAGAGGTCTCATGTGTTGACTTATGAACATGTGGAACCAACACTGCTGTATTTTCAGTTCCAGCTGGAGTCTCCCTAGTGAACGGTGTCCTACCTTCTGGTGAAAATACTTGCCACAATCATCCAAATCCCTGAAGGTAAAGACAACTTTAAAAAACCCCCCAAAATGCAAACAAATTTTAAAAAACCCCACATAGAACAAACAGCTGCTCTAGGCTGCCTTGTGTTTAAGGAAAATATGCTGCATTCCAAACCACAGTATTTTCCCTGTAAGAGAAAGAAATATCACAAAATGACATTGTTTCTATATAACCTGACATCCTACTCACCTCTAGAGCAGCCATATTAACATCTCAGTATTCATTCACAATAACACTTTTCTAGTCCAAGAAGAAACAAACTCACAGAAGTAGTCAGAGGAGCTTGACTTGGTGGGAGGTGCTGGCTAATGCTCAAACAGGAAAGATGTGTATCAGCCCTTTCAAAAACAGCTCATCTTCCAACAGCAGATTTCACACCCAGAAAAAAAGTGCAGTTTTAATCAGCCTAGAGAGCTCCCTATAAAAGCAAGTCATTCTAAGATATAAAGTATGAAAACACGTTACAATGCCTGTTCATATGTGGCCATTACAACTATGAAAATCATCCTTAAATGATAATTACATCACTGCTTTTACAATTTAATATCTGGCAAAATTATAGCCATACCATTCATAATAGGCATATTGACCTAATTTATCAAATATCTTTGTTTAGATTCCTTAAAATCAAAAGCAATTTGGCATCCAGCCATAGAACAAAGTTTACTTGAGTACAGTTTCAAGGCCAAATAAGCGCTAGCACATATGTAAATATGTGCAAATAGGAACTCACTGTTCAGTTACAAAGACCTATCTTCAAAAAAAAGTGACTAAAAGTCTGTTTATGGATAACTTTGCAGCACAAATTGACAGGAATGTGCACAGTACAAATGCTACTTATATTTGCATCACTTTCAAGAATACCCATCTAAAATAAAGATTTTTTTTAAAAAATATATTTTTCAATATATAATTTTTGTATGCAAAAATAGAAAAATTAGCTGACAGGCATTCAGATCTCACAGTCATCTTCTCTCAGCAGATTTCAAATACTTCCTGTGTTTTGCTGTGTTCATAATTCCATTACACTCATAATGAAACACACAGATACAAAAGTTAAAAACACCATTTTATTTTTAAAAGAAAGTTAACATCTTTAGCAAGCACTTTGTAATTTTATAATGCAAGCAAGTTTTCCACAGCTATACAATCAATTCTACAGTGCCATCAGCAGTACGTAAAGTGTCACTGAAAGGGGAAAGAGGAAGAAATGGGAAAAGGGGAAAGAAAATGAGAAAGAAAGGCAAAGAGAGAGGCAAAGAGAGAGGCAAAGAGAGAGGCAAAGAGAGAGGCAAAGAGAGAGGCAGAGAGAGAGGCAAAGAGAGAGGCAAAGAGAGAG
>VWPU01016803.1:70487-157847 GCA_013398955.1 Callaeas wilsoni
AGGCAAAGAGAGAGGCAAAGAGAGAGGCAAAGAGAGAGGCAAAGAGAGAGGCAAAGAGAGAGGCAAAGAGAGAGGCAAAGAGAGAGGCAAAGAGAGAGGCAAAGAGAGAGTGGGAGAAAGAGAGAAAAAGATCAAAAGGGCAAAAGAGAAAAAAAGAGATGGCTATGCTGTACACAGCACATTATAGGGTAAAATGGTAATTTTGGACATAATGAGATGCTAGCCTTTCTGCCATCACAGCAAAATGTAAAACCCAGTTCTTTAATACCATCTTCCCAAAAATGAATAAAAATAGAGATAAGTAAAAGATAGTTCTTCTTGGACAGCAAGATAACAACTTTGATAGGAAGTTAGGTTGATTTTGCAGGAGAAAAGTGTCATGTATTTACCTATAAAGCTGTGGAACTTGCAGAACTTGAAGAAAGTTGTTCTTGAAACCTGAAAGGAAAGCAATACGCTAACTAGTACACGTGCACAGTACCACCACTACCTACTATGGTACAGCAACATAAGCAACTTATAGCGTAAAAGCATTACACTTGCAGCACTTTGATGTACATCTGCTCCCCTGCACACTCCTGTTAGCTGTATGTGAAGAATGAGAATTTCCTTGGCATGGATACCATCCCCAGGACAATAATTCTAACAGAACAGGAGTCCCTAATGTTACTCTTTATATTACTCATTTTTGGTCTGCAGAGAAAAGAAGATAGAGAGGAACCATAGGTAAAATGAAAAAAATCTACTGTTGTGCTCTTTGTCCCTTTACAGAATTTTCCCCAGATTGTGTGTCAGGAACAGGTTACAAGCATCCAGACACAAAAAGTCCCCAAAGGAATAAAATCATAATTCACAAGCAAAAATGTAACTTACGAGCATTTCAGTAGCACTCAGGTTGTCTGTGTAACATTTTGGTGCAGATCATTCTCCCAGAAGTCAGCTGTTGAAGGGATGATTGTTCCACCAACAAACTGTTGGCTCCTTGGAGTCCCCTGATTTTCACTGATGGGCTCCCACACAGTCAGATTCAGATGCCTGCTGTGCTTTTATGAAACTTGTTCCCATAGCAGTCCACAATAGGTGTGTTTGCCTTGAACAAAGCTGTGTCTGATATTGGACAAATATTCACTTCTAATGTATGTTGACTGTCAACTAGCTGTTGAAGAAAACTGGCTAAAAAGTGGTGATTTTATCAGGAAACTGACGTGTAAGGTTATGCGAAATCCACCAAATACTCAAATAATCAACCTTCACACATCAATAAAGTGCGTGGATTCAGCAGCGAATTTTACTCCATCCATGAAATTGCTGACTCCTAATGTTAACAAGGTGCTATTTCCAATGTTGCACAGTACCTGCTCACATCATGTCAGAGGGGAAAGGTGTGTTCTTACATGTAGACTCAAATACTGACTCCCACATTGTTTTTTCTGTTATGTTACTCTGTTTTTATGTGAGATTATTGGCTGGGCTCAGGTAACATCTTGAATTCTGGCTGCAGTGACACATCAGCTGCAAGATGAGACAGGCTTGTATGACAGAAAATGCACATAGTGGATTGCTCTGCAGCTGAGGAGTAGAAGTATGACATACCACAACCTCCAAATCTCTGCATTTCCAATACATTCCTGCTAAACTGACTAATTATATCTGTGCTCCATACCCAATCAAGAAAATGTTTTATGCTGTACAGTCATAGAATATAGAGAATTGCCTTTTAAATGCATATAACGACAAAGATGTTACTGAGCCAAACATCACAATGAAAATTCTGAGATCATTATCCAGGGGAAAAGAACCCTTATTTTGAGAGTTTTTAAACCATAACAAGCAGTGACAGACACACTTCAGTCTATGTAATGGGAATAGTACCTGTGTGACTAAACTGAGATCTGGAACAGATTATACCACACCAGATCATACACAGAAGAAAAACTGTATCATTAACTCTTTGTTAAATCACAGGGCTACTTGTACAACATACTGATTTATTCAGAGCATTCTCATGGTATTGTTATTCTGTTACATGACTTACAATTTTTTCACAATGCAGGTCATGCAGCACTTAGGTTCTATTTCAGATCAGTAACGGTAAATACTTATTCCTGATTCTGTAAGGCAGATGTAGCAGGACAGGATAAATCAGATAGAAAACTTCAATTAAACTTCTTCACTGTTATGGTTAGGCACTGGAACAGGTTTTCTGGGGAGGTTTTTCAATCTCCTTCCTTGGAGGTTTTCTTGACTAGACTGGACAAAGCCCTGAGTACCTTGGTCCGACCACAGAGCTGACCATTTTTTTAACAGATTAGACTAAGGACCTCCTGAGGTCCCTTCCATCCTGAATTATTCCTGAAGTATACCTTGAAATAGAAGTACATATTAATCTACTTAGCGACTTCTCTTTCCTTATGTAAAAAGCAACATTGAAAAAACACACCTTAATTATCGCATAAGAAAAAGGGCAAAAATAAACCCCAACTTTTTTATAAATACAACATAAATGATAAAGACTATTATATTTATTTCTCTCAGTCACTTAGACATCCTTTCCTTTATAAATGTTCATTCACAAAACATGTTTCAGGCTACTTAGAGTAATTATCCGTGTTTCATTTTTGCTCAGAACAAATGCATATCATGAGAAAGTTTATCTAAGAGTTAGAATATTTAATACATAAAAGATACCTTGAATTTCCATCCAAATAATTTTGGACAGTGTGTCAAAAGCACATTGGATAATCTGAGTGGCATAGGTATCAAATATTTCTAAAACTTAACTAGTTTCCCTATGTAGACCTGCATACCAATGCAACATCTTAGCAAACTTGCAGTAGCACTTTCCCACACCAGCTATAGTGGTGTCAGATGGATGGAAGATCGAAGAATTAGCCAGAGGATAACTCCCCTAGCACTGCCAAAAGTTGGATAAGGCTGAATTCTTTTAAAATGAATGACTACTGTCATAAGAAAATATGACTAAGCATATGTCATAAGCAACTCAAACCAAATTTGAGTTCAATATATAAACTTAAGAAATAAGAAGATGGGACTGCATCCAGTAAGAGAAAGTAGCTTGTATTTGCTAAATATGGCTGGAATTTGATCAGCCTGACTAGCAGTACCAAATAATGAGAGCAAATGAAAACAAAATTAACTTGTTTCACAAAACTCTCATCATTAGCAAGGTGTGATCAAGGGATGAAAAGACTGTAATTTTTAACTTTGCCAATGCTGCTTCTAATTCAATTTCTTCTATGTTATTCCAACAAAGTAAAATAATGTTTCCTAGGCTTGTCTATTTGAAAGGTCAACCCTTTCTCAAACCGAATCTAATGTCATAATCAAACTAAAGATGATCTTATTATTCACTCTGGCTTCTACTTGCTGAAACAAAACCAATGAAATTGTTTTCCTGTTCAGTGATCAATGATGCAATATTTTGCATTTGAGCATCAGTAAGAAAAAGTAAAGAAAACGTGGAGTTTGGAAAAAAACAAAACTAAATCGCCCAAACAAAAAAATTCCAACCCTGCTGGAGAATATAGATATTTATTTTCTTTAACAAGAGCCACGGAGGAGAGTTAAGCTCATATTTGAGAGATGAATCTCCAATTCCTGTTCTAGAAATGTAGGCCAAATGGACAAGTATCAGTGACCCAAATACAGAGCACACTCACCAGTGTGGTCATTTGGCTTGCTCCTCAAGCAGCAAATTGAATTCTATTCGGAGAAGGAACCTAATGAGCATTTCCACATCTCGCCCCAGTCCAACTGCTGTCCGTGGGAAAAGAAGGGACACTTCGCCAGAGTAGGGTAAGAGTTGATCCCATTTTGTTTGTTGTTGTTGTTGTTGTTTTGTAAACAGGCCAAAACAGCTTGTCAAATGTAATCTGAATCCACAGTTTTGCAGTGACTCTATTCATTTTCTCATCCTTCCCCCACTTCAGTAATGCAGCATGAGCTGAATAGCATTAGCAAGAGCATTGGCATTAACAGTTTGAGTTGCTGCTATCAGTGACCAAGGGCAAATATAGATCAGACTGACAACAGACTCAAACAAGTACCTTCCTGCCCCCCTAGATGTTTACAAAACTCATCTAAAAAAACCTGAATTCATTCTTTAATGTAATTGATGAACAAAAGACAATTGTAGTTATAGATAGGGAAAAAACCCTCTATCTTAGAAAATAAAATTACTGTAGAAACATATTTCACTTCTTTTCACAGGTATGTGATCACTGTGCGATAGTCACAGTTTGCACTGTCTTCTAAATCAAAAGACCTGAGGTCCAGAGATTCCAGCACTTGATAAATATTATTATTTCATAAAAGCTGTAGTATGTTAAAGAAAATATTACAGTTTGAAAAAGACAGAAGACTGCTTAAGTAACCTGATACCATGAAGAATAAGCCATTATTAGCTTTCAGTACCACTTCCATCCAGTAAAATGGTCTAAAAAATTTTTAAAAGAAGAACCTAACCACATGTGCCCTCCAAGGAAAATAATAAAAACAAAGTATAATCTCAGATCATACAATACACCCTGCTAAGATATGTAACAATATCACATGACTCTTCCAATAGCACTTATAAATACCCTTTTTTCTTGAAGAAGTCACCGGTTACAAGGCATTTGAAAAGAACACCAGACCTACAGAAAAAAATTTGCCTAAAGTATAACACTTTATAACCAAGATCATAAAAAATAATACAAAAAAAAAAGGTGAATATTTACCTTGTAAAATCCATACCTTCTCAAAATAGGACTGTAAAGTGCTAACCCATCAGCGTTCCATACTTCCACATAATTTATTGGATATAAAATTATCAGAGCTTTTGTTAGAAATATATTCTTTTCTTTTGGAAAATACCCTTCTGCACAAGAGATGCCTTCCTGGACATGTAATTTTTCCCCCAAACCTTAGCAAATACATTTGATACTTTCTGAATATGGACTTTTTGAAAAGGGCCATTTTGTGTTTCCCTTGATAAAATGCAGGGTTATTTCTAACAAGGAAAAATTTGCTCTTGTTCAAACTGAATATAAAAGGCAAAATGCATTAAAAGTATTAAAATAATTTGCATTTTGTTTCTGTCTTTATGATTACATATGGTCTCCATATCCAACTGTAGAATGATAAGAAAGAAAAAAAAAGCACTTTAAATTATGAATTTTTCTGTGGAAATCAATGTTGCCAGTATGGTCTGGGGCTGATAGGGACAGATTAGATATTTGTATACTGCATTCCCTTTTAGATTTAAATCCAGGTAGCCTGAAAGCATTAAGAGTCTGTTGCAGAGCTCCTGTACAATTTTTTCTTCATTTGCAAACACTACATCACCTTGTTTGTGCTATGAGAGCTCCCAGGACGCAGAGACTGCTGTAAAGATGTACTGAGATATAATGAAAAAAGGAAATTACTTCCCTCTTGCCTACCTGTAGGGTAATATATCTCGGGTGTTATTTGAGCTCCAGTCTGAAAGCCCAACCGAAGTCCCCAGCTGGGTGTGGGGGTGTCAAAACCTTACAAACACTAGTTCACTTGTACACAGCCCACCCTGATCATATGCACTGATGGTGAGCCTAAATTTCCTTCCTCTCTTCAGACTACCCAGAAGAATCATCTACTGCTGGGGATTATTTTAGCTCTTCCTGAATCATCCCATCTCCACACTGAAGAGGAGTCAAGGATTTCCTGTTCATTTTCAGTATGCATTATGCCACTGAAATTATACCTTTTCTCTTCTCAGCATACTTGAGATGAAATTACTGAGGACAAATAAAGAACAAAGTACCTGTCTCAAGGAAGCCACACTAAAAGCTGATGGTGCCAAAATGGCAATGGACATTGGTGGAATTCATCACTGTTTGCTAAACAACCCATGTCTCTTCTCCACACACAGTGCTATACAGGTTGAATTGGCACAGAATCTAAATTAGGAGATCTCAATATGGAGATGATGAACAAGATGAAAAAAGGGGCACTTTGATAAGACCATCTTCTGTTGATAGAGGAATAGTCTCTCTGCAAGGGCCATGAAGCAAAACAGACTCAGCTGAAGAGACAAAAGGGATGGAATACACATTAAGTCTGACATAAAGAAGAAAAAACAAGTTAACTTTTAAAATTCTATCTGTCAGTGGCCCAGCAGTCATGTGTTTAGCTTTCCACTTACTGTGCAATTGTTGGAAGCGACGTGTTCCCACGGTACCCCCTATGCTGAACACCTCACCGCTGGGGATTGGCAGAGTTTCTTGCCTGGCATCAAACACATTTGCCTCTAACCCAGAAAAGCCTTGCCTGGTCAGCTCCTGGAGTTCTACCATTTGTCCCGTGTGACCTGATTACAGCTTTGATCGATGGCCAGAGCAGCCATCTGCAAAGTACTCAAAGCTTCAGCAAAAGGCTGCTTTGATTTCTTCTCATCACCCTAAAAGTACTCATAAAGTCACCTTGAGCACACAAAGATAACTTCTCTTTCTCGTGTTGATGAGCCTTCATGGATGATCTGATTAGAAAGTGTTTGGTACTGGCCTGCACTGCCACGGGGAGGAATGATACTCTTTTGACCCTGTTTCTGGCTTTTTCCAGATTCTCTTACTGAATGGAAGTTTTTAACCTAGTGTGCTTCTCTGGTGGTTTTGCCACGAAGTAGAAAAAAAAAATCATCTAATTATTTCTGCTCCAAACACTCCAAGCTTTTACATAAATGAAACATCCTGAAAACACTTATTTCACATTCATCAGCGAAGCAGTCCCCCCTGCCTGTCTGAGAGTGCTTTTCCCTGGTCAGTACAGCCACATGGGGAGCTCCCTGTCTGCTAAGGCTTCCGACAGCAGGGCTTTGATCAAAGCTTCTTTAATGCCACAGCTCTAATACACTATGGAAAGTGTTTCTCAGGATATGCTTCTGAGGAGAAACTCAGTGCATTCTTGTTTATTCCACAGCAACAAAGAAATGGCAAAAAAAAAAAAAAATCAAAAACCCCATTTGTCACAAGGCAGATTCTGAATTTTACCTCAGTATAACATAAATCTAGCCAGGCCAAACACATTATGAAACAAGAAAAAAAGGAACTGAAGTAAATTTTTGTCTTTATGTGGCACCACATACTTGAAATGGACAAAGGTCCAGATGTACCAAATGAATCTTGAATAATTGCATTTAAAAATATTCAAAAGAACCACATTAATTTCTGTTAGGCTGAGGATGTGCAATATGATATTTTATTAGTTTATAGGAATATGAAGTATTCATCAAATTCCCTTGTACTTCTTGTTGCCTTTGAGCTCTCACTAGTCTTATGGATGATTAGCTGAGACATTCCTTTCAACAGTTACAATTCCAGAGAGGCAGGAAACAGCAGAGAAATAAAATTATTCTCAAGAATCATCGGAAAATCAGTAATACTAGCTGCAGTGGCAGAGGTAGGGTGCAGAACAGACAGATATTTACTGAGTCAAGTCAATATTCAACTAAAAAAGAAAAAGCTCTCTGTTGCCTACAAGTTGGGAAACAAAAAAATTAATATATAGGAAAATTGATTTCCTTCTGGTATTATAACCCTGCTCTTCAGTATGTTGGAGAATAACAAAGGAAAGGGAGAAGTACAAGAGCTCAGAGTAGACCCCCTTGGACATGATAGCCCACAGGTTTAGAAGCATCTTAGCAAAACTGAATATTCAACAAGCTTCTGCGTTTAAAGGACGTCAGAGTGTGTCTAGCTATATATGGAAAAAAACAGGATTTAATTTCTCAAAACTGATACTTTTTAAACTAATGGGGAATAGTCCTCTCTTACACTTTCAGCATCTCACTAAGACTGCCCTAGACTGAAATAGGAGAAATGTTGTCTCTTATATCCTAATAGATATCACCCCCTCTATGTCATGTTTTATATTTTATATACAACCCTTTTGCATGAGAATTTCTAATTTGCAAATTAATCTAGATTTATGCAAATCTAGGTTAACAAAAACTTGATATTGGCCACAAATTTCAGTAAACATTGATATAAAAAAAAAAAAGTAGCCCAAGCACTTAAGAAGGCATTCAGGTCTGGCATCAGTAAGAGGATGAGAGGAGGAAAGGAACAGAGAAGCAGAGAAAGAATGGAAGGACTTTAGAGAAATTAATATGTACTGAAATGGGATAAAAATCTCTCATTACAACTCAAATGACCTGACTTGACAATAACTCCTTTTTTAAACAATGTATATCTGAACTGCATTTCATAGAAGTATTTGGTATAAGACTAAGAAAAGACAATTAGTAAAGATATGTAAAACGTGTGTAGGAAATCGTACTGCACTGAAAGGTCATGCTCAATACAGAGAATGACTGTAAGCAAAGCTCTTCCTTCTTGACATTAACATTCTTTAGTATTTGTGTGTTAATGTAATTTCTAATGAAACAAAATCAGCAGGCATTGTTAGGACCAAGAATGATCAGAACAAATATAACAAGAACTGGATAACCTTGAGGACTGTAGCAATATTAAGAATATTGATTTATGTGAACAGTGTTATGAGATGCCAAGTCATGTATTCTTAGCACTATGCAAAAAATTCTTCAAAAAGCTAGAAAGAACCCACTGCTGGAAAATGAGTAAGGAAGGGAAAGACCCTATTGTACTGTTCCAGAAAAGACTCTCACCTGTGATAGGCAGTTGTGAAGAAAGGCAGAGATGGCTCTTTGAAGAAAGGCGGGATTAATGCCATAGTGTAATACAGATTTCATCTGGGACACTGTTTATGGTACCCTAATGAAGAACTAACACCAGTTCTGCCTTTCTCTTAATGTACACCTGCATGAGAAAGCTAAAAAAGACTGGAATATTCAATTTAATGAAATGAAGTCTATGAGAAACTACGAGGTTTTCATTAAATGTGTTATGAAGGTCCCAGGAGGGACAGGGAAGACACTGAATGGAAAATGAATTGCAGGCCCAAGCAGTGAGTATTAATTTCACGCCTTCATAGGCATGAAAACACTTGGGGTAGAATTTATAGAATATCTAACCACTACAAGAAGGCAGTGGTGAAGCAGGCATCCAACAGGATCAGTAGGACAAGAAACCAACCTTCTTCAGGCATACAGCTTAACCCCTTTTTAGAAGTGACTATGACTTCAGTACCTCCATTGAATGACTCGGAAAGTCACTTTCAATCTTATTCACCCTGCCCATCTACCTACCAGCATTTCTGCCTGAAGTGATTCATGAAGAGTAGACAGACAGGTTTTCATCAGGACAGAATGACAATTATGAAGACCAATCATTTTCTAAAGCACCGTGACAGTGCTTCAAAACACAGTTCAAGTGTTACTTTATCCACATTCTTTAGTGAACTTTATTATTGCGATGAAATACGGGCTGGCTACACGCAGTAGTCTGATTTAAGTCTATTTTACCTTTGTGATGCTGCAACACAGCTCACAAATCCACAAATGACCCCTGCTTCAGGCATCCCAACTTCTATGGTAACTTCAGCTTCTACCCTTTCTATGATATAATGAGCATTAAGTTTTCCTACCAAATAGAAAAACAACTTTGAGAGCTCAATACCTCAGTTTTTAGGATTGTTTCTCAAAAGATGAGTAAGCTGCATCAAACCTCTATTCTAGATCAGATAAAAGGGAAATTTCAATTTACAAGTTCCACATTCTACGTCTGAATGAGAACAGTGCTCTCATTGAAAAGCAGAGACACAATTTTCTGCTTTGCATAAGGACTGGCCTGACAGGTATTTCCTGGGAATATTTTCCAGAGTGGGTTGTGAAAGGATGAGAGGCAGGTTATCTAGTTTGTGAATCCCAGTAATACTTAGTCATCTCAGCAATGCAGAGAGATGGCAAGACCTTGTTGGCCATTTAAACAATGCTGTAAACAGAGAGAAAGGATTTCCTCTGACTCTCCAGATTCCCACCTTACACACCCAATTGAAAAATAGAAAAATACCAGGTCTTTGCTACAAGAACAATTAAAAGACATTGTCATAGAAAAAATTTTCTCTATAAGCCTGAATTATGCCAATAGTTTTCTCGCACATTATAATCAGCCTAATATATATATACTACCTATATACTGGTGGTATAATAGCTGGCTGTAGGTATGAGATTCTGAATCAAATGCTCTCTATGGAAATTCTATACTGAACTACAAAAAAACCCCAAACAAACTAGATTTTATCCACTCTCAGAGCAAAGTCCAAAACTGCATTTGCTGCTTGTGAATATCAGTACACAGAATTTTAATGATAGTCTCACTCTCCTTACTTATGCATGGAAATTATTTCAGGCAACAGCATCACTAGAATTTTAGCATATCTGTAAATTCCAGTAAAGTGAACGAAATTCGGACACAAATGTAAAGCATATTCTTAAATGTTTTCTCAAACAGAAGTTCAGCCGTACCAAGTTCTTACCAGACTGTAGCACAAATTAAACACAGAAATCCCACATATTTCATAATACAGAAGTTATTTTAAAAATACACGTACTTGTGTACTGTATATTAAAATGTGACATTAGTCTTGAAAGTTCTGATATCATCTTAATTAGAGTGTCAAATAACACGCTTGCAATATTGTCATTATAAAAGTGATCATGAATCTTTTTCAGAGAGAGGCTTTACTTCACAAATTTTATCTACATAAAAAGTTCAATAGACACCAGCCATTAAATCAGTGTATATATAAACAGACTGTTTACATGCATTGAAAGTTTAACTGCAGCACAGTGGTTAGGAAAAAGCCCACAAGACACCTATTTCAAGGACAATTCTAACCTCGCACAGTGGTTAGGAAAAAGCCCACAAGACACCTATTTCAAGGACAATTCTAACCTCGCACAGTGGTTAGGAAAAAGCCCACAAGACACCTATTTCAAGGACAATTCTAACCTCTTGCCTTCCTCTATAAATGGAAACAAGCTGCCACACAGTTCAACAGTAAAGGAGGATAAAGAACTGATAAAAATCCTTGTGCTCCTCACATGAACTCCAACAAAGCATTTGAATGAGACTTTTAAAGCTGTAAATTGTCCATCAAAACACAGAATAACTTTTGCTAATCTTTGGGCCACAAATTACTAATCCATCTGGAAAGCTATTTTTTTCGCATGTGTTTACAAGGATCTAAACATCATCAGACAGAAAGACGGCTGGGTTAATAGCATGTAAAAAAAAAAAAAAAACAACCTCAATAAAACCTGAAAAAAACAGAACTCGACAGAAATAAAAACTCTGAAACAGTTGACGACAGAATAAGTAGGATTTGCAGAAGTACTTACAGCTTTCAATCTCCAGCGTGCAGTTCTGCTCATCCAGTGGATATCTCCGCAGGTCCATCATACAAGCAGCTGTTGTTGTAATTCTGGGAAGGAAAGAGAAGAGTTTGTTAATGTGCCTTGTTCCAGTCTTTCCTTGATCACACTTTGTTGAAAGAAGAAACTGTATTTCCACATAACTGATGCTCTGCCTGGTTTTGCTTGAATGCCATGTCTGCTGCTTGTTTGTAACTAATGCTGTCCCAGGGAGGTTATCCTAGCCTGCTGGTCATGCACAGCTTCCCCTCGACACAAGTATTTTCTGCTGTGTGTTAAGCACAGCTGACTGGCCAAAGCACCTGGGGAACCTGCTTCTACACCATTAAAAAAATGAGAGCATTGGACAGCAGCCATTTGTACAAGCTTTCTTCAAGCTGAAAGGCTGACCAAATGAATTAGCTCAAATCATAAAATCCAAGACAATGATCTCCACAATGGGACCCAAGATGGAGTAGATGGAGTGCCTACAGCACATGCAAATGTAAAACATTAGAGAATCAATGTCTTTACAAGGTATTAATGAGAGATTGGGGGACCAATAGTTTCCTTCTCAAAATCCTGTCTCATGTATGAAGTTTACTACTGGCCTTTCATAGTAGATATGTAGAATATTCAATAATAGTTTAAAAACTTCTTGTACATTCTTTGTTCTGATAAAAAGACTTCAGAGAACTCTTTCATTTGATAGATCTTATTCTTTCTCCTTGAATACCTAAAAAGTGTTCATTAGCAGCAGAAAATCACAGTTGCCTGGTCAAAATTCACTCAAAATTGACTGTAGCAATTATTTCTGCAAGGCACTTAAGAATCTTCACAAGTATGCTTACGGTCCTATCCTACTGGTCTCTTGGAGAAAAGGAACATCTTTTGGCACCAAGTTCTTTCTTCATTCCATACAGGGGTACACATAGAATTGCTTTGGATAATGTTTTTAATCAGTGTGTTTTACCAGAGATGCTTCACAAGAAAGCTTTTTGGAGTGGGACAAAAGTACAGGGAAAAGACTCCTTGGGCTCCTCTCAGTGAAAGCCTTCCAGCTTTTAAAAAAATCAGACTGCTGAGGAATACATATGTGCTGATAGTAAATGCAAACGGAGCAAGCAGAAGCACATATTGGTAAAAAAACCTCTTGACACTTCATACTTGTTTCTTTATTGTTAAATTTAAAGAATAATCAAAAAAATTGCCCTGTTCCAGTATCAATGTAAGACTGATTATTTTGGGGCAAACTTCAAGAAAGGTATACTGAGACCAGAAAAAAATTACAGGTCATTTTTTTTTGTTCGGTTGTGTTTGGATTTTTTGTGGGGAGGTTTGTTGTTTTGATTTCCTCAGTATTTCCATACTTTCCTGTATATTAGAGTCAGGAGTTTTACAAGAGTTTCAGTAGTTCACAGAGGAAAAGGCAGAGCACAGACTTACAGCCAAGGTTTAAATGCACAAAAGAATTGTGGTAAAAGCTAACCTGGTTGACTACTAAGTTTTCTCATAGCTTTCTCTGCACTAAACACTTCCTACCAGAGTCTACCAGATCCAGGGGTTCCACACAGAGACAACCCCCAGCCTGTGCTACCCTTAGCAAAGGGTCTGTTCACATTGATGGAGTGGAGAACTCACAATTCTCACACATTTCCATAGGGTTTTTGAGTGAAAAAAAATCGAGAGGAGCCAAAGGCCACAGACGGCTGGGATAAAAGCTCTGTAGGGAACATTAGCAAATCATTAAAAGGCACAACGCCCTACCTTACCAGAAAGTAAAGAAAATAAAAGTGGCACGGTAAGGAAAATGATTGGTAGAGCAGGGATTTAATCAAGCCAAAACAGAAGTTTTGAATAATGTATTTAATTCAGCTTGCTTGTTCCTTCTTATCTATAATGCAAATCCATTGAAATAAAATCAGAAGTCTGTCCTTTCCTCTCCTAATACCACCCTCATATTTTTGGCCTGACTTCTCCCAGTTATAGTAACGTAGAAAAAGTTCTCTTTCATCTTCATAATTATTTAAACAGCAAAACTACCTTTGGATAATTCTTAGTGGTTTGCAATTCATGGTGATTAACTAAATCAAATTACCAAAGCAAGAGAGTGCAAGAACTACCACCTTGGAATACTTTTAAAGGCAAGAGACATGACCTACCCCTTTTCAGACAGAGGAAGAAACAGCAGTTCATTTTAGAAGTTGGGAACACTTGAAACAGGCCCAAAGCCTCTCGCCCAGAGCAGAGCTGTTTCAATTTTCACAGAAGGAATAAAAGTATTTTTTATACAGCCTATACTAATGCAAAAATTACAACATTCTATTTTGCGTAATGTAACCTTGAGAACAAACAATGAAAAAGTGAAAGCTTTTAAAAAAAATAACACTGTGATTCAAGGCACTGCAGTCATTAGGGATGATACACAATAACAAGTCTCAGAGAAGCACCACATGAAATGAAACACGTCACAGAACTCTCTGTCTCAAATACTCATCTTTTCAAATTTCTATTGCTAAATAAAGATATTTTGTGATACTTTGTGATTCCTAACACTGAAAATGAGTTCTCATCTTCCTCTCTTATGAACTATATTTTGGGTGTAGACTGATTATGAAGTACCAAAAAAGCAAACCCTAAAGCACCATTACACTGACTAAATAAAGTTTTACGAAGTAGACCTAGAGAAAACTTCATGTGTTAAAACAAGCCCACCTACACTGCAAAAAATCTGCACTACGACTGACTTGCAGGGAAAGTAAAGTTTGCCGTCAATAATTCAAAATAATTCAGATAAACTCTTATTTCTGAGAAAGCTGAAAAACTGCTCACCTCCAAATCTTTGTTTGGAGGGTTTGTGATTCAAATAAGAGCTGGAAATTGGCACTACTTCTTTCACAGGCCAAATATGAAGGCCAAAAAGAACTTTTTTTAAACACTTCCAAACTTAAAGTGAGACAGAAAATAATACCTGTATTATAATACTATCCCAGAAGTGCTAGTAGTTCTTATTTTTCAGTTCTATGCAGGGAACAGTTTTTCAAAATCCTATAGACTTTGCTTTTCTGACAAGTTCAAGTGGGATTTGAAATTCAGAATAGCAACTTAAACAGTTCTGACATCACTAGTGAAGAAAAAACACCACTGGAAGACAGGAGAGCAATGCTAATGACATGTGGAGATAGACAGAATCCAATTCCCTCTTGGAGCTGCAATGGCTTTGCAAAGCTGTGGAGAATAAGCAGCAAGAGAAACTTATCTCTGCCCTGGAAGGAAGTAGCCTTGACCTGTAATTACTGGTTTACAGACACACAGAAATGATGAACAGAAGAGTGACAATTTCAGATAGCTCTCCTGAGTGGTAGTTTAGAAACTCTCTAACACCCTCCTCTCCTGTTCTAGCTCTAACAGATCATGATCCTACGGAGTCAAAGAAAGAGCTGAAGCCCAGGAAAACACAAAAACTAATTCTTTCTCTAAATGTACGCACTCATATCCTGTTGAAAGCAGTGTGAAATTCTGCTTCAGATTTGTGTATCTGAAAGCTGAGTGACTCCCCATTAACAGCATCAAGAAGAATCCAAAGAGCTCACAGGGACAACAGACAATCTCTGTCGAGGATTTTATAAGAATTCTCTGTGTGTGGTGACTGGGAGTCAGGAACTCTCTAAATTAGTTACTGAAATAATGCACTGCAGCTAAAGTCACTGTTCACCTTTGCTTCTTGGAAAAAGTCTTCCTGCATGACAGTTGGAAATACCTGTGACAGCAGCAGCCAGCAGAACCGATTTCAAATACCTGGAAATTCTGGGAACAAAATATCAGTGGAATAAATCTCTCTCCTGGATGATAATATTGGATTGAAACATATGTCAAGGTTGTTAGACAAACTAACAGATCTACTTTTAAATAAAATAAATTTATTGCTAATTAGAGAGTTCACAGAATTTTTCCTCCTTCTGCTTATTCACAGAAAAGCTTCCCTTGCATGATCATAGGTTAAGAGTTGGGCACACATCACACTAATAAATAGTGATGTTTCTAAAAATTCAACATTAAATCTGAACATTCAGTTACTGAATCTTTCAACTATAAATCAGCTATAATCTTTCAACTGTAAACAGCATATAGAGTTTTTCAGTGTAGTTTTATAGGAAAAAAAGAACAACTGTTTTATAGATGTTGATGTGCCTATTTGAGATGAAACAATGTGCACATGGTACCCAGAATCTCTAACACGCTCTCTTCTAACACTACTCCTCAACATTTCTTGAGTATTCCAACCTAAGTGCCAACAGCTCACTTTTCTTACTCCATTTGGAACTTGTTATCTAATGACATGTAGATATTTTCCCCTTGTTTTTGTAGTGTGTAATCCTTAGACAGTAAGGTGTTCTCTGAAAGCACGAAGTATATTTGCCAAAGATGGAAGGCATAACCATAATACTAGTTAAGAATACGAAGGATATGATAGTCAAGCATAACCTAAATGTAATACAAGAGAAGAAAAAACTTCTGTAGCTGATAAAACACAGGGAGTCAGAACCCACACAGAAACTTTGACCTCATTAAATTTTGTTTTGCTGAGATTGTTGGTAAAAGAAGCATACTAGATTTTTTAGAGGAAACTAAAATCTATATGCCTCTGATCTTTCTTGGGACGGTGTTCTGCATTTCTCTGCTGAAGTACAGCCTATTGTGCCATCTGCATGCCAGCAGGGAAGAGTCATGGAAAAACAGAGAACTGGGCTCTTATTTCATGGTGTAAGAATTCTGTCACACAAGAATCAGAATTTTGCTGCAGAGTTCCATTCCATTTTCTGCTATACTGCTATATATGTAGCTCCATAAATTGCTCTTTAAGTGAGTGGCATTTCCTACTATCCTGTCACTGTGTCCAAAATTCAGCCATAACATCACCATAATTTAAATCCTTGCAAAAAAGCACACATCACACGGCAGTAAAATCATCTGTTACAATAATCTCAGCTTTAGATTGAATTTATTCAAATCTTTCTCTGAAGTAATATGTTCTTCTCTAGAAAATAACACCTATATAAAATGGCAGAAGAGCTCAGAGGAGCACTTCATAATATTAATATTTTATCACTGAGAAATGTATCCTTGTCTTTCAGCATTCACTTCACTTCTCCCTTTCAAAAGAAATAAATAAAAGGGAGAATGCTAAAACACTACAGGACTTACAGAAAATGAAACCGTATGAGCATGATCAGTAGTATGAAACAAGGAACCTTGGAATAAAGAGTTAGTACATCTCCACTTATCCAGAGTTTATAGTCCTTTTGCTTTACTAACCATCATTGAAAAGGTGGAAGTCTTACTTTCAAATATTTTGCAAAATATGTTTCTTATTCTGGTTGGGAAAATTACATGTCTACTTCACTCAAATAATGTCAGCATTGAAATAAAAAGTGCATTATTTCACTTTCTTTCTCTTAAAAACTTATATTGTTACCATCCAAGTCACACTGCATAAAATAAATCATACATACAAAACATTTTTAAACCAGTTGTTCTGATATTACTTCACATTAAATACAGACTTCCTCAAACTATGGAAGAGAGCTAGAACTTTCCAAGGAGACACATGAATTTGGTGGGTTTTTAATCAGTTCTCACTACCTAAAATAACGAGCTTAGCTCTAACGAGTACATTGGACTGTAAACGTACCCTGCATTAACAATTTTTATTCCAGGAAGATAAAGATACAGTTCCTAATTAACTGAAGTCCTAGAGAAAAAAGGGAATATATTCTCCACTAAATATGCACTGCTTCAATGCACTAATTGTGCAGGTAATATTGCATCTAAAACCACAGAAATATCATGGGTAAAATAATACAAACTTTGCCCACAGGCTACTTTTACATGCCTTCACAGTGTGACAACTACAGTAGCCCAGTGCCTATCTTTGGAAGAACAGTGCCTTGTTTCACTCCAGGACCTGTGTTCCTGGAAATTGACTTCCATGGAGATGCTGGTGATGCTGACACAACCTGCACCTCCCTCTGCTAGTGATGAGCTTGTGGTCTGGATAATGAGCTCTCATAGAAACTGCAGCCACTTCATTATGTTCTTAATCCATGGTTTCTGTGTATTTGATTTCTGCAAAATCCTCCCTTCTCACAAAATGCCACCAACCAAGAATATTACCCATTAGTTGTCTCTTCCAGGAAACTGAGTGGAAGGTATTTTCTCTGTTCTGGAGGAAAAAAGCTCTACTTGAGTTAAAAATTAATGCAAAATTCAAAACAATCTTCAGTAAGAAGTTTTATGATTGCAGTTTGTTTAGTAATTCTTACAGAAGTAGTAAAATAAGAGCCCAAAACTCCCATTCCTCTGGCTTTTGTGAGTCAGACGGCTCATTTTCCACAGGAAATTGTCAAAAGAAATAATAAATACCAGTGGAGTCTTAATAAGCAGAATTACTCCTAGATCCAAAAAAGTGGGAAAAAGTCAGTAAAAAACCCTATAGCATGGACAAGAAGTTTCTTACAACAACCTTTACGATAAAGCATTAACCCATACAATTCTTACAAAACACTGAAAAAAAAGTAAAATGAACTCTCCCTGTCCTAAAACAGGAGTCACGCTTTAAAAACAATCAAACAGGGAGACAGTTAAGAGTCAGCATGAAGGTGAGCTGTAAGAAGCATAGTAGAATACCAGACACTGGTTATTACTTCCTAAGCCAATTTTTATTAGAAATTTTTATCCACACAGACTGGAATGCAAAGAGAGTTGCACTGCCTCTGTGTAGGATTTCTATCAGACCATTTACTTTCTATGCCTTTTCCTCCACTAGACAATCTACTATATAACTTTGCAATTCTAGCAAAAAAGAAAAGCTCACAAACATGCAGTTTCTTTCCTCTTCACTCTGCTCTGACAGAACTTAGCCAGAGCTAGTAATGAAGTGTTTGCTCACCTTTTCTTAATTTCTTCTTCTATTTTCTGTCTATAGACAACCTGATCTTCCCCAAAATGCATCAGAAACTATTTCAGTAGCATGTCGAAGTGATGTGGTACACACAACCATGGGTGATTTGCTGACCATGATAGAGAAGGAGTAAGGGAAAAATCCTTCTCCAAGCAGATCCACAACTACATCATTATGTGTTAACGCTGGTGCCTTGGAGTAACCACCATTGCCCAGGATGTCCTGAGTGCCCCAGTTACTGAAACTTTCTAGAGAGCATTGCACTAGGCCACCTCTATCCACGACCAAGTCTTATAAAAATGTAGGTTTTATTTTTTGGTTTGTGGTTTTTTTTGGTGGTGGGTTTTTTGTTTTTTTTGTTTTTTTGTTTTTTTTTGTTGTGGGTTTTTTTTTTTTTTTTTTTTTTTGTTCTGCTTTTCCTGATGTCAAAATGTCAAAGAGGATGATGTTCTCCCATTCCTTACTTTCTGAACAGGTCTCAAAACAAACTGTCATTCACCAGATATTCAGTTTAAGAAAACAGAGCATGCCAAGTGATCTCTCAAAGTAAGAGCCACAGATCTGTGTCCCAGGGAAGCACATCCTGAGCAACCTGACTCACTGCAGCACAGCTACCTCACTCACTGCAGCTGTAAAGTGCTCTCTACTTGCCACAAAGTGGTCTTGCAAAATGCATCTCCTTATCTCTGGTAACACATCCTCTTTCATTCTCTGAGAGGTGAGCCACTATCAAACAGCTGTAGAAAGTAATTTTATTTTTTAAAACATTTCCCATGAGAACTGGAAGCACATGCACTTGCTAAGCTCATCAGAAGGAGAATGATGTAGCCAAAATCTCCTCTGTCCCCACCTTCCCTCTCCCCTCATGCATCTTGTAGGCTTAAAACAGTGCCACAAGCAAAAAAGAGAACGAGAAACTGTCCCTTTTTGTCCTGCTATTGCACAAGCTGATTAAATCTCCTGTAATCATTCAGTAAAATAACCCAAATATCCTTGTAGTTGACTATTGTCATAAGATCAGTATCATCAGTTTTGCAAATAAATATTTCAGCATATTTCTGATATTTAGGGCAGAGTAAGAGACATGTACCCAAATAAGTAATTTTACCCTACTGACATCCTTTCAAATATCACTGTAATATCAACTGTCAATAAAGGCAGACCACAAACAAATAACACACGTGATCTTAAAGCTCTGAAGCATCTGAAGTACAGCCCTCAGACTTTATGTCTACTATGCTAATGTATTACACTACCACTGGCTAGATTAGCACACTGACACTAATGTCTCAGTCTGCTTTTCATTTTATTGAATGACCATTATTTGTAGTTAGTAGGTCATAATGATTCATTCCCCTGTGGCAATAAGGGGATGGGGATGGTGATGGTGAAGTCCATGGGTAGGTTGTGATGTCCACAGCAGAGCCAATGCACATAATACTAACTGCACGCATGCTTGCATATCCTCACCTGATCAGCATCTTCAGGCGCTGTGTAAAAGCTTTTAAAAGGAAACAATAAGAAACCGGCTTCCCCCTCCTCTCCTGCTCCTTTCTTTTGACTGCAAGTTTCAGGACTTGATACTTTAAGAACCACATCTTTCAGAACTCAACTCAAAGGAAAATTGGAACCCTGTTTTGAAATACTTAGAAGTATCTCTCTTCCTATATACAGTGGGTCTCAAAGTATATGAAAGCATGATTTAAAAGGAAGAAAACAAAAATAGCTTTGAAACACACAGAACAATTCAATCAACTGTGCAGCCATACCAGAAAACACTACTAATTCCATTTTGTGTTCATATTCATCATGAGTGACAAGCAACACAAATGCATTCACACACATGTATATACATAACAACATAAATTACATATGCTCCTTAATCATACTTGATGAATGCTCTTTCTGACTTTTAGGGCTTATCCCTGCAGCTGTATTTTCCTTTTTTTTTTTGGCAGCCAAATACCATTTTCAATCCCTGCCAAACAGGCTAACAAGGATTGGGTGTCAGTGATTAGGAAGTATGACATCTCACCAAGTTTGTTATCCTTGATTTTACACAAATCTTTATTACTAGTAATTCCTGACCTTTACTTCACTACTGCATCACTCAAGTCAATTTTCAGATTTAACACAGAGAACAGAAGCTGACCACAATACTAATGTCATGAGACCCCAGTTAATACCTAGCACTGATCTATAGTTTCATTCCTAAGAATCCAACTTTTTACCATGGTTTTTATCTAATTTTTTTTACATCGTTTGATTTCCTGAATCCTGTAGCTGTTAAAATAAACAATAAAACTGCTGTGAACAAACCTATCATCTTATCCCAAGTGGTTTCAGGTTTTACTTTTTATTGCAAAAAGTTACCATCATATGACTGCAAAAATGTAGTAAGTATAATTGGACTGAATTATTCTTTTTTTTCCACAGCTCTGATGTCATCAGATCACACACACTGCACACAAAGAGATCACTGGCCAGTTTTCAAATCTGTGTTTAATTCATGCCCTTAGGAGTGTCTACACAGCAGCCCCAAGGGCCTATTTCCAGATATTAGAGTGGTACAACTGACAAAATACATAACGACCTGGAACATCACACAAAATTAAAAGATGCACTGTAAAATTACAGATAAGTCCTTGGGGGAAGGTTTTAACGGTTCTTTTGCAGCAACTGTAATGTCCATAGAGTAGTGATTACTGAATAGTGTCGAGTTTATCACTTAGGAATGAGATCATTTTTCCCTAGAACAGGGAGAAATTTAATGGGTCAACAGCACTCCAATTAGTTAGATACCAAAAACATGAGAAAAAAACTCAACCAAAGCCAAAAAATATACCTATAATAAAATTTAGTTTTGATACTGGTGTTAAGACTGCACTGTATAGGTAGTACTTCACATGTCCTCTTGCACAAGTACAGAACTGCAAGACCTGTAGATCCAAGTATCTAAGTACATTATGGGCATCAGACATTGACACCTCACAAAACTGCAGAGGGGTAGGATAAAGACATTTTTAAGACAGAATGAATACTTTCAGTGTCAGAACCTCAATTAAGATTCAAATCTTTTAGTCCAATGTGGCTGATTACAGACTACTTTCAACTACTTTCCTCATTTTTTTACTTTTTTTTAGAACTGAACTACTTCTCATCTGCATGCCATGATCTACAGAAAGGCTGACACTGCCCTGGTAAGTGGGCAGGAGGCAGTATTAGCAAACAAAAAAGGACAAGCAACTCTGCTGCTAATTGCTTTTGAATTGCCTCATTTTGTTGCAGCGATGTTTTTATTTCCAGAAGATATGTTTTGGTTGTATCAAGGATATCACATCATTTATTCTGTAGAATCAACTATTAATTAATATTTTTAAATATCGATTATTTATCAATCAAATATTGATATTATATCTATACTGTATTTAATCCTACAAGTTACCTAAGCAGATGTCCATGTATACCAAGCAGGAGGCCAAATCCTGCACAGAGTAAATAAGATCTGACAAAGATGGACAGTACAAATACAGATAGTGGGTATTCCAGAACAATATGTTGAATTTATAGAAGAGAAATCGCTCACTTAACATGACTACCAGAATTCTTAAAAATGGCTACAATTTATTCGATGATTTTTATTAAATTATTATCTATAAAGCACAGATGAAGGAGACATGATCTTCACCCTTCACTTGAGCCCTGTGTGTCCAGAGTGTCAGTGAGACTTCTCCTGTCCAATTATCAGCTGGATCTGAGGCTGTTTAAGCTGTCTTGAACAAATCACCTGTTTGCACTGTGGTTACATACCTTAGCTCAACAACTATTCCCACATGAACAGTATTTAACTGAGGAAATCAATAAAGATTTAGGAGATAGTTTTAGGCCAAATCCACAGCAAGTAGGTTTGAAATTACAAATTTCTGTTAACCTCAAGTGTTAGGGGGGGAAAGGGGAGGAAGACAAGAAAAACACCTACAGATGATTTTTTAATATAAAATGCTGTAATGGGGAATTGGGAAAAGAAGATCCTTCTTATTCATATAAATGCTTTAGGATAGGTCTGACATGGGCAAAATATGAAGAAGCTTATTCTGCACATTTTATTCTTAAACATTGCTATTTTTCCTGCTCAGGCTGATCTGCAAGTGGAGATCTGTGGGGAAAACCTATTTTGCAGCTATTTCTGATCCTACTTCCTCTTTTCTCTCCTCTGACAGATAGGTCTACTGACATGCACAAGCCAGTAGAATTCTTTTTTATTTTGACCATGAAGAAATAAATTACTTAGAATTGCCTTCTATCACATTCCAGATGTCACGTTTGGCCTCAGTGCTCTCCTCATGTATTTTGTTAGGCTTTTATTGCCCATTTCATATCTGGTCCATTTGGGACACCTAATACTCTTACTGCTTTATATATTAGTAAAGCATCAGGAATATTATTTTGAAAATGGGAAGCCATGTTCTCCTTGAACATTTCAAAATCAGTACCTACATCAATTCAACTCAGCTTTAGCTAAGAGTTTATTGGATATGTGAGAGAAGCATAACAATGAGTCAAACCTAATGACTAAAATTAACAGGCATCTAAGTTAACTCCAGCCATCCTTCTGGAATCCATTTCCCAAGGGCTACATCTCTTGTGCCAAAATTAGGATGCTCAGTCATGACCTTTCTCTTCCTCATCTTAATTTCAGAACATTCATAACTTTGTTCCAAACAGAAACAGGAAAACCACCCAAAAAACTTCTGACATATCAGCTGCATCATACTGGTAAGTATGGACAGCTTGATGAGCTATATAACACACTGAATGCTGGAAATCTAAAGAGAAAAATCTGGACAGCAAATATTCAGTAGGTCCTGTCCTGTTTATGAAATAAAACCTTTGAAAAGTCTCAGTAAGTAGATCTCAGTGGCCAGAACTCTAATCCATACACTGCAAAAATCCTCCACAAACGACAACAAAAAAGTTTCCTCTTAATTACTGTATTTTCCTGCAAAATATGCTTTTTAATAAATTAAATCTGTATTCCCTTAAGACAAGCTTCAGAAATCTTATCAAGGTCCCTTCTTTTCCATTCTAAAGCTAGTAAGATCCATCAGTTTCTGCAAAGTTATTTGCATTTATGATCAATAAAGCCATTAGATTTGGAAGATATGTGACTCTGACGTGCCAAACAGCCTAGGAAGACTGTACACAACCCCATCAGCAGATAGGGTGTGACCTGAGTCTCAAAGAGAGTCTGAGTTCAACTGATTCTAATTAGAGTTTAATCAGGTCTCTGCTTCCCATAGACTTAGGCAGACAGTGGGGATCACTTTTAACATTTTGTGCAGCCAGAACTGCATTTTAACTCTTCACACTGCACTGAAATTTGAATCAATACATGGGCTACATATGAAGGATTTCTTTGTATCATGTACTTTTATAATTTAATTTAGAAAACGTGTCCCCCATTGCTTTTTCTGTTACCTTGTCTATACATGAACCTTCTTTTCTCCAAGAAACAAGTTAAAACTAGTTTACATTTGAGGTAGATGGAAAGTCAGCTGGAAAATGCCAGTCCTACCCAATACAGCCAACATACACCTGATGAGAAATTAAATGTTTATCTCATATATGTCAAACCTGTCCTGGACCCATTCCTTAATTTCTTTCCTTTTTTTTTTTTTTTTTTTCCCCCCCAACCAATCTCTAAAATTACTCCTATGCTTAACTTAAAAGTCTTTTATACATCAACAATAGGACAACACATGCTGCAACTCAGTAAATCAAATTCAGAGCCTTGGGAAGCATTTACTTGATTAAATGCACAGGTGCTTTGAGGTGACTGCAAACACTGGCATAAAGCAAAAGCATCACCGGCACAGCAGGTTCAGCACAGAGCCATCCCCAAGGCACAGCACAGAGGCTGGTGACTGCTGTGTCCCATCCTACACATCCTCACCCTCTCCTAAGTGCAGGTATGTTAGCAATGGCCATCCAGCCACAGCCCTCCAGCAAAATCTACAGAATCACAGAATCATGTACATGTCAACACTGCTATCACTTACCATGGTAAAAAGTCATGGTAGTTTCCACTGTCCCCCTGGCAAGAAGACCTTTTAATTTTTTTAATGTACAAGAATAACACTAGCACAATAATAAAACCACCACTTCCTCCATGAGGCAGAGTGCTCATGGGAAATATGCTGGAACAGCTTTTTAAAAATAACTACTCAACAGCAAAGTCTTAGCAGGGATGGGGACTTCAAGTCAGCGCTGCCTGCAATATGAGGTCAGAAGGAGAGGGTGCTGTGTAACAAAACAGCCACACTTTTATGGGCAAGTAGGTTTCCCAGGACAGAAGAATGGAGTGATACATGAAAAGTATCGTTGCCATGTTTTAAATGGGTAAGATAATTCTTTATAAGCCAGTCCAGCATTTTTCTCATTTCCCAGAACATGTTCTCAAGTATGTAGTTAAATGCTGTGTTAGGAGAAATATCCGTCTGTTTGGGTTTTGTTTGGTTCATTCAGGGTTTTTTAATTGTCACAACATTTCAGTATTTTTCATACAAATTTACTTTCAGATATTTCAAGCACTGACCAGAATTTGCCACTACTGTCATGTATTACCTATGGTCATTTAACTTAATGCTAGAGCCAGTCGCTCTGCAAAATCTCTCTCAGGTGGTAAATCTCATTTCTAACCATAGACCAGAAATTCAGTGAACAATGTCAGCAGTTTAGTAACTCTCTTGTTAAGGTTAAATGTTTTTCCCATGCTGCCTCTCCAAGCTGACAAAAGAGGAAAGTAATCACTGCATTACAAAAACCATTCTTCAGAATTTAGATGTGAGTCTGTTTATATTGTGAGCCACATTTCATAGAGACACAGAAACTGAGGCAATAACCAGCTTGCTCAAAATGGCTCCACTTTTCAGAAGTTTCAACAGTAACCATCTCAAATTTTTGACGTTGAAAGCATTGTGAGTTTGTTTGTGGTGCAGCGGATCTCTCTCAGCTTTCCATTTACTCAGTCTCCTTCTATAAACAGATTCAAACTTGACTTCTATAAACTGATTCAAACTGCCTTAAAAGGGTATTAATAATTTCTCTGTTCTTGGAATAGTAGACACACTTCTAAATTCAGAATACCAGCACCTCACTCAGAGAGCAAACTGCATATTATGCAAAGCCTTTGCATTTTCTGTATAGGTAACAGAAATCATGCTCTGAGTCAAGCCTACAACTCTGTATGGAGGAAAACCAGGCTCCCTTCAGGTTCTTTCTACTTCGTTTTAGGTCCCTTCTTCATTCACATTTCTGACTGTTTATGTCTTGGAAACCTTGACACATGCCAGACACAGCCCTCAGAGTCCCTCTCTCTCTCAGCATCACTTCTTTGTGTCACTCCCAAAGGCTCACCATCTCCTGGCCCCTGGTCCCTGCATGCATTCTAGTAGAGGGGTATTCATCCCTGTATGGCCAGAAACAATAAATATATACTTGATAAGGAGACACTTGTGGTAGAACTCTCATCGCCAGGAAAAGATCTGTAGTTTTTTTAAAAGTAAGCATGAACTTCCTTTAATTGTACCTGATGCACAAGATCTTTCCTAAACAAACAAAAAGCAAAATAGAACAAGCCAAATTACTCTACTATTTTCAAACAATGATCAGGAACACAGCAGTGATACTTAAAAGAAAACAAGCCTTTAAATTATAAGTAAAATATATAAAATCTGCGACTTTGGAGAACAAACCCAGAAAATGTTTGAGCACAGAAATATCAATAATATTGTATGACAGAAGCAATAACAGAAAATCTGGGGAGCAGAATGGCCACAACAGACAGATGAAATCAGAAGAAACAAAATTTTAAGGAATTGTGTTCATTAGTTGTGCCTAAATAACTCCTGTTGTTTCTTGCAAACCATAAAAACAAATAAATGCATGAGTAAAAAAGAAAAGCAAAACAATTAAGCAGTAAAAGTATTTATTTTCTACCTGTCACATACAAATTACACTCAAATTCCAGCAATTAAAAAAGAAATGCTTTTAGTAAAACTTTAATACCTGTAAATCCTGATTTAAATTCTGGCAAGTTTACAGACTGAAAAGTCTGAGAATCTCTTGAATACATAAGGAATGACTTACAGTTACCTGCAGAAACCTGGCACTGCAAGTTTCACATGTTGTTAGCAGGAATGAAGATGAAAATTCAGTGGTCCTGGCTGTGATTTTCTTAAAGGTTTCAGGCAAAGCTTGGTACAGGTGTACTTAAAAGAAGAAAGTGCACATGCAAATTCTGCCTCTTAGCAACAAGATGTGATCATAGTATTGGATTTAAAAGGCAGGTGATGAATCACAAACCCTCATAAATAACGAGATGGCAATACACCCTCTTTGCACAGTGTAAATGCCATGAGAGGAGGAGATGGAAAGGGAACTATCACATAACTAAGCCACTACCATCTGCACAATTAATATATGCTCTAAGCAATGAGGGAGTAGGAGGAAAAGCATCATCACTTATGACTATGTACTCATTAGCCAAGATCCTCATCTTCATTAGACAAACAAATTAAAATTTACATTTACTGAAGCTGTCACAACGGCTCCAAAACAATACTCTAAAAATGGTCCCACTGGATTTGGATGAAAATGATGCCTTTTGAAAGAGTAGTAGGTAAGCAGAAGCATGACATCAAATACACTGACAAGCCAGTGCTATTAATCTAAGGCAACCCTCTTTCCTCCCCATCTCTTCTATAATAAGGAGAAAAATAATAGAGCATATGCTAAATTTTAGTGAAAAACAATGACTCAAGATAATAAAGGTCTGTAATTCAATGGAAAACTGACTACAAAAACACACTACTTTTCCAAAAGTTTTAAGAGCCTGGAGAGACTTCACATTAGAAAACTGCTAAACAGAAAGCATGGATGAGCACAGTGATGAGGTAGAATAGTAAAACTAAGCAAAGCCAGAAGGGGAGAGGATAATGCATTTTCAAAAATAATAAGTAAGCAGGAAAACTTGGTCAGTGCTAAAACTGTATTTGATGAATTCAAAATTGGTGGAGGGGAGAGGTGGGAGTGCTATTTTCATTACTACTCAATATTGAAAATAACACAAAAGTTACGCTCAGAGAAGGGGAATGTTTTGTTAACACTGAGCCTTTGTGCCAACACTGAGGGACTTGTTTACCTAAATGGAAACTCTCTCATGTTCCTGGGCACAAACCATCTTCACTAACACTTTTTTAGTAGATAAATCCCCTGCTGCAGACCTGACACCCTGTTCTCTTAACTGGCATCACATTTCCAGAATGGAAGACAACAGATTGTCACACTAGGCTTGAACAGTCAATGTCTTTTAAAAAGCACATCATGTTTGAACATCATGTTTTCCAGGGCTGGTAAGAGGTGCTGAACAACAAATAACTGCAAGGAATAAAACTTTTCACTTGCTCATCCCTGTCTAAACTAATGAGCAAAATGAATCCTGATACCCTGCTCATTTCTCTCAACCGAAATAGAATTTTAAAAGTCTCAAAGCATAAGGATACTTTATTTCTATAAATAGTTTAGGAGTTGTGCCATGGGCACAATATTAAATTTGCCACATTCCCACCCTAGTTTGCAAGAGTGGGAAATTTGGGATTCTAGTAGTGATATTCAGCCCAGCAGCCTCTCCAGGTTTACCAGCTTGGCCATCACACATCCAGTATCACATAATCTACTGATCCAATACTTTACAAAGCAAAACTAAAACCTGTTTTTACTACATGTTGCACCAACAAATGCAATTTAATAAAAAAGTTATCCAAGTGAAAAAAGCTGCTTTACCAATGCTTTTTTTATTTCATATGGGTGAGTAATAATTATCTTTGCCTATCTGAAGTTTGAGCATTGCATCCATTAGTCATGTATTTTCTAATTTCTTTATATTGATGTAATAGCCATACCTTCCTCTGAACAAATTACTAATAAGGTTCTGTAATACCTATAATGGCAGGTAACATCTAATATTTACTTTCATTCTTGACATTAAACAATAACTACTCTTCATGCACTTTTACTTGTCTTCAGTTCTGTGGGGTAGTGTTACCACTGCTAACAGTTTCAGTGCCTTTGTTCAGTCTTACCCCTGTTTCTAAGACCAAGACACAACCAATTTTCTTAGCAATCCTATAAATCATAAATATAAATTGTACTGAAATTAAAGCCATATTGAAATAAAATGCAAAGATGAACCCTAAAGAAAATTAAATGAGGTGAAGCAGAGAAGATGTGACCAGGTAAGACAGCTAGAATGGGAGTCTATCTCTTTCAATACATGAAAAACACCTTCAGTACTCATGGAAATAAAATATTAACACAGAAAAAAAAACTAAAAAGTGCAAATAAACAAAACTAAAGAAACCACCAAAACACTTACCATAACACCCCAGTATCAGATTCTGAGATATCCCTATACATAACCTTTTCCACATGGTTTGGGAACTAGTGTTAAGTGTTCCATTACAACAAAAGAAAGAATGCCATGATATAAGCTTTGGGTCTGTCCAGTTAAATCAAAGGAGGACCAGAAAAGACATAATGACTGGAGGCCTGACTTAAATGGCAAAGTGCAGCTGCTGTTGATTTACTCCACCTGCAGTATCAGTGGTAACCTACAGAACCATTTATGCAAGGGAAAGGTTTTCTCCTAATCCTTTTTTATAAAGATCTTTATACCCTCAATCAGATTTCAATTTCTTCGAGGATTGTAACTTGCCTCCTCAGATTTTTCAGGTTTTTTTTTGGTTTGGTTTTTGTTTTTGTTTTTTAAGACAAAAAAAAAACTTTAAAAAACATCATAATTCTGAATACTGCAGTATATGCATCTGGAAATTACTCTAGGACTCTTCAAAGCCAGGCTAAGTTTTTTTCGTATTTGTATTATTACAGACATATATAAATGCAAAATAAGAACACCTTCCTGAACACCAGCATTCAACATTTTATCCATATCCTTCAGTTTTAATAATGTGCGAATAATTTACTTGAAATTATGCTGTGACTTCTCTATAACATAAAAGCACCTTGCATTAGAAGATGAAGACAGAAGGCTATGAAAAAGCAATCTTGGGTGTATCTTCAGTTATCTCTTTCTTCAAAAAGAAATAAACTACCTTGTTTGGTTGGGAGAGGGGGTGGATGTTTCTTTAACACATGGCAATGTCCTTAGAAAATTCTTTTTCAGATAAATATTGCAGCTCTTGAATGCATTTCTGGAAGGCATAGCAAAGTTACATGAAAATGACTAATGTCACCTATCTCCTCTTTAAAAATCCAACAGCAACAAAAGTCATCCCCTCTCTGTCGTACACGCCATTTCTCCAGCAACACTAATGCTGTGAAACAATATTCAAAGGCATTTCAGGATAACCATAATGTAGTATTTGTACATTCCAACTATACGTGCTTTGGAGACCCCCTTGCAGAAGCAGCACACAGACTGGTGTTTAAATATGCACAGTGCTTTACACTCAGTTGTTTGCCAAGAATAAGATATACCCTGGGATGGAACTATGAAATAAGCTCCTGTTGTGTGTAATGAAAAACAGGAGAGAAGGATGAATATTCAGTATCTGCCTCCTTGCCTTCGTCTTCGTTTCCATCCCATGCACTGATGGTCATCTCTGCTTTTTACAGAGAGAACCAAATGGAGAAGACACGAGCCATCTTCTGGAGAGTGAATGATAAGATGAAAACACAGGTGATGATATCTCCCTGAAAGGACAGAGCTTATCAGCAAGGTCTAACAATAATTTACCTCCTCAGCTGACCACAAACAAATGTCCTGTAGTCATCTGAGTTCAAGGGATTTCTAAGTTCTTTCCAAATAGTTTTCATTGCCTGAAATTTGTAATATTTCTGTAAAAATATCTGAGGTAGATTGTAACAAGCTTTATGATTACAGTAAATTAATGTTTGCTTGGTTGTCCACATCAGCAGAAGCATTCCAAATTTTGTTGTGTTTCTTCCTATGCAGTATCAACCATCTTGCCTTGTTAAAGTACAAGACTATTATTCTAAAGTGCACATCTCGTTTTTAAGTTGAAAAACCCCCAAAACTACACAAAGAGCTATTGCAGATAGCTAATTTGTGCTAGCATTTCTACCAGTAACAACTGCTGTAAAAACCTGCACAACAACAAAAGTCAGAACAGCAAAGGAAAAAGAGAGAGGACAGAATTTTTGTGGATGTCAAAACTGTGATAAAAAATGTTTTCCTTCTAGATCCAACATCTCTTGTGCTTACCCAGATATCTCCAAATGCGGATAAGTTCTGGATTGAGAGAAACAACACAATGAAGTAGGTTAGAAAAGTTATGGTCCCTAAGAGACAAGCCAGCCAAATAATGCTGGACCACTTGGTCCTAACCCTACTGTTCCAGTTTCCATTAATGCAAATTAAACCGAGATCTCAAAGTGTTTCCCCAACAGCTACACATCCCTTGTTTTTCTCCAAGAAGAGAATGCACCATAACATTTTTCAATATATACTGAATAAATTTTCCATTACCATTTTAAATAGGAAAAAAGCTGGCATGCAACACCTTCTACAGTACAGGGATTGTTAAGGTCTATTACTACATTTTCTATGTGAAAACAAATGTTAGCTTTATAATCCCCTTTGTGGCTTTATAACCCTGTAAAAGGCTTTGGGAAAAGCAGATTTTTCCATATTATAAGGTCATATGCTTTCATATGCCTTTCACTTTTCAAGATAAATTTTTGGAGCAAATATTTTAAAATGTCAGTTTTAAAAAACAGTCCTGAGACAGACCCCTGTCAGTAAATGAAAACTAACCGATGAGCTGTAAACATTTTTTTTGGCAAGACACATGAGGAGCAGGGGGCCACTGTGCAGCAGAAAAATTGTGATATAGTTGCCATTTTGGAAAGACAATGGGATGACTGGCACAACTGCAGGGCTTAGTTCAGGGCCCCTCCCTGCAAGGAAGACATAGATGTATCGGAGCAAGTCCAGAGAAGAGCAATGGAGCTGGGAATGGGTTTGAAGACTGTGTCTTATGTGCAGCAGCTGAGGGACCTGGGGGGGGGCCTCACCCTGGAGAAAAAGAGTCTCAGTGGAGACCTCCTCATTCTCTACAACTCCCTGGCAAGAGGTTGTAGCCAGGTGAGGGTCATTCTCTTCTACCAAGTAACAAGCAAAGGACATGAGTAAAAAGCCTCAGGTTGAACTAGGAGAGGTGTAGATTGCATATTAGGAAAAATTTCTCCACTCTAAGGGCTGTTAAGCATTGTGACAGGCTGCCCTAAAGAGGTGGAGTCATCATCTCTGGAGGAATTTCAAAATGTGTCAGCAGCAGCCACCATAAAAAAAGATATGATAATCCATCAAAGGATGTAATGCATATTTGATATTCTGGAATTACTGCAGTATTTTTTTAAAAACGTGTTCTCAAAAATGACACATACCACATGAAGGTGAAGAAAACAATGACTTCTCAATTCAGAAGCTGAGCAAGATAAGGCACTCTGGCAAACCCTCCCTGTGAAATACTAAATGTGAACTTACAGCCCATAGGCGAGAATAATTTAGGGTCCTGAAGATTTGCTTGTTTCTGAACAACTACCAGAAAAGGTCATGTCCACAGAATACAAATCCTGGGGATCCTTACTGTATTGATTACACCACCTTGAAACACCTTGTACTGAAACAGCAATTTCTGAGGGAACAGTCTCCAGGTCACATCAGTGAGGCAATTGCTGAGGTCCTTTTTGTTCTGACATGACGAACATGTCTCATGTAGTTCTTTCCTTGTGATTTGATCTCACAGTCTTCCTCCTGGCCCTGAGACATTCTTGCCATCTGCTCATACAGATGGCACATTCACGTAAATTTTAAAAAAGGGTTTTCCAAACATTTTTTATTCTCTCTCTTCTCAGATGGTTCTAGACTAGCAGAAGCAGTAAATGTTCTAGGAATGACTATTCAGAAAGAAAAAAAAAACAGAAAAAAAATTTATGATCTTACACAAGTAATTTGGAGGAGAAAAAAATTGTAATCATTGAACAGCAAGTAGAAATATCTGCATTACTGTTTAAAAATCAGTGATAGGCATAGCTTTAATGTGCTCTTCTGCAGAAGCTTACACACATCCTGAGTCTGGAGAACTTACCTGGAAGCACAAACCCCCAGAATTTCTTATAACTTATCCTAGCTTCTGTCCCTCTAAGCAGGACTGAATACTGTTCCAAGAAAAGCTCTCTTCAGTTACTTTGCACATTGAAGACCACAAGAAATATAAATTTTCAGAGAAATAAAGAAATAGACCCAGGAGATACAAGGAAAAAAGACCCCAACAAACCCCTTACACTTGAGGAGTTTAGGCAATTCTTATTTCTCAGAAAACATTTTACCATTCTGTAAAGTTTAATAACAAAGTAGGATAAAACACTGGGTGAAATCAGCAATTATCTCCCCAGAAAATGCATTAAAACACAAAGGAATTTTTTTTTCGGGTGAAAAAAAATCACCCAAACTAGATATTTAACTAGAATAAAAACTAAATCCAAGTACTTGCACCTTCAGATAAGACACTTGGTAGGGAAAAAAACCATATTCTTTCATTCAATAAATAGTATTCTACAATGTCTTACATTAAAAGTGTAAAAGAAAAGCTTCATCTGTAAAATCACAAGAACAACTAGAAAGTGATTATGCATGACCCACAAGAGGTATTATTAGTTCTACAGACAGTGTCCCAACTTTTATTTTTCCTACACATGCACAGCCCCCTGCCCTGCTCCTACTTTTAAGGTCCATCTCAGATTTTACCAATTTTAGTAAAAAAACCCCAATATGCGCAAGCAGAATTTATACATATACAAATATACTGTATTTATTTATCAAATATACATCATATATTTAAGCATGTGTTTGCATACAGACATTTAGCATCTATCCCATTAGCTGAGTCTTGATCAGAGCATTCTGAGATTTTATGTATGTCCTTTCAACTGGAAAATCTCCCTTCTCATGATCACCGATTACCAGCTCAAATGATTTGATCAAAGACATTGCAGAAGAGAAATGATAGATTGCTGCAACTCTAAATTACATAAATTTCTACATTTTAAGATTAAATGTTTGATGACCTCTGTTTTTGGAATATGCAATACCCTTGGAGCAACTTAAACTATTTCATGGTTCTGTAGCTGATGGAGTTTTTCTTACTAATAAAGACTAAATGCCACAGTCTGTCTGTTAGGCAATAAAACTCAGAATTTTCTCACTTCATTGCAATACAATAATTTTGGATAATAGGGCTTTTACTGGAAAGGATTCCAGTGACTTAAAGCTTTTTTTCTTATTAAGCTTAATTGAATTAATTATTCACATACTAATGACTTAACAGCCACTTCATAAAAAAAATAGAAGCAAAAGACCCTTCTGAATACATATCCCATACTTAAAATCTAATAAAGGGACTGAAATAGAAAGATATCTTTGTTTTCTTTCAGATAGGGGAGATATTTAAAACACTGCTACTCTCCCTCCTGTTGAGGATGAAGGGTGAAAAGATGCCATTCCAAATCCTACAGAAAAATGCATATTAATCTATGAGTCCTTAATTGAAAAGAGATATTTATGAGAGTCAATTATCTCCTTTTTTTTTCCAGAAATTGCATCTTTCCTAAAACTGGCTCATTTTGTGAATGGGCTGCTAGGTAGGAAAAGTGGAACAATGTGATTCTGAGAGAATGAAACAGATTTGTGTCTATAACCTGGCCATCCCAAGGTGCACATGAAGACTGGCATTTTATAACTCTTCATAATAATGCTTGGCACTTACGTAGTGTTTTATGGGATCAAAGCACTTTACAAACTAATTAATTAATCTTCACAACACCCCTGTGAGAAGGTAAGTTTTAGCATTCCAATTTACCAAATGGAATAACTGAGCAGAGAAGCTGGATGATTTGTTTCATGTTCAAATCCTCGGTTCACAGAAACAGTATTATTAGAAATAACACTAGTTTTATTTCTCTGCTTTATTCCTTGGAACCTGCAAAAGAACTATATGCATGAGAACGGAAAACAGCATCTGGCCCACACCTTGGGCCAGAGCTGATACCTTGTTAATTTAAAACAACAATTAATTCATTTAAGCAACATGCTGAGATTCAAGTTCCTTTCCTTATGCTGGATCTATATTGACTGTGCAAGAAAAGAGCCATGACCAGACTTGTCCTGCCCCGGGATTTCCAAGTAACGAGATTGGGGTAGTAATGCTTCCTTGTTAATACAGAAATTCTTTGTACTTGAAATTTTACATAATTGTAGAATAGTATTCAATTTTTTTCAAGTCTTCGCAACATGTACATGACTTCAGTTTGAAATGATGTTTTACTATGTTTGCATTTATTTCTGCAAGTTTCCAAAAAGTTCTTGCTTTGATCACTTGCATACAAGATTTAAGGGTTCTTACACATGTCTATGTATACTAACAGCCTTGAAAACCTAGTGTCGTGGGGTGATTCTGTATTCCCCATTGCCGGCTGGGAGTTTTTTTTTTTTGTTTGTTTTGTGCCTTTGGACTGCAGCCGGGAGGACTCTTCGGAGCGGCTCGCTTGACCTTGCGGCTGGAATGTTTACATATTTTTACCCAGCTGGAGACTTTTTTTTCCCCTCTGCTAGTAGCGGAGGCGGTGGGGGGGTTGGTCGCAACCCTTTCTTTTCAGCTGTCGGCTGGAGAGGGACGGAGATCTGCCTCAGCGGCTTCTGCTCCTTCTTGGACGGTTTTTCGGCTTGTTTCATTCATCCGAGAGCAGCTCACCATCTCCGGGACTCCTGGTTGGGACCCCTCGACCCGGCAGAGCCCGGCTGGGCTTTGGGCCTCGGGCCTGGGACGCGTGAGAGAATTGCGGGAGGCCCACCGACCTCCCCCTCTGGGAAGGGAGGGGGAACTCGCTTTGTTAAATAAACAGGGTTTTTTTCACTCTTGTTTGAGAAGTTCCTTTCCCGAACCCGTGAGGGAGGGGCTGCCGGGACATTTGTGTCCAAACTGGCACGTCTGGACACAGAAATTGAATTCACCTCATTTCTTGTGCAAGAGTAAACAACTGTGAATTAGCTTTGGCAAGTGTTGACAAAGGAAAAGTCAGTAGTTGCACCTATAGGTGTGAGCACCAGCACAAACATTACCCACTTAACACAATGGAAATCCTTCTTCACAGACTGATATTCTCATGTTCAAACAAGTATTATAAAAATTATTTTTCACTTCTTCTTTGCAATGCCTATATTGACATATAAAGAAATTTAGTGCTATATGACAAGAAATTATATCCAAAATTAAGAAAACTTGTATTTTTAATTGGAGAACAGAAAGCTACTGACACTTTAGACATCCTAATAAAAATATGCATAATATTTACTTATTTATTTTAAGAAATGGCAACACTACTTTGAGATGCTATTGGTGCTATTTATGCTACAGGGTACCTCATTATAATTTTTATTTCCTCTTCTTCCCCGAGGCTGGACAAGGCCCCAGTTGGAATGAAGAGCTGCACAGTCAAGAGGGGCAGGAATGTGATGGAATCAGAAACACCAGCCCCCTAGACAGAGCATCCAAAATAATATCTTCTCCCCAGAAAAGAAGTCCAGGTTCTTATTAGTTCTTCTGAAATCAGCAAAGTGAGAAAGATTTTGAGAAAATTTTTTGCTTAACATGAATGTGCATTCAAAGTCCTTAGACACCTTCTGTCCAGCTTCTGGAAATATAATTTTATAGCAAAAAAGTAGGACAGGTCTCTTGCCTTCTTGCAGAAGACATTTTGGAATAACAAGGATATTTGAAATAGTGCAGGCAGTTCAAATACATAATTTTAATTCACAGAATCACAAAATTTTAAGGAGTTGGAATGGATCTTAATAAGCATCCAAGTCCCAAACCTCCTGCCATGGGCAGGGACACATCCCACTAGGTTGCTTGAGCCTCCTCCCGCCTGGCCTTGAACACTTCCAGAGTTCCAGCTAGTACAAATGAATGTATGATTTTAAAACTGAAAAATGGAGCTTTTCCTCCAGATTATGCTTAGGATTTAATTAAAATTAAGCCCTGTCAGAAAGAAAAAAAAAAAAACCCAAACCAAAAAAACCCTGCAAAAAAACCACAGTAAAACCTCCCCCAAAAACCACCACTAACAAAAAAATCTAATCCAACCCCAAAACCAAACCAAACCAAACCCAAAAAACCACAAACACCCCCCCAAATTCCCAAACCAAAACACCTCCAAAAAACAAACAAAAAAAAATCCAACAAAAAAGAGGAAAAAAAGGTAGCAAAATAAAGATCAAATGCTTTACTGAAGGGTAGCTGGTGTGAGCAATTCACCTCTCAAATAATATAGTCTGAGATCTAAAGATATTTGCAAAGCAATTGCTTTTAAAATTGTCCATTGGATTTCATAGACAATAAGCTGCCAAGGAGTTAAACTGCTGAACAAGTCTAATAATACAACAAAAATGTCCAATGCTGTTTTACCAGAGCAAAATGTGGGAGAATCTATTTTACTTGCAGAAGTGAAAATTTCCAAGCAGCTGAAACTGAGTGAGCAGACAGCAGAAGGCACAGCTGAGACAACACAAAATACAGTCATCCAGGACTATTTAAGATTCATGTGACTAAATGCTGGTAGCAGGAAATAGAGAACAAAGCAAGGCCATCGTACACATAATTCTCTCATTTGTGGGAGATTACTGTGTTCCATCAGTCAAATAGGAATTATTGCTGGCTGAGTTGGAGACTCATAGCTGCTAATGCATTAGATGAATCTTGGCAAGTAAAACTGTTGGGCTTTCAAATGGGAAAAGTCTTTAATTTCTGAAAAAAACTCCTCTGTTCTGCTTCCTTTTGTTTTCCTTTTGGCTAAAAAGGATGGGAACCTCATTACCTCACAGAAAACGGTTCCTCTCAGGAGTTCTGTATATATTCTATTTTTTCTGTAAAAAACACCCACAAACTTCACTTCCAAAAAGCATAAAACCATCCTACTGAAGAGATACAAAAGCATACAATACTCTTGGGCATGTAATTATCAGTTCTCTACCCACTGTCACAGAGCTCTCACGTGAGGAATGTTGGGACAAGTGTACGCAAGAGTCAATATCTCTGTAAACAGCCTGAGAATGGTGCAAAACCACACAAAAGGTCTTGATTTTCAGCCACTTCTTCAACTATATTTAATCCTTGTATTCTAAACTAAATTTCCCCTTTAGTCTGACACATGGCATCTCAAGACTCTCTCTCAGCAAAGAGGCAAGTTCCAGAAAGACACCATAACATAATTACATGAAAAGCAGTAATTCTAAATTGGCAAATAGAAGGATCTTACTTGTCACAATTCTCAAATCTTGCATTCCCATCCCTGGAAAAAAACTCCAAAAACTTGGTGCTTTAAGAAGCTGCAAAAATCAGAGAAGTGATCCTTCCCCAGGCTTACACAGAAGAAAGCAGAAGACAGCTGAACTTTCCATCCGCATTTTAGAACAGATTTGATGCCAAAAGTCAGGGGAAGTTTTTTCTCTCTCTCTATATATATTTATATATATAAAATTAAATCTAAGAAATAACAAATCTCATCTACTGTAGCACCCATTTCTGCTAAGTGTATTATATAAAACAGATATATTAACACAGAGAAATTTAGTTAAAGCCATATCTTTTCCTCAGTTCTGACTGCACATCTTATTCAAGCTTTGCTCAACCTACTGTAAACTATTCGCTATCCTAGATTTCAATGTCTAAATTTACTGTTCTAAATATGTTGTCAAATCACTAATATCCTCTTGCAAGTCATCTTAACTTCCAGCATAGTAATTTTCCCTGTAATGACTCTTCATATAAGACTATATGTTTACAATTTTCTACCATTTAGGTGATTTAAGTATATCATCTATTGAATGTCCTGGTCTTGGCAGCAATGAATAATTTTCTTGCCAGATGGAATATGAAAAAATATACAAAATAAAACATTTTCCCAAAACTAGATCGCAGCTATCCCTCAGAAATAAAATTCCTTCTTAACTTAAAAGCAACTAGCATGTCATGTTCTCTGTAAAAAAAAAGGTCAAGAATTTAGTTATTCCCTTAACTAATGCCCAGTAGCAATGAAGAAGGCAGGCTATGAGGACAACATACCAATCATTTAGATGACTTGCAGTTCAATGAATTTGGTTACAGCAATCAAAGTAAATGCAACTGAATTCACAGCAACATTTATATGTCTGTGTATGGGATAATGTTTATAAATAGATGTATGGGGAGGTGAAAAAAATTCAGACTGATACTTAAAGGAATCTCAGTTCAGAAAAACGTATCCCAAAGTAAGAATATATGACACAAGTATAATCTAAAGTAAATTAATGCAGCAACAACAGTAGTGATTTTCAGAATAATAGTGTACAGGGGGTTTTAGATATGTGAGAAATACAACTAAGCAGGCATTTTTAAGATGTGGAAGTTACTAAAAACCAGGTATTAAATACATCAGTACTGTGGACACTTGAAATAACATTAACTCTGAGTTGAATTTAGCAGAACTAGATAGATAAAGCCACATAAAGCTATAAAACAAAAACCTTATTAGGATGACAGCATTGATTTCCACTTGGTCCAGTAAAGGCAAAAGCAAAGGCAAACAGCCACTCACACAACCCTGTTGTGTTACCACTGGTGCATCTTCCCCATCCAGCTCAGCGTTTGAAAGACTTTTTAGCCAGAAAGCCTTTCTGAGACTTACTGAGCTGAGTCTGAGGAGGAGGAATCGATTCTACATTTCACAAGATTTGCCTGTGGTTCGTTAAAAATTAGGACATGTAAGAAGGGGTTTTCTTACCATGTCCTCTATTAGGTATCTGTTATGTTCCATAGTCTCTACCCTAGAAGAGACAAGAACCAAAGGTGTCCTTCCCCTCTGTGCTGTTCAACTACACAGCTGCTATAGGAGTGAAGGCAACTGCAGTCCCCAATCTTAGTGCTGGCTAGGGCAGTACAGGGTGACAATCATCCTGCCCCTGCCCTCAGTTACAATTAATTCCAGCACAGCATCAGAACAATGGCAGAATTCACATCCATCATTCATCTTGTGCCAGCTCACAGGGCAAAGAGAACACTTGAAATGCATCAAATAGAGTCTTAGAAGAGACGTAAGAATTGATTATCTGAAATGTGGGATCACTAGGTATACCAGAATACTAGAAAATTATTTCCTAAAGTGTAATTGTTTACCTAGGCAAAAATTTTTCTAAATACCTTTAACTCTGGGCTGTGCACAAGTCCTACAATAGAAAAAAAATCCCGTTTTAGAATTATTCTAAAACCATTTTGCACAAGTCCTACAATAGAAAAAAAATCCCGTTTTAGAATTATTCTAAAACCATTTTGCACAAGTCCTACAATAGAAAAAAAATCCCGTTTTAGAATTATTCTAAAACCATTTTGGATAACATACTGTGATTGCAAGCATTGAAGAAAATAACTCTGGGCTCAAAAGCATTAATAATGATTCCTCTAATTACGTTAAACAGCTTTAAGTAAAAAATAGACACCATTTCACTTTATTGCATCTCATAAAAGACATTAAAACTGATTTGCTATTTATGCTGAATGAAAAGGAGGAAAGATTTCACCCAAAACAATGAAGGAGTACCAACACCAGTTCAGCTCAAAAAAAAAGAAACAAACAAGACTCTCAAAACCTTAAACAAAGTATATTTCACGAAAGGTTTTAAGTTTTTGAAAAATAAATGAACATCAAGAAGAAACTCCCAGAAAACAAAACTTTCTTTTACTTGATTCTTCTATGGACAATTTTTTGTGAGCTCTACTTACTGTTTAGGAACGTTTTAAAAAATAGAAATTATTACAGATGGTTCAGTAGTCAGAATAAAAAATGT
Source organism: Callaeas wilsoni (assembly GCA_013398955.1). Classification (NCBI taxonomy): domain Eukaryota; kingdom Metazoa; phylum Chordata; class Aves; order Passeriformes; family Callaeidae; genus Callaeas; species Callaeas wilsoni. The sequence goes on from VWPU01016803.1 coordinate 110,736, forward strand.
CACAAATAGCAAAAAAAAGTTAACATTATTGAAGACATTAAACGTGGTATTTATTTCTAATGTATTCTAGAAGATAAAAATAAAGATTATGATTTCAGAATGTTAAATCGAAAACCACACCAAAACCATTGTTATGCTCACTCTCACTCCATTAATATAAATGTGTGTTATGTAGTTGGTTTATATTTCACTTAAACTACAACTGCATTTCAAGGAACCAAGTATCTGTTGGTTCATTGAACAATCTCAAAAACTCCAGACTTGCTCCCAGCCATAGTGCCAGAGCCTGAACTGCTCCCACAAAAAACACAATTGGACACAACAAATGTTGGTAAATACAATATCCAGTTCTGCAACATTTTTTATTGTTAACCCAGACAATCCTTTCCTGCTAGTTTGTTACCTATTCACACTGCCTTGTCAGTCACCTTTTGCAGCTATACTTTTTAAATCAATTTCTTAGCAATTATTTATCCTGTTAACATCACTAAACAGATAATTTCCCCAGTTTTCAGAACTTCTCAAGAGTGAAGCCCCTTTACTGATTTCTCCAGTCACCCCTCTCCATACAGTTATACAGAATAACAGGCTGTAAAACGTTTCTAGTCATACCTCATCTTAGTGAAAATCAGAAAGCTGATTCATCTGGGTAGCATACAAACCAATCTAATATTCAATTAAAAATATTTTTAAAACATATCAGTTAAACTGTCAATTCAGCTGTCATATACATTTTCTGGTTTTTCCTCTAATCCTCATTTTGTATTTCATATTTCCATCCCTTTGAAGAAGCAGTTCTAAACCAGGCTTTTAATCCAGAATGAGTACTTCAAATAATATTTACAGTCTTATCTGTTCTTAATACAAGTCTCTGAACTGTACAGTTTATCTCCAAAATTTTTATTAAAAAAAAACCTTTATCCAACCTTAGAATACTTTTTTATTTCCGGAATATCAGCCGTTATATAGAATATAGCAATAAAAAGAAAAGCACTAAAAACAAAACAAAACAAAACAAAAGAAGGAATGATTTTTATTTTTAGCTTTTTAATCATGGTTTTAAATTAAGAGACAGAAGAGTTAGAAATGGTTCATACTAACCTGAGTCCATAAAGGACTGTTCCATCTGGATGCAAACGAATCATTCTGTTCTTCACAGTGACACCATGAACAAAGGACTTCTTGTCATTCAGGAAATAGGTATCGGGCACCCAGAGCTGATCAGCTACTCTGTTGTCCAGTGTAAGGTTTAGAGGTATTACATTATAGGACAGCCTCTTATCCCTCCACGCTTGCTGGAAGTACATTGTCAAGGTATAGTCCTGTGATTAGAAAAAACAAACAAACAAACAAACAAAAAAAGTTTGCATTGAAACAGATAGCATACATATGCAAAAAAATGACAATGCAAATATACATGTATTCATTGTAACTGTTCCTAAAGGCAAACATTTCTGTTCAGAATTTCCATAAGTAGATTTATTTATTTTTACAGTACTGAACATCTTGTATACATTTAAAAACAGCAGTGAGAACACATAGAAGATGGGGCATTTACATTTTATTAATGACTTGGAAGTTCTCATTTCGATATTTAAAAATAAAATTTAAAAAAATGTAGACATTAACAGCCTGCAACTTCTGTAGCACTTTAAAGCCTGTGAGTTCTAGGAAATAGGAAAATTCACAGATCTGAATTTCATTTCAAGGTCTCCACTGTATTCAACAGAGCTCTGGATCAAGCCTTCTGTATCTGAAGCTGCAGTCACCACCCAACGCCTCCCTAAATTAAAATCTCTTCAAAGTCTGTTATCATTCCCCTGGGCACCGAAACCAATGGGAAGCCTCCGAGGTTCCTAGGCTATACACTTTTAGTCTTAATCTTACAGATGAAGTAACTCTGGTTACTTCAGGGGGACATTTCGGAGAGCACAATTAGCATCTGAGTAAATATTCACAGTATTATGAAACATGCATTGTCTTGATGCAGGCCACCACTGTACAGTGCTTCAGAGATGTTTTGACCTTTTGGTGTTTTAAAGAATAATATATTTACAAAGGTTATATCTTTGTAAAAACTGTTATACAGATGCAGAATAATCATTATATTTAGCCAAAAACCCTCTACAAATTATACAAAAAGTGTATTGAGAGCAACCCTGCGGAGAAAGACTTGCATAAATGGCAATGTTAGTTCTCATTCCCTGTTTTATATTGTAAAAGAGAGTCCACTATTTAAAGTATTTTTTATTACAGTTGGAAAAGAAAAGTTTATCTTCGTGCTGAACTACTTTAAAAACATATGCCACAAGTGTGCTTTACAAGCATTTTCATTTAAAAGGATATCTGACATATGAACACCGTATAGAACTTCTCAGAAAATACAAAAGTTTATTTTTCTTATGCAGTTTCACAGACTAAACACCTCAGTAAGAAATCATTGAAATTGGGTTGCTGTAATTATTCTCTTTAAAATGTACAATGTCCACCCTTGAACTAGGGAGGGCCTGTGAGAACTATGGCTATTTCAGCAGAGTTCTGTAAGCAGTGACACAGCACCTTGAAACTAATTCACCCTGCCTCTTCTGCAGAACAGTGTGCACTCAGATGAATCAGTATAAACGATTTTTTTAATAGAAATGTGCGTTTCAGTGGTGAAAACACTTATTTTTTGCCTCATCCTTCCCCAGAAGAGCCCATGTACATGGGCTTCAAAATGCCTCTTCATTTTCAGTGAAGCAGGGGGAAATACATGTTCTGTTGTGAATAGCTACTGCATTTCTACCTTACCAACACAAACCACAAATGGTAATTGCTGTCCCTTCAGTGTTCCTGTCTGCACTGGTTAAAGGACAATTTCCTTCCCCTTCTGTGCCCCGGCCATGCCGGGAACACCGGCACCTTTGGCCAGGTGTCACAACAGTGACTCTGCAGGAACTCAAGTAGGTAAACACCAAATAAGCCTTCTCAATTATTCTACTACCAAATATATTAACCTGGTAGCTGTTCTACAATCTCATCAGTTTTAATGATCTGAAATCTCTTCCCCTTCCCATCTCCTAAGGGTCAGGATGAGATTCTGCTTGCAAGAATGTTCCACCTGCTTCTGAAGAATTTTACTGTAATGCTTCATCACTGTTCTGCAGGATTTGATTCATAACCAGCTACCAGAAAATCTTCAGTAGGAAAATTTATTAGTCTCATTATACCAATATATCACATCATCAAGTAATGATCTGTAGCAATTGTTTCTCTATTATCCTCGGAATGCTGCATTTTATTCCTATTCCAAGGAATAACCTACATGTATTAATATACTGCATAAATACATAGAACATGCTTTCCTTTTTACACCTCAGTAAAAGAGGAAAAGAAGAGGAGGAAAACCCCTAAACATACATGGTTCATTGCACAGAAGTGAATTACATAAAACTGTAAATTTGGAGCTCTGGCATTGCTGAAAGAAAAGCTAAGTCACCAGGCTTGAGTTTAAAATCAAACACACTGTGCTCCAGAAAGAGCTGGTGTTCCGACTAAAAATTAGTTGTCATCTGTTGGCCCTAGTTTTCAGATGTGACTGGAGTTTCTGATGGTCAAAACAGAACTCCTTTGAAACTGTTACAAAACTCTCACAACCTTTTAAATTTAGGTTTTTATTTTTAATGATAATTTTAAAAAATCCCCAGGATGTACCACGCTACATATTTCAAAGTGAAATCGATAAGATAGGAAAAAAGCAAAACCTGTCACATAAACTGCAATTTATTCCTTAGAAAGGAGAGAGGCATCTGTTTTCAAAATCCCAAATGAAAGAGGAATTCAAAAAAGATGTGCAGGTACAAAATGTCCCTAAAGTATCCCAAGACCCTTTATACTTTGAGATTAAGAACATTCTCATCTAAGAGGAATACTGCAAGAAAAAAGACTGTTAAACTCACATTAAATATGGGCATTCCCCTCTATTCTAAGGATAAATATCAAAACAAACATGTAAATAACTTGTTTCTAGGAAGAAAGACACATCAAAGAAGTAGAGGAATAGAAGTAAAGGACAATTTTAATTTATTAAGGTTTAGCATCCTTTTAAGTTCACAGAATGGGATTGTTAGAAACAGTGTAAGTTTGAAGAGGAAACACGAGCAAATTCATTTTCACAGGCTTGCACAAGGGACTAATTATAATGAGCTGAGAGAACTCCAAGCCCAAAGCTCCTGATGATGGTGTCTGTGTAAACCACTACACAGACAGCAACTACAAAGGTACAGACTGTTTGCAGCACAGGCACATAGACACATTTTACCCATAGAAATAAAGAGGTTCCTCAGTTGTTCTGGACATGTGAAGCTTGAAATGCCATATAAAATTGTATTAGTGTCGACAAATTTGCAAGAAAAACCTAAAATATAAATAAGCAAACATATTTTCTGTAAATAATACCAATTTTGTAGCTTTCTTTATTATTCCATTGTTTGCTGAGATTTAAATATAATAAAGTTTTTTTGTTCTGTCCAGAGCAAAAATTCAGGCATTAGAAAATGGATCATTACCCCTATTCTATTATGATCAAAGAAAAGATGTCTCCTCCTTCTCTTACCTCACCTTCCCACTTTTCCTCTTATTTCATACAATGAACAGAAGAGGAGCAAACATAAGACAAAGTTAATCTTTAGGCATAGTTTTCTATATGAATAAAAAAGTATTAAACAGTTTCATTAGTATTAGCATATTAATGAGTAACTTTTATCCTGCACATTAACTCTGTGCAGTGGTTGTCTGCAAACATTTTAGCTGCTGGAAGTGTAAATACACTGAGAGATTTAAACTTGTATTTAGATAAATCGAATTATTACAGACAGACATGGTGTCAGTGAATGACCATCAATTTCAGCGACATAACAGAAGATACTGGACAGGAAAGCATCAAATCTGAATACTAGCATTCTTACTTATATTCTCACATTTCATTCAAGCTCTCAAATAAATGTTTTAAGTCAAAAAAAGAAAAAATAGTTTGGGCCTATTATTAGTTAAAAAAGATTAGAACACAGGCCTTAGCTAAACCTGCCCATGGGCCAATAACTGACATACTGTTGATCCTCTCTTTATATTGCAAAAAGGATCAAGGCAAAAAAGGAAATAGAGGTCATGAATATTCACAATGACAGTGGGTGTCTAATACAAAAGAATATACCAAATGTAAGTTTTTTTCAAAGCATGATAATAAGGTCCAATATGAGAAAACACGTTTAAAATATAGCTCTTTCTTATGCATTACACAAATCAGGACTGATTCACACTGCAGCTTAAAACTGTAACCAACACTTGTATTAACAGGAATAGAAAACAGCTACTGAAACACTGGAAGCAGTAAAGGCAGGAAACTTCAGAGAAAAAAAAAAAGCGGAAGGAATATATACTATCTAATGTATATAATATACATTCTGTATATTGCAAATATAGTGTAAGACAGCATGAAGTTGAAGAAGCTATTTACCACTGATTTGCAGTAATGAATGGAGAACTCATTTGTGGTTTGGCTTAAGTCCACTCCTCAACACATTCCTGGTTATTGCTAACTTGTAAAAATGCTTTACTACATTTCCACGTATGGCTATTTTAAAACAATATAATTTCCTTCTGAAAATGCTTGAAGCTGAAGATCTTGCCTGAACACTGTATTTATTTAACATGTACATTTAAAAAGCTGTTTGTTGATAACATTTGAAAGTGCTGATTAACAGTCCTTTCAATCCTCTTTTTGTTTAAAACCAAGCACTACAACATGCCTATCTCAGTCTCTCATTGAGAAAAAATGTAAAAAGTCTGCTTAACGCTGGAGATACCATAAAGTGCACAAAGTGACTTATATAAAAGTAGAAAGAACTGTTGCAAGAATTGGTGATACCAAAGAAATGCCCAAATAGTCATATGCCCCTTCAAATAAAGTATTTTTCACATTCTGTAAACTTTTACTTCAAAATAAACAAAAAACCCCTCAAAACAAATAAAAAAGCCACAAACAATGGCATCAGGAACCTTACACAGAATTCAAGCTGATCTCTCTCAATCTATCAAATCCCATTTCCCAAGCTTGCTTTAAATCTGTGAAACACTTGTAATTAACTGAGTCTCCTAAAACTTACTAGGGGAGTTTTCCTTGATGGGAATTATATCTTCTCAAGTTTATGATCTTTCCAAAAAGAAAAAGATCCCAACAACAAGCTTACCATTTATTTTGCTGCAACTCTTCCTGAATTATTCATCAGCAATTCTCATTTGTCAGCTGAACAAAGCAGCAAAGATGGGCTGTTTATCTCCCACCACGGTTCTCAGAAAAACACAATGTTATTGAATCAAGCAAGAGACTTGGGTATGAAAGCCAAACGACTGTCAGCAGAGCTCGACTCCTTAGCATGAAACTTTTGATCCTGATTACATGAAATCTGTAATAAGAGACTGTAGGATTTCAGCAACAAGATCATGAATTTGTGTCTCCTTAGCACTACTAAGGGTAGCCAATATTTATATTGTTTGTCCGTGGTGATTTAGATAACGACATGACCTCAGAGTACAATGGATTTCATGCACTGAAGTGAAATGAAGCAGCTCTGGCTGATATGTTTCCTGTAACCTTAATTGGTTTAGCAAGACGCTGTGACACTTGATTTTCATTTCTAACAAGTCATCCAGACTGAAGCATGATACTGCACTTTGCACAAGCCAGCAATCTGCCTGTCACCTCAGTCAATCAGTATCTGCCATAGGTCTTTTAGCTCTCTCTGATTTGCTGTCTCTTGATAATAAGAGGAAGATTGATTAAAGTGAACCTGGACTGAAAACTGCAATCTAACTGCTACTTGGTTAAGAGAGTCACGTGCCTTGAGATCCTCAGATTATTCTCTTTTGAAAGAATCTCATTATCCTGATACAGCACTGCAGGATTCTCAGATGAACAAAGCAAATGCAGAGTATAATGAATAAATGCAACTATACTCACTTAAAAGAAGCTATGAAAACAGAAGTTTTCTGCCTCAGCCAAAATTATTATTTAGTCATGTCTTTGAAGTAAAATAAAATATTTTAGGCCACAAGATATATCAAAAAGTTTATTTCTATTTGAATTTTAACGTTTTCTTTACTTGTGTATCTCAAGTTATCTCCCAGAGTTCACAGATCATTCCCTATGTAATTGTACAATTCCACAGATCTGCAGAAAGGTAAATACCTTCAACAGAAATCATATTTATACTGCTTTTTATTATAGCCTATTATATAATTGCCTTGCAAAAGAGTAGTAAATTTGTTGAAAATACTTAAGAACAAAAAAATCATAATAATTCTTAAGTAGAGTGGAAATAAACCTGTGATTAAGCAGAACTGGAGATCTAGCTGAAAGGTTTGATGAGAGCAGATGGTGGCCTAAGATACTGTTTTGCAGAAGAGACTCAAGAGTAAAAAACCAGAAACAACCAGAAGCCTGACAGTCTGATACTTTTTGGGGGGGGCGGAGAGAGGAATTCCAGGGTAAGAATATAGTTATTGATAGATTAAATCTGCCTAAAATCTGAGAATTCAAGTTGTGCCTAGATGCAGAACTAAACTGGCACAACATTTGAATAAGTGCTCTTTTTTCTGATGCTTTCAGATTCCTAAGTTCCTTCACAAACAAACAAAGCCTTAAGAATTCATTCAGAGACTGAAAGGATTGGCAAGTTAATGCTGCTCCGGATCACTGCAATTAACTTCTGAAAAATGTACAAAATTAGTACTAAAATAAATAGGTGCTAATCTAAAGCACATAATACTTATTTTTAAGATAAATATTTTGCAATATTTTTCAAGGAGACTTACGGAAATGAATAAATATTTCCAGAATTTATTTATTTATAGGCATGGCCTTGCCTCCTTCAATCAAGGAGCTGTCACTGCATAAAGGCATGGAGACTGAAATGACAGAAGTACCAGTAATATCTCTGTTATTACACTACATAGCTCCATATGCCTTTCCACATCTAAAAGGATGTGTGACAATCTCTACATTTTCAGCCACAGGCTTAATACTGAAATAAGTCACAAAATTATCTGGATTAAAAAGTGTAAATTTAATTTCAATATTAAAAAGTTAAGAGAAATAGCTGGCAAAAATCTGAATATCTGAGCTTCAGACTGAAATTTTATGCTTAGTGGTGTTGAGAAATGCAGTATTCTAAAAAAAAAAAATTTCCCTTCTGTGCTTCCATTTAATTGGGCTGCCTGAGAATGCACTTCTTGAAAAGGAAGATTATATGAATATTTTAATGGATCATTTTTATAGGCAAAAGAATTTACTTTGCTATGTTTAGTTTGCTTTAAAAACAGATTAGTGTTCTAGTATTTCCTTTCAGGTAAAAAGCCATCTGCCGTCTCAGTTAGCAATGGAGAAGTTTCTACAAGAAACAGACACACTCAAGAAAGCATATATATGTGTATTCTTCATTTTCCTAGATATTGTCAAGTTATTTTTCTATTCTGGTAATACTGTTACCCTTGGTTTGTCCAATCTACATCATATTCCCTCTGTATCACAGAGTACCTGAACAATTTAAGTGGCTTTCAGCTAAGTTTTCTGGCCTTTTATATTTTCCTTATAAGAACTCTTTCACAGGTGAGAACAGTATTAATTTTTGCTTTGCTTGTAATATCTGTGAGATTTAGATATATAAAATCTTATTAATCTATGTGAAAATTCCCTTTTGACTAAGAGGGCCAAAGACGACATCCCAGATAGCCTTACTGCAAGACTAATAGTTCTGCAGAAAAGAAGGAGTACCTATGAATATTAATCAATATTAATATTGAGCCAATATTAGCAGTCATGGCATCATGCAGTTACGAAACATCACCTTCATTTTAATGATAAAAATCAAAGAGAGAACAGAGAAGCTCAGATGAAAGTATCGAGTCAGATTTTTATGAGGCATCAGAGTGAAATTCGTAATCAAGCTGGACAGTCCTACAACTTTTTCAAAATTTAACTGAAATTGTGGGTAACCAACAGTTAAGAAACCCCTGTTATATTAGCACTGGAAAAGTGGACAAAATCAGGGTGCTTTTCTCAATGTTGCCCTAAACAAAGTGTTGTATATATAATCCAGATAAATTATTAATTAATGAACTGACTGCTTTTCTCGGTGCTTTGTGACACTGAACACAGTCACCTTTTCTGTTCTGACTTGGAGTATCCTTTAGCAAGATGCAGACTCAGCTATTACACAGTTTCGTCAAAGTAGTTATGATTATCGTATATTTGTAACACATCTAAAACTAGATCAAGGATATATTTAATAAAAACTTAATATTTTAAAGCCAGTTTTAAGATCACCACACAAAGCAATGTTTACAGAGATTAAGCAACAATCACGCAGAGAATACTGATGGAAGAGAGAGGCAGTGAGTTAGAGAGCATGAGTTGAAGGAAAAGATTTATAAAATAATCCAAAACATTTCCTTTAGTATTTAGTTCATTGCAGAATTACAAAAACAATGGCATACATAATACTTCCTCTAATAACGTACTATATAACTGAAACACAATTAGACTAATTGATTTCCTTAGCTTATTACGGTCTCTAAAAGCTGCTGATACTTTACACAAATTCACAGGACAAAAATCAGCCAGGTCTGTGCCTGACATACCTCAAGTTTATTTTTACTTTCTTTTTCTTCTAAACGAGCTCAGAGTCCTTCTCCCTTTGTCTGTATGCATACATCTTCTCACATACTACTACAACTAACCATGGTAGATTTTTATGCTGATTTTCTTGGCATTTTTTGTGTTGTTTTATTTGTGTTTCTTTTTCTTCTAAATCTTTGTCGAACATGTGCACTTTGGAAACAGAAACAGAGATGGTTCCAGGCAAGGGTGATCGGGCAGTTTTCTCATGCCATTTCCCAGTCCCTGGAGGAGCACCAGCAGCAGTTCTCTCCTCTTACACACTGTCACATTCCACAACACTTCATCCCTCTGCCCTGCTGAGTCCCAGCTCTCTAAAACAGTTCATTAATCCAGCAGTAACAAACTAACACCTTGAAAGAAGCAATGTGCTCTGGAAAGCACAAACCTCCCCCAGAAATATCCATAGAAGTGTTTCTGTATCTTGGTGCAATATGCCAGAGGCTGCACTGCAAATTGAAGTGTTTTCTCCTCGTTTACATATAAATCTTGTGGGAATAGACAAACCATCCTGATTTAGCCCTTCCTCAGTCAATAATCTCTTGAATACTGCAACCTTATGTACAGATTTCATGAAATTTGAACAGTGAAGAGTGTGAGGATGAAAAAAAAGCAATAGTGTCATGTCACCTAGACCCTTTCCTGTATTTTAAATGCTTTCCTCCCTGAAGCCCAAGGTATGACAGGCTGTTTCCTCTCAAAAATGTCAGGCACTGCAGAGAACTGCCAGAACTGAAGTAAAAAGGACAATTTATTATAAATACATATCACTTCTTTCAGTGATGACAAGCCTGTGGAAGCTGGTAGAAGATCCAATTTGCATGACAGCCCAACACTTCAGCAAAGAGAATACACTTAGTTGAGACACTGCAAGAGAATAAATAGTGTATTCAGATGAAAGAAAAATTAAAATTATTATGTTCTAGGAAAAAAAAATCTGAAAAAAGAAAAAAAAACCAGGTGGAAAAATATTGCATCTGTAATAGTCATTAATTATACTTTAAATTGTTCATGGTTCAGCAAAGCCGAAACCTATTGGAATATTTCCCAGCAAAAATTTCATTACAAGTGCCCCTATTACAAAGGTGTATTTTCCTCTAGTCCAACCTTACACTCAAAGGAAGATCAGCTGTGAGGTCAGACCAAGTTGCTCAGGGCATTATCCAACCTGGCTTTGAAGATCTTGAAAAGTGGATTAGAACAAGACTTTAATAACAATGAAATTGCTACTTGCATTTAGAAAGAAACTCCCTATGCTTCCAAAAGGAAAAATCAGGATAGTCACCCTAATCTAGCAGTGACTGCAACTTAATTTCAATTTGATTCAAAATCACCATTGTCTGATTTTTAGAGCCATTGCACACTACTGCTTTTATCTGTTCTGTTTACTGTATTATTATTCTAGTCTTTTTGTGTCGTTTTCTCAGCAATTGCCTCCACTCTTTAATCTCACAACTCTTTGAGACACTTAGAAATTAACAGGATTCAGTTACCACTGAGGTTTTGAATGCATCTGTTGTTCACTATTTCCTATATGCTTCAATTGGCACCAACAATTTCTCATTAAAATATTCCCTGTTCCTATACAGTAGATGATTTTTGCCTTTTTTTCTTTCTCTCTTAATCTTCAAGGTTTCCATCTGTGCCAGAGAACTTTCTATGCAATTAAATAATTTATTTCCACTTTCAACACTGTTAATAGATACTTTGTAAACAATCCTGATTGTACTTTGTCAGACTGAAGCTATCCTCTCATCAAGAGCTAATAATCCCTCTACGCTTGTACTATCAGTTCAGAAACATACTCCAAGAACCAAAAAGAAAAAATTAACTTGGCATCCTTTACTACTAAAATGGGTTTATTTATTTGTCACTGATTAAATACCTCATCTCAGCCTTCAAAATTAGTCATCTCCTTTGTGGTTCACTATTTCTTCCGGAGTTAAAGTCAGACTTGCACTTCAGTGGCCAAGTGGAAGTAACTGTTTTGACAGCTGGAAAGATCAAGAACAAGACCCAAGAGAACCTTTTTCAAGGAATGAAAGGTAAACGGTTAATATAAATGGCATGGAAAGTATTTCTTAGTTGGCATTAATACAAATCCAGCCTATTTTAACAAAATAAGGATATAGAAGGACACCATACTTTTTTTTTTTTTCTCCTCTTTCCTGGTCAGACTGCTTGTTGGGGAAATGGCAATAAAAGTATTACTGGTTTCATGATTTTTAGCCCTTCTAGCAAATACCAATATAGGTGCATCGGGAAATTATTCAGGAAACATGGATCACATTTTTAACTAAGCTGCTTCATTATAATCGTACTTCAGATGTATTTCACTTGGCAGACACTCTTCTGAAAACATGGATGAGTTTTAAGCAATTTTAAGATCTTGCACAGAGAAAACTTTCAACTTACACAGCAGTTCCCTCCAGCTACTCTTACTGGAAGGCATTTACACAACCTGCTGGGACTCAGTTTGACATCACTCCTTCCATCTGGACATCCAAACCAGCAGTCTGGATCTTTCCTGTCTTCTCTCTACTTCAGACACTTGACATTCATTGCAATTTCTGGGAAATGGAATGCCTAGGAATCAGAACTCTATGAATACTTCAGAACCCCTCGAGAAAGGGTTTTGCTTTTTCTTCACAGCTGAAGGAACACTAAACCAATGTTTCCAAGAGCAGTAGTCATTTTTGCACAGGTAAAAGAATGCAATGCATTTGGTTCCTTTTTTGACATGTGGAATTGAATTATTATTCTCACATCTTTATATATTTAGAAACAAATCAAAATTAACCAAGTCAAGGGGCTCTGTTAGAAAGAAGTCTAAGGACATGTTCCCACTTAAAATCTGTCAATTCTTACATTAAAAACTCTCAGAAATTTGATAAATATATGGAAACCAACCAATCCATGGATCAGAAACAAACACTAAATTTGCAGGAGAAACTATCATCTAACATTCCTTAAAACTATACAAAACATGTTTTCATTCATAAGATGACCCGGCAAAAGAGTTTCAATCCCTGTTCATGATAGAGCCATTATTTCCCTTTCCCTCCAATGGTCAGTAGATATCAAACCTATTTTGCAGTCCTAGTATTGGAATTTTGGAGAGAAATGAAAATAAAAAACAAATCAAACACACGTATAAAGACACAAAAATAATCAAAAAGCTCTGTGATGGCTCCACTGAGATTGTCCTGAAAACAATGACTCCTCTCCTGGCAGCTTCATCAGTCTTGATGAATTTGTAACACTGGATTTCCGAGTTCATTTTCCACCTTCACAACAAGGATTTTGTTAAAAATTTTAGTCATAATAGGTTCAAAAATACATTAGCTGAAGTGCTTTGCTTTTTCTCTCAAATTATTAGACCATAGTATATAAGTGAAAAGCCATAGCAATAAGTGGAAGGCTTCAGCAGGTGCTAAACAAGCAAAACCTCCAGTAGCTCATATATTTCTAGCCATGACCTCATGTGCTGGATATAGTATTTCTGCTTCAGCAGATTCCATATTAGCTGGGAAGCAGCGCACATCGATTTGATATCTGCTAGCTAGTAGATGGTTAATTCATGCATGAAATGCACCTATATAGCAATTCACTGGTTTGATTGATCGCACAGCTATTCTTTTAAAATAACAGCATACTTCCTGTCTCAAGAGTCACGAAAGTGCTTTACAACATATTCTTATGTTGCTACACACTACTTGAAATTTAGGACTTTTTTTAAAGAAACTCTTCTTTGAGATGCATTCTCCATCATGTCCAAATGAAGTAGAAGCTCTATAAAATTTTCCCTTTAAGAATGACTTTGTTTAATTTTAAAAAGTGAATTCCTAAGTAATGCATTTGTCAGAAAGGGTGTTTCACCAGTGTCAGTGATCTCTCTCTTCCTCATTCTTCTCCCTCCCATTAAGTAAGCAAGAAAGAAAGTAAATACAAACATCTCAGCATTACACACTACTTTTTTTTTACCTACTGGGCTTTGCTTATCAACACTCTATTCTAGAATTCTGATCATCATCTTTCCCAGAAAGTCACAGGGAAAATGAGGACGCATTTAGATCCACATTTATAAGCAAACACAACAGAACCAGAATCTGATACCAGCATGACGGATAAGAAGCTCTTTTTTTTTTTTTTAAAGACAGAGCTTGGGGTTTTTTAATGTTACTGTTTCCAGCTAATCCAGAAGCAACCACTAGGAAGCTTGAAACCTTCTTTGCTGTGAAATAATTAGAAAAGAAAGGAAACAGAATAATAAAAAAAAAGTAAATTGATAAGTAGTACCTCATTGCTCTGCCCTGTTCTTGAGGAGAGAGCAGCTGTAAAATTATTTTGAGACAAGAGTTCCATACCTAAGGGTATTTAAATTACAGGTAAATTTATCAGAAACTTTGTTTTGCAAATGAGACCACTATATAGGGAGTCTACCCACAGTTCTCTCTCTCGTTTGTAGCACTTTCCTGAAATAATTGTTATATCTCAGTTCATTATAATAAGTAACATATAGAGTAGATTAGGTAAAGGTTGTAGATATTAAAAAAAAGAATCAGCTAGTGAAAAGTACTGGTGTTACATTCCTGTAGCAATATTCTTTCTTCCCAAATGTCTAAAAATCTAGTACAAAGAGAAGATATAGAGATGTGAATTAAATCAACACAATGACTAAAAATTCTTAGCATGGATGAAACTTTCTTTTGTTTTGGCTTAAAATATAAAAAAAATTATGAGAATATATCATGTTTTCAAACACCAATTTGAATCATAAACATGCAAAGGATTTTAAAAATCCTACTTAATAGATCTTCCTGTTATAAACAGGTATTTCTATTTTCTCATGGCTCTTTATCCCAAGCCTAAGCCAATAAGCTATTGTACCTAAGCCAATTCTAAAGTTAAGCAAAAATCTTCAAACAAACAGTAACTATTCATTCTAAACAGCATTTCAGAACCAGCACTTACACACTCCTCCTGAAAACGTCTTTATTGATTCTACTCAAAGTAGCTAACTTATTGTCACCATTTGCATACAATTTGGCTTGAAGTCCTGATTTATATCAATGCAAATTGTTTACTGTTTGCTTTTTGCTGTGATACTTGATGCAACATTTCTTCATTGCCTGTACCAAAGGTCTCCTCCCGAACACTACAGAATGTTACAGATGCTTGGAGTATGTTGTATTAGCACTGATTTCGCTAATGAAAACACTGCCCAGACACAGATACTTGAATTCTAACTCATGGTCTTATCTAGAAAACTGCTGCACAATTTGGCAGGTTTTTGTTTGTTTTGTGGCGGTTTTTATGGTTTGGGCTTTTTGTTGTTGTTTGTTGGGTTTGTTTGTTTGGGGTTGTTTGTTTAGGGTTTTTTTTGTTTGTTTTGGATTTTTGGGGGGGGGTTTGTTTGTGTGGTTTTTTTGGTTGGTTGGTTGGTTTTTTTTTCAGAGGATGTGAAGAGGGAAGAACAGTGAATATAACCAAGTACATATGATCTTTCAAGGTCCATCGCAACCTGGGCTGTTCCATGAACATTCTGAGACAAGCACACCCTAAATTAATTGCTTTATTTCTCATGTTACACAACTTGTTATTAATGTCACCAAATATTACAATTAAGTACGCCTCTTAAATAATCTCCTTATCTCTGCAGTATTCAAAAAGTCAAGCTAGACCTCAACTGGCCTATGGCATAACATGATTATTTACATTAGCTCACAATTAATGAATTACACTTACAATGCATGAGCTCTCACACACAGTTATTTAGGAACTCACTGAAACATGAATTTAGCGTCTGCTTGCCTGAGCTACTCAGCAAGGAATATTTACAACTGGAGATGCTCTCTGAGCCTGGGAGAATTAAAGACTCTTCAGATTAAAGAGGAAAAAATATCTAAAGTTAATTATAGCAAAGTTTGCACAAACAGAAACCAAATACAGTCAATGCTTCATGAAAGCACATTTCATGAGTATTAAGTGCTTAAAACTAAGCATGTAACTTGGGGTTTTACAAAAGAGCACTTTATCAAATCACCCTGTGAAGGGTTTTACAAAAAACAAATAAAAAACCCCAAACCAAACAAGACAAACCAGGTAAATTCACAGGCAAAACCAGATCTCTCTTTCAGTTTCATGCAGGATCGAAGATTTTAGGCATGAAGCTTCACACGTCTGCTAATCCTGCACCTAGTGAAATCACGGATACACTTCAGTATAGGGCTTTGAAAAAAAACTCACACAAAACTTCTATGGATTTTTGATGCAGACAGTGACAATTCTGAGCTTCTCAGAACTGGAGACACATGTGAGCTACATAAAAATGGATTCTTCATTAGATTCTGTTTGATTCTTAGGTTTTATCTGGATCCTTATTTCTCTAGATCTCGGTGCAAAAAAAGCCTTTTTGTAGTTTATTCCATTTCTGGTAACTTTATTTCGCTTGCTTTTTATTTGTATTGCTAGCATACTTTGTAAAAAATGTATCTATTAATCAGTTAAATAAACAGTAAATATCTTTTTTATTCCCTAGTCTAAGTTTATTCTAAATGCTTACGTGAGTGTGATTCCCTTAATATGAGTCAAAGATACACAATGGAATTAAAAGGCAAAAAAACTACACGGCCTTGAATTTCTCTATATGTTTTTTCTTAGCAAGAAAAAAAAAAAAATTATGTCTGCACTCTGGTATATAAAGATGCATAATTGTAAATAACTCTTTGGATGATTTAATCAAAAATGTACTCCTCCATACAACAGACCTCAACTTTTAGGATACATACATTGATTTAATTAAAATTTAACCTCCTCTTCTACCCAGATGAAGTTACAACAAAACAGACAGAAGTACTAAATTACTAAGTATCATTCTTAAGGATATCACCACACTTTAGTACCACAACATATGGGTTTTCAGGACTTTAGAACATGTCGGTATAACAACTGCAGTGAGTGAACTGGGAAAAGCTGGTATTTATATGTTATTTTTTAATTTCTATGTTCAAGAACAGTTCCATCTCCCAGGAAATTCCTAGTTAATAGGGAAACCTCAGTCTATTCATTACTTTATGCTTATTTGTAGCGCAATAGCAATTTTTAACATTCATCTTAGTTCAGTACAATTAACCATTCTGCTTAGAATTGAACAGACAATAAAAATGAAGGGGTAAAAGAAGATTCAGATTCTAACCACTGGATAACTTACACAATATCCACACATATTATCTATTAACACTAAAAGTCACATTTTAAAAACTGAATGTTGAAATCTAATATTCCTGGCTGCCAGCTAAGCATAGAAAACAGACAGGCTAATGCTAAAGAAAACAAATTTTTATTCATTTACCTTCTGTGGGAAATGAACTGTGTAGTGAATATTTTAGAAGACGAAAATTGTAATTGCATGTGTAATAAAGCTGAAAATTAAGGAGAAACAGATGGAAGACTAGAAGTTCTTTTTTGTAAGTGATAAGAGGATGATTCATAAGTATTTGACATTCGTTAAAATTACTTATGGAACAAACGTTTATGGAAAAATGTTCTGCTCAGGACAATGTGCCGTCACACAATCAGCAGTGAATTATTCCAATTGCGATCCCTAATCAAAAAGAGAAAAGGAAATAAACTAAGAAAGAAGAAAAAAGTCAAAACTTGTTCATTTCTCCTGAATTTCAGTGACTTATTTCTTAAAGTTCTACCTCAAGAATAGAGGGCACTATCACAAACATTGTAGATCACAGTAATTCTATTAATTTGCAGTTTTAAGATCACTTTACACTGTCACTAAATAGTAATTAACTTCCTAAGGTCAGCTCAACAGAATGTGGGAAAAGATAGGTGGCATGTAAGTGCATGAGAACCATGGTGAAGTTACCACATTTTGTTATAACGACCTCAAGGAAAAACTATTTTTAAGTCTCCATCTATTACTTCTAAACAAAAATTGACAGGAAAGCCAATGATCTTATCACCACTTACATGGTTGCATATGACTTGAAGTATATCAGGTGAACATTTTCACATACAACTAAATACTTAAAGTATCAAGAATAATTAAAAATACACAGATTAATATCTTTTCATTGTTTTCCTAATACTATATCATGAAAAATGCAGCTACCTTACAGATGATGGTTTTGTTCAAAGTAAATATACCAGCACTTTGATTATGCAGTCAAGAGTTCTCTTTGACAATAACAGATTATTTCCAGGCAGTGCAGCACTAGCCTTGCTGTAGGAGTGGGTAGAGCAGAACGAGACACAAGTGGGTTGTTGTGGTCTTTAGCAGCAGGGAGTAGGTGCCTGTCCATTCTAGTGTCAGCAGTAATCATGCTGTAACCCAGATCCAAATCTGCAGGTAAAATGCAAATTATATCTGGAGCCAATAATGCATTAAAGCACATCTTAGTTCATCTATGAATCTTTTGATTTAAAATATACAGCTGAGTGCTGCTATCTCTTCATAGGATGTCCTCTTCCAGGTCACTTTCTCAGTCACTCACAGATATATTACTATGCATAGGTATTTGTAAAGTAAGTTAATCATATCACATGTGGAAGTATGCATTGAGAGTTTCAATAAATTAGTCCCTAGCCTCTAGTAACTGTTAATAAAATATTAAAATATATCTACATCTTGGTCTTCCTCTTCCACACTGGCCATTTAATTTGATTACTGATAATACAATAGGACCAATTCGCTCTTCAGTGTTGTTTGAAGAGAGAATATAAATGACAAAATTAAAATTTCTGTCACCATTTTACTTCAGCCAGCCACTCAAGTTTTGCTTTGGTTTAAAAACTAGAAGGGAGTGTCACATGAATAATTACTAATTTTTTTTATATGGTCATCGGAAACTCTGCATTGCTAGTTTGAACACAGATATTTTCAGATCTCCTATAGAAGTGTACAACCCCAATACAAGTCTGCAAGATCTTGTACCCAAACAGGCAGAAGGTCTGTTTGACCAGGCGAGCTTTGATTCTGGTCTTGTTCCTCATTACTTCACACTTAGTCCAATACACCAGTTACAGCAGTTAGGGTCACCTGTCAGCTGCTTCCAATTTTTTCCCATTTTTTACTCTGCCAATATGTTGCATATAGTCACCTCATCAATATAGAAACACTGAGAGGTTAAGTTACTCTAAAAGTAACCACACCAAGGGGAAAAAAAAGTCTTGCTCTCTTTTCTGTAGTGGTCTGGGTTAGTGCAAAATAACTCTTCAATCTATTTTGTTTAATGCAGGTCTTTGGTATCACAGAGAACAGCAACAGCAGAACCTACACAACATAATGCACCATAGTTACATAACAGGCAGACTCAAGCTCCCAGGAAGTTTAAAAAAATGCAATATTAAGTGGACAACTCATGATACACTTATAGAGCCAGAAAGTCTTTTTAAGTGTGTAAAAGAAACCTACAGATACACATGCCTACACAGCAAATTACTTGTCTGTAAAAGCATCTGAATTTAATGAATTTCTGGTTCTGTAAGACAGCATTTTCTATCTACTGTTATAGAGCAATAGTAATATTATTATGCATTGAAAATATCTACATGAAGCACAGATGTCAAATAAAAGCTGAACTTCACTTGTTACAAAGCAACTGAAATGGATACTCTTTAGTACCGAGGGAAATTGACCATGAGTCACTTTATTTTTTTGCCTAGGATATTTTGTTCAAGGATATTAAGCAATTTCCCCACACATACTGATGTTTAGATGTTTCTATGCATTCATTTTAATTACTTGTTCACATTTTGATTTTTATTTGTTCTTGCAATGATCCATTTGCCTACATAATCTCTTGCTGATTTTTCTCTCTTCCCATAAAATGGGATTTCAATGACTATATTTCACTCTAACTGAACAGGTTATTGAAACCTAGATCACAATATCCCACATTACATACGCAAAATCAGTATGAGAAAATTGAGGAAATTTTCCAGACTAGAGCACAGAATACAAAGTCTGGAGTCTAGCAACAATCCAAAGCATCTTAAACAGCAAGTTTCAAAATGTCAGTTAAAACACCTAAAACCCCCACCCTGTTACATGTCTGATGAAGAAGAACCAAACATCACACCTAAGAGCAAGAGGTGCCCTCGTTACACATGAACAACAAGCTTAAACACAGACATGATAAAGTTTTAAGAAATCATTGTGGTACCTCCAATTGACAGACTGTTTCCAATCTTTTGCTGGTGGATTTTACTGCATGTATTGCAGACTTACCACCTCATGTTCTGCATGGCTATTCTTTAAAGACATAATTTTGTTATGCCAAGTAAAGTTATGTGCAGCTAGCTAAGGCTACCCCACATCTGGGAAAAACCTGATAGTGACAGGACATTAACAATATTAGTTGCACAAAAATAAACCACATATTTGCACATTCAAGGAAGAAAAATTGCAATGAGGCAAGTACAGGAATAGATGAACACAAATTGTGAGGTTGAGAATATAGGTCATTCTACAGAGATCTCCAGCTACAAATATAATTTCAGCCATAGAACAGGCTGAGAAGTTTATTTTCTGTTCTTGGTTTTTGTTTTTTTTTTTTTTTTTAATTTCCAAATCTAGATTTTGCACTGATCACTTCTAGTTTGATGAGAGAGATAAATAAGCAAGAAAATTACTGCAGAAAGTGGAAGGCTGGTGTCATAACACATGGCATAATTCAGGACCTGATGCTGTGAGGAATGACATCTCTGCCAAAAGCCTGGCTGTTACCAAGGCTGAAGTCCAACAAAAAAAACCGAAACAAAAAAGGACCAATAGAACCAGACAACTACATATCATAATCCAGGTTTCAAAAAAGTAGAAGGTTAGTTGTGTGGCTTTCTAATTAAAGCTTTAAGATCCAACACACACTCCTCTAAAAGCATCATAAAAAAAATTTTCCTTCTTCATTTGTTAATACCTTAAGAAAATTTTAAATATTTCCTCAATGAAACACCAAGAATTGCCCCTGTTCACAAATGTATCGTAATGAAGGGAAAAAGCAGATCAACAGAAATTAGCTGCACAAACTACCATAAACCCTTTTTGTTCTGTATAGAAGGAAACACACCTAGAAAATTTCGTTCTTCAATATGTGTTACTTAAGAGATAATATCAATGAAATAGTGCATTGTTAGAGGATAACAATCTCCTGCTGCTATTAAATGCCAAAGCACAGCTAAGCCATTTGCAAAGCAAGGGACATTAATCCAATGGTAATATTCTAGTACAAATGGCATTTCTGCTACACTGAATAGCGTACGTTGATTCAATCATTTGATTTGATACCTGCTATTGGGACAAAGCACCAGTTGCTCAGAAATGCTGCTCTGAAATTGCAGCATTTGAACTGACCCCCTACAGAATCTGCAGCATTTGCAACCTTTAATCCAGGCACATAAACATCAGCCAAGTCTTAAATAACATTAGATTTACACTTTTATGGCCATTTGGTACATAGAGAATCTAAGACTTGCCCTACCTTATAGTCCAGCTTAGCAGAATGACTGGAAACAAAATGGAGAAATATTCAACCTTATGGGAGAGGTACTCTCCTACTGGGGTTTGCAACCATTTGCTAGCACATAAAAACTTGGATGTGTTTTATACCAGCAACATGAAGGGTTTGCATCCTTTCAGCCTTCCAAATGAGGTATTCTGTGTGCCAAAAAGAGGGCATGGACGGCATGTGGGCATCATATTTCCAAGGTTTCACATATCTAAAGAAAGGAGATTGCCCTTGCCTTCAAGTTGTCGTTCATTCCTCACTCCTGCACAGGAGGGGCCTCAAAGCACTCATAACTCAGATTTGTTCAGTCTCAGAAGCATGACTCTATCACTGCTTTAAAAATGTTTGTTTTCTGAATTTCTATGCTGAGATGAACAAGCAACTCCTCGAAAAGATCCTACAACCCTTCTTCACTTAAGGGCAAAGCAGATTATTGGAGCAAGGCTTCACATGTCCATGAACTGGCTGTACCTTCAGAAATGTTTTCCATTTTCTTTAGGTGGATGGAGATTTTGGGATGGTCTGTGGGAAAGTCTAGTGCAAAAGAAGAGAGAACTGTGATGGCAGGGCTTGTTGGTGATTGCCTTGGTGCCTGCCCATGGATCTTACTAAGACTATACCACAGCAGTAGGCAGAAAGAGCAACTGCAGTCAGTGTCAGCTCATCAAGAGCCATCCTGAAACACACAGAGCACAGGCAAACAGGGAGAGCAACAGCTGGGTAGCGCTAGTGAAGAAAGAAGCACTTATTCCATATGTATAGATAGTTCAAAAGACTCTTCATATAAAAATGGAAACCCATCAGAGATTGCAAAGCCACACAGAACAAGACCTCAGTGACAGCAGAAGCACCTTGACCCTCCTTGCACAAATGACTGCTAGTGATGAAGGTCTGCCCAGTGCTGCTGCTGGCTCCTGGCACACAAATGAGGGGGCAACAGCATCTCTTCTGACACACGCAATGGCTTGTGGGCTGGAAGGGCAGCTGGGACCAAGAAGCTTAGCAGTGTAACACAATCAGGAGCTGTGAGCTGAAGAACCTGAGACTTTCTGTGCACCAGTTCATAATCCAGGATTTCAGTTCTGAATAAGCACCTCCAGGTTTCAGGAAGAACTGCCAACTGGCTGCTTTTCTTCCTTAACAGCTGGTGAGCTGGTTTCCTAACACAAACTTACAGAGTAGATAAGCACCACAGTGCAATGCAAACTCAACCATGATTGGTTGTGTAAAAGCATAACCGAAAAGCAATTTACTAAATAAAGCAAGGATTCCCCTGTGGTCCAGCTGAATAGAGAAAAAATTAAACTTGACTATAACTCAGACAACCAGGCACTTGAGAAAAAAGGCACAAAATTGTTTCACATTTTAACAACTAAAAATATCTTGACATTTTGGAGCTTAAATCACATGCATATTCACAGCAAAACACATATACAGACAGTCATGGGAAGGAAAAACAAGACTGTTTTAATGATAATCATGTTCATTTCAGCAACTGATAGAAGAGTTCTACATTATAAACTTCATGAAAGTGTTGATTTTTATAATCTTGCTTCCAATAGTTCATTTTGCTTGGTGCAACTGTAATTCACCTACCTCTAATCAACTGCCATAGATTTCACGTTTAGAATTACATGTTACTGTATAGGTTAAACTCCTCCTATTAGGAACGTCAAGCTCCATTATATTGCACAGAACTCTATTTACTGCATTATTTTTTTCTTTCAGTTTATCTTTGAATTATGAGTAATTTCTCAGGGAGCTTACACAGTGAGTGAAAGCACTGAATTTGTCACAAGTAAAATCAGTCATATTAATCAAGAATTCAGAGGCAACTTATGTCATCAGCACCCATCCAGTTCAGACCAGGAAGTTGGACTGTGAAGACAATGTGACGTAAAATCTTAAAACGGTCCTCTCAAGGAACTCCAAAACATACAGCCTTGATAACTTTTAGTTTTTCTTTCATTTTTAATCTGGGAGAGCAGATTAGGCCCAGGGCATTTTTACTCTCTTTTCTTTTTATGCAGACCTCCTTTTATGGTCTAACAGTCATCCAGTGATTTGGGCATTAAACCTCAGTTACGTTCCTCTGCCTTCTACATATTTCTTTCGTGATCGGGAAGAAATCAGTTAAGATATTGTGTAAGTTCACTATATTTCTCTGCTAAGTGTCTTAAGCACATTATATGACCTGGACATGCCAAAATTTGCTAAAATTTGACCAGAAATCTATCAATACTTAAATTTATCTCAGCAGACACCGAGGTACTACTAATGCTCTGGAGTAAACTAAAATTGCATGTGCTGCATGTTTGTAGTTTTGCTTGTCTCAATAAAGGATGGTTATTTCCTTCTTTATACTCCCTGTGGTATAAGGTAATGTAGCAGCTAAAGTAAACAACACCAGACAGACTTAAAAATTGATCCTACAGTTCATTCTACGTGTTCCTAAAGCGCTTTTCATTAGTAGCACCCAAAGAGTAAAAGCATAATTTACCTTATGTAAGGTAAAGTTAATTATCTCACATTAAAGCCCCAGTGACCAATCTATAAAACAGCTGGTAGCATCTCTTTTCAATTGCAAAACCATTGTCTATCTTTTTTGTTTCCAGAACATTACACACAATTTTTCTTGGTAATTTTTGCCTCATAAAAAGCTGACCTGTCTTCAGAAAAATACTGCATTACTAATGTCAGAGCTAAAGAGATTCTAGTATGTGCAAAAAGCACTTCCTATGGTTCTTACCAAACCATTTCAGATGGTTCAGAGCATCATCTATCCAAAAAATACACTTTTCCTTTCAGGTCTGTCTCTTTTTTAAAAAAAATTCATTGTGCATATAACACCAAAATAGATAGAAACCTTTGCAGATATTAAATACGTGAATACTGAGAGCCAAAGAAAATTCCTTTGTTCAGAGACATATAATAATGTTATTGCTGTGTGACTACAATTAAGGCAAGGCTTATTTTCTCACTCATATTTCTATGGACAAGAAGAGAGCTTTGATGTGAACAGAACTTGTTCATTTTTCTAAAAATGCAATGTAACACCTTTCTTTCAATTTTCTATCTCATGTACTTCAAAAAGTCTACAGCACTTATCAAAAGAACAACTTAAAACCTGCCATAGCTGCAGAAATGTTTAAGTGATGTTACTGGTATACCACAGAGAGAAATCCCGTAATAGTAGCAATACGTAATAGTCACAAAGGGTGCAGAAACAATGCCAAGTTTTAATTTCAAAACATGGTGATATATATTAATGAGGTACTGTGAAAAACTACAAGTGTATAAACTTGGGGGGAAAAAAAGTCCAAAAAGGACATATAAAAAGAAATTTGTGACCACATTTATGTAGTCATAAATAAGCTCCTTTAATGTTAAACTCAATGCCAATGAACTTATCAGGGTAAAACAGAGCAAGATAATGAACCAGAAAAGACCCTTAACACAAGTGTTGCTGTACCACCAACTCCAATTCCTTCCCTCTGCTAAAACTGCTCTTAAAACACAAACATTTCCCTCTTTTCTTCTGACCATTTTGGATCATTCCTCCACAATACAGATGGGTTTTTCAGAGTGCATAAAACTGTCCAGATTCTTCCTGCTTCAAATTAGGTGTGAAATTAATGTACAGGATATACGTGATAATTTAGCCACTGAGAATCTATAAAGGTGAATAGGGAAGTGTTCTGTAGTATTCCTAGTAATTCATAAAATGTTATTTATTTTTGTAACATGCTTAAAAGCTGTCTTTGAAAGAAAATTATCTCTTGAGCAATATGAAACCAAATTCTGAAACAAGTATTTACAGAAAAATAGCGATCAAAAAATCTTTTACCTGTCGAAGTAATAGTCTTTCAGTTAATGTCTCCTTCTAACAGAAGCCTTGCAGGGCAACGCAAATCTCTGAATAACATGTTTTTGTTCTCCCCAAAACCAGATACTCACACAAATACTGCCTTGAAGCTAGACAACTCTCCAGTCACCTAATTTTTACCCTAGTTAACATAACTGCAAATGCTCTCAGAAGTAACTCAACTGAAAAACAAACAAAACCGCCAAAAACCAGAACCAAACCCCAAGCCCCTTAAAAATGGTGCTCAAGTAGCTTTTGAGGTCCAGACTTCCCTTATCTTGACCATTCTCATGTGGCTAATGAGTGCTGCTTTGGCTTGACAGGATATTTGTCTTTCTGAATCTCCTGCACTATAAGCAAGACCTCCCAAAAGCCACTTTATAGCATTTATTACATAAATTAATCTGCTTTAAGAAAAAAGTTTTAATAAAACTCTGAATGGAATAGATTTCCCCAACTGTAATTATTTCTGCCATAGAACATGCTCAGGGATGCAGGTAAGACGAAGAGTTTCTCACCTTGTTGAATGAGTGAGGAAGGGAGGATGATGCAGAAACGACGGAAACAAAACCAAAGAAAGACCAGCATCTTTATTGCTACTAGGGTGAAAAATTAATTTACTTTTATCTGAGGCTTTGGATTTGTAACTACTTCTATTCAATGCTTTTTAATACTTCTGAAAGCATGGTAGAAGTATATTGTTTCCTCTAAAATTTCTAATCCAAATGTTCCTCCAGATAAGCAGCAACTTTGTCTGCCTGAAGATATACCATGAGACAACAAAGAATATTACAGTGAGAAGAATGTAAATAGTTGCAAAAAATGTATCCCTTTCTCAGCAAATATGGACAGACCAGAACTAAAACTGCCAAACTACCCAGCTTTGGGCTAGGCAAAAAAACCCTACTTCCACGCATCCAAAAAATAAAAAGAACTGTGAAATATAAACTATTACAGTCTTTAAGAAAGTGAAAACAAATGGTAGATAAACTTGAATAAATCTCCTGTCATTGATTTCACTTGGGTAACATCATTAAAGCGCCATTTTTTTAAACACAAATTTCACATAGTTGTGTTCCTCTACTGCATGAACTCTGAAAAATTAGTATTTTCTTCCTCCATAATAATTCTTCATCCCTTAACCAAAAGGCTCCATTAAATATCTTCTTTGTTATTGTTCGAATTGTCTTTTTTTTGTTTCACTCCTCCTGAAGTGCCTCCCTGTACAGGTCTACTCATTTCCATACAGCCACTGGGAATCTTACAGCAAGGTGTCTTGCATTCCTTACCTTCTACCTTCTAGTAAAGTAATGCTTCTTTGCATCCCTGCTGCTTTTACTAATGACTGTATAGAAATGTGTCAGTGTCTATTTAAACACCTCAGTATTACAGGTTAAATTGTGAAATATAATAATAGCTCTGAAAATAAATCTGCCTGTAATTAACTACTTTATCCATACGATTATAGAGTCTTGCCTTTTCCCAAAGTTCACTTGTCTCAGACTCTTAGTGTGACAGCAGTAACTGCACAAATGTTATTGTGCAAATGTTATTGCCTGTGGATAGCACTCTAAAACTCTCACAGCAAATTACAGCCCTAATAGGCTTGGACTGGGCCAAACACCTAATGAAAGAATGGTCTATGCCTCAAAATCTCAGTTGCATATTACACTATTGAACTGTTCCAAACTTCCAAAGCTGCATCTTCACAGACTTTGACCTCAAAAACCAGAAATGCTGCACTTTTCAATTATACACAGCTTTTTCCACTAAACAGAGTCATCAGTTTTGTCTGACTCCTCACAGGCCACCTGCTTGGCCTCCTCGTGTTGTGGTCCTCAGTTAAGCACCTATATGTACCTTCTAAAATAGGTCTGACTCCCTCATTCAAATCACTCTCTAAATCGAACTCCTTGGTGTCATTTTGCACTTTTCAACATTGGCCACATGACTTCTTTCTTATTGTAGTGCTCCTGAATTAAAATGCAAATTCACCAACAGGAACACATGCAATTATATGCACAACAAAAAGCTCCAGAAATGACTGTTTTCCTCAGTAGAAAGTAGAGGTATTTTACATCTTAAAATCAACCTTTTGTCTTTTGTCTCAACATGCATTTTATGCAACAGGGTTCAGAATATGGCAGGTAGATGAGAATAACACACTTCAAAAGAAAAATCCCTCAAACTCTGTGTGGTGCTGACACAGATACCTATGTCACCACTCAACTGCTTCTAAGAACGTTGCAAACTTGAAAAGACATGTGCTCATGAAATCACAGCTCTCATTTCCCATCAGAAAATCCTCAACAATGTCTCTACTTGAAGGTATGAGAAGTCATGAGTAAGAAATGGGGAACATTCTGGAAAGCAAATTCCCTGCAAACAGGAGGCAGCAGCTGTCAGGTCACGAGCCCACACAGAAGGGTGGGGGAGCAAAGGCAAGTGACCTTCTGAAGGAGAGTATGTCAGAAGCTCAAAGTAAAATCCAATTCTCTCTTTTTTACAACGGCTAGCTGAGGGTTAGCAAGAACAAATGAAGAACCTGAACCTTGTTTCAGAGTACTTAATTCCTCCTATGTAACTCCCAATTTATAAACTAAACATGTGACAAGAGAGAAGGTGGAATTTCCCAAAAAGGGAACAGCTCCACATTCAACGCTGAAAAAATCCTCATCTCCAAAATGTCCAGATAAAATAAAATATGAAGACAGAAACGTAACACAGTTGATATGGCCAGTAAGATCAATTATTAATACATAGAGATTGCAGACTGAAAACTGAGATCTCTCTCCTTACTCTTATCACATCATGAATCAGTTATACATTGCTCATAGCAACAAAATTATGTCACTAATTTGAGTTTATTTTGTTAAACTTCATTCACTTCTTTAGCTCTTGGTTCACTTGACTTCCTGTCATAAAAATTAAAAGCAGAATTAAGAAACAAAGCACTTTTCTGACAACTAAACATCAGCTAAGAAAAACTGACAACATGAAAGATATTGGCTTCTGCTCTAAAATGAGTATTTCATAGTTTTCAGACTCCAATGTTTTCATTCTTATCTCAACTGAAAACATTTCAACTGAGATATTATGCAAATGAAGTGTGGAAATAAAGACAAAATTTTCTAGTATGAGAACTATTGATGGAATGGAATCAGTCCACACTGATGCTGAGGAGGGAATTAAGGCATGCAGCTGTATTCTAGAGGAACCATCCATCACTAAGAGCCTAATGGTTTTATATGAGTCACTTCACTTATAAATATATTTATTTTTTTAAAACTTTAAATCTAAAGTCAATTACCAAGAGACTGAAGCTTTCTTGAACCACACTTTTTCACATAATTAAGGAGCTCTGAAATGACAGTGATTTTTAATTGCATTAAAATACTAGTTTGGATTGTGTGCCCAAAAACAGAGGTGAAGATTTCTAACATAGTACACGCTTCTGTCTTTCCCCATTACTCTCAATCTCCAATTCAGACCTGAGAGATAAGACGTAATTCCTGGGAAGCCCAGGAAGCCCAATTCCCATCAGCTCCAGAACATGCCATAAGAATGATACACAGCTTTTGGTCCCTGAAAAAACCCCACAGAGCTTAAAGCACAGATTGACCAAAACAAGTCTGTTCTCAGTAAAAATGACAATTTCATCAAGAGTATAGATGTGGAAGTATGTGACAACTCTAAAGTGCCAGAAGAAGTTCAGAGTGCAAGAATTTTTCTGGAGATTGCTATATATGTTATACTAAGGTTTTCACTACACCAAAAGACAAATACTTCCTTTACAGAATCATAGAATATTCTGGATTGGAAGGGATCCAAGGATCACCAAAGTTCAACTCCTGACCCTGCACAGGACATCCGAAGAGTCACACTGTGTGCCCGAGAGTGTTGTCCAAACAGTCCTCGAGCTCTGTCAGGCTTAGTGCTGTGACCACCTCCCTGGGGAGCCTGTTCAGTGCCCAAGCACGCTCTGGGTGAAGGATCTTTTCCTGTTATTCAGGCTATCCCTCCCCTGACACAGCTTCATGCCATCCCCTCAGGTCCTGTCACTGGTCACCTGTGCTTTTCCTCATGAGGAAGTTGCAGATTGCTTCAACCTTGTGTGGACTTTTAATGGAAATTGGCTACAGTCTGCCAGCACATCACTTGTCAGCTGCACGTTGCCCTGAACAACAAGCAGGCCATTAGCTGGTTACTAATTTTAGCTTGTTCAATGCATTCTCTCCTTTTTTTCCCCCTTCTTTATTTTCTGTTACAAAAAGTAATAAAAAATTTTTCAAGAGGCTTCTTTCTAATAACTTAGGAACGCATAAAGAATGAGCTGTGTTTTAGGTAAGCAGAGCACAGCCCCACTGCTGACTTATTTCCTGCATTGCTTTCTATAAAGTACAATACATGCTTACACAAACATACAAAACTATGCCAGTTCTTTACATTGCAGTTAACGGAGATAATCAGTTGGGGCAGAAAACATTCAAAGAAACACATTTCTCAGCTCAGTGAAAATGCCATGGATTACAAACATGTTAGACAGGAAGAATAAGGCATACATGTTGTACCTTGAAAAGAGAAATTTGATGCTTACTTCTGAAAATGACTAGTCATAAATAAAATTCTACATAAAATAAGGTACTCCCCAATGTAAGGACAGCTACAGTGCACAGTTCTAAGTTAAATTTTGTATTTCCAATTTTCTTATCTATGTTCCTACACATATTCTTTCTCCATTAGAATGTAATGACTCTAAAGGCTGCTTATAGTGTATATGTGTATGATTCCAATGCCCTCAAACCCAAACTGGAATTATTTTAAAAGTGCATCTGTATTTTCTGTTTGGAGGATAAGACTAAGATAAGAGCAATGCATTTTTCAATTTACTTAAAGAAGAGCAGGTAAGATTCTGCTGCAGGCAACTACATTCATTTTACACATATTCATTTCAATTTTTAAAAGTACATTAACTCCAGACAATCTGCTAAAAATAACATGGCATTGTACAACTCTACAATATTAATAGCAAAAGACTGACATATTGGTCAAACTACTTTTACAAGTCCATTATTACTCGACTGAATTCCCCATTCACATCACCATATTTCATACAACCTAATATACTCACACATATAATAAAGTACTCCCAGACACGTAACACATCTTCAAGGCCACTGACTTGCCCTCTACCAGCACAAGAATAACCCCAGGCTGCACTAAAGAAAAAGTCTATGTCACAGGATTTAAACATCTCATATTTAGAGTTTTATGAAAATATAAATAAAAGCTCTCCTCTTTGGAGAAACAGCACGCAGACATCAAAGGCACATTATTCTTTATTACAAGTGTCTCTCAAGACGTGTTGCTCCCTTGTGACAAAGTCTGTTGCAATCACACTTTCTGATCCATATTAATAACAAGATCAATAAAATTACCTTGGCCATGGAATAATGGCATGTGGAAAGCTGCTGAAGCTGAAAATTATATTCTCCCAACAACTTGAAAGATAAATTAAATCACTGAACAACAATAAAAAAGTACGACTTTAAGATAATCCTGCAGAACTAAGGCTCAACCACTGTCTATCCTTAACTTGTACCATTTAAAACCAATAACTTAACTGTCATTTGCTGACCTAGATACTTAGCTTGCACTCCAGATGTTCTCACATTCCCTGCTGCTGGATTTGCTTTCTTACAGGCAGTATGAATGGGTATTCCATTAAAATTCTCAAAGCACTGGATAGTCACAGAAATACAGAAGTGCTTTTCACATTCTTTCCTAATGTTCTTATCCTCCTTTTTTTTTCTTGCACTGTTTTCATTCAGCAGTAGAGGTTTGGAAAGTGTTAGGGAAAAATTTGAAACCAGTTGTTAAAAAAAAAGGGGCTAACAGGACCTGGGGAAACTGTTAACACAATTATGTGTTGGTAGTATTTAGTACATCGTCATCCCTTTTGTGAACACAGACTATGGAACACTCAGAGCAACCTCTAACCAAAGTGCTACTGTCACGACTTTTTAGTTAACAAAACACACATTACATTAGTGATTCCCTCTGTTCTACAGACAGCCAAGCACCAGGACAGAAGTTCATCATTAGCCATTTAATGTTAACTAGTCCACTCGATTTGCCTTTCAAGCTCAAGGATTGAAAGCAGAAATATAGCTAAAGGAAACTGGGATTCTGCTCCTATAACCCAAGGATTTTTTTTTTTTTTTTTTTTTTACAGAGCTGAGAGGAACCCTGAAACAGTGTCCAGATGACCCAACAGATGAGACACCAAAATTGCCCTTCACAGATTATTTTATCAGCCCAGAGAATTGCATGTTGTATTCCAGCCGTATTTTCGTTTTCTAGGCACATACTGACATCTTACTAAAGGAGCGTTTATGAAGATGCAAGAGGAAAAGGGATAGCATGAACAGTATGCAGTTGATAAAAATGAAAAGAAACTTTACATGAAAAAGATAGAAGAGTGCATTAGAAGGGTCATGAATGGAAAAGGCAGTATTTATCTGGAGCTGGTACTCAATGATATTTTAGAGTGGTTACTTCCAAACATACAAATGTTCTAGCTCAATTACTACTGTATAGATGTCACTAGTGACAAAGTGATGACTTTTTAAAAGCAGTTACTGCAGAAACAATTTCAAATCTTTTAAATTAATCAAGTCAAAGTTTATGGATAAACACACATAAAGCTAAAGGTATTATATCCTATCTGAAGTCTGTTACAGCTGTCAAATTGATATCTGAATGAAAATAAGTTTTAATGAAGAAAAGGGGAATATGCAGCCAAAATGAATAGACCCCAGAGAAAGCTGCTGACAACAGATGACTAAAGAAGAAGGCATTTCATAAGTCCAATCTCCTCTACTGTAGCATCGTGAGGAAAGGTTTCTCATTATTACAAACATTACAATTACTTCCAGAAAAATACTTGGGTTAAAAAAAAACAAAACAAAAACCACCAACAAAGTGACAAAGAAACAAACAAAAAACCCCGCCAGAACCAAAACGCAAAACAGAACAGAAAACTCCACACAAATTTAAAAAAACACCAAAAGTAAGAAAACTGAAACTTCCTCCCAATTCTTAACCATGAATAACCTTCTGCTATTGCCATACCTTAATTCAGAAAAGAAAGAGTATAGGTAAGAGGGACCCAAAAATCAGAAAAAACATCACACAGAAGTAAAGAACTGCACAGTAACAACAGCAGTGGAACACCAGCCAAAACATCATCCTGAGGATTTTCTGTGTCACTGTCAGGCATATGAATTCCTGGGTGAACTGCAGCCCACAGTTTTGGTTTGCAATGTAATGACAGCATTACCTTTCTCAGTAGAAGAGAGGAATACTGAATAGTAACCTACAAAATTTGAGTGATAGTAACTAAAAGAATGCTGCTTTTAAATGACTGCCCTCACACGAATACCTTTGTAGGTCTGAACAATGAGAAAAGTTTGATTATGATTTATCATTACAAGCATAAATACTGGTTATTTTATTTTGCCTGTGTCCAGTTAAAGGACTATTTTTATAAAAACAGTGATTTTGGAAAACTAATTCTGCTGATATGCTGGAACAATTGGCTTAGCTGAGTTCTACCTGTTCACTTAAAACCTCCTCCCGTCTGCTACTCTGGTTCACCTTAAGAGAAATCATTACTATTTTCCTACTAGACAATGCTTTAGGCCAAAAAAAGGTGAGGTGAAAATCTCAGAGGAAGGCCAATAATTGCTGCTCTCTCAAAATTAGGTCTTACAAAAAATATTTTGAAAGTGCTTCCACAGTTGGGTGCTACAAACAGGAGAGAAGCATGACCACTAGTATTACAAAACCTCTTTGCTGTAGCTCATTAATAATTCTGTATCTGCTTAAAAGGGTATTTCCTTATGAAATTATTTTCATTTTTGCCACGTTATGCTCACTTAAAAAATAAGTGACTAATATGATATTTTATTTTCTCTAGACGTATTAATACAGATGGCTTCAGGAACCAGACTGCTGTTGAGCTATATTTAGAAAACATGGGGGCAAATAGCTCAACATAGCAATTCTTTTCTGCTGGTGAAGACTTCATTTGAGACAGAAGCAATGTGGCAACTGTTCTTACCTTCATGAATAAAGATCTATGTAAATTCCAGTTGTGAATTAGCAATCAATAATTTTAGAAGAAAAAGGAGCTGAAGGATGGGAAACATTTTCTAAGGTCACTGACAAACCACGTTTTAAGGTTTGCAACTGTAAAATTGAAGCCTTGTTGATAATGCAGCCATTTGTGCAAAATCCTGTGTCAGCAGTGCACAGAGGTAATAGAGAGAACAGCACCATTGTTCCATAGCACTTAAAAATATACAAGTAACATTTTGGAAGCCCAGGCACAAGGGATAGTGAAGTTCCACCATCAGAGAAAAATCTGCTCTCACATAAGCTTACAACTATCAGATGGGTAAGAGTCATATTGCTAAAAGTCCAGCAAACAAGCTAATTCTGTGAAATAGGATTGATAAGAGTTTGGAAGGATGGAGAGGCCTTTCTGAAACCCATGTGTTTTTTTCTAAGATTTTTAAAGTTTTCATCATATGTTAAGATAATGACAAGCAATGATTGTCATCATATTGATAAAAGCTAAGAGACATTATAGCTAATGGCCACTCACAATTAAAGTAATCAAATAGCTTCATTCTCTCTCCCATTCTTTCTTGTAAGTAGATGTAAGGATAAATTGAAAAAAAAAAACCTCACTGCCCTCTCCCACCTTGGCCAGCTTTAGAAAGTCAACCAGTAATTTAGTAAAAGAGATTTAACATAGGTGCACTTGAAACTGGGCAATAACAAATTACTATAACATTGATCTGACTCAAGAGAGAGTTCCGAGGTTCAACATATGCTCAAACTGATAAAAAATTACTTTGAGGTCTTCAGACAGGTGGAATTAAAACCTTATTTCTCTATCACACCATTGCTTTTTATGACAGTTCATCTAAGACTCAAGTTCTCTTAATATCAGTACAGCTACACAAGCAGAGACAGAGGAAAAAACCCAAAAAACTAACATGCATCAGAAAAATTCTGCCCATAAAAATATAGAACTCCAGACATTTTACTGTTGTAAGTTGTAGATTTACCTGTGTTCTAAAGTTACTGAAAAATAAGTCTTGTTTGAGTTTTTTTTTTCCTGAATTCATTGTTTTGGTTTGTTTGCTTTAATATCCAGAAAAAAAACTCCAAGTGAGATAAAACTTGGCCTCTCTAGAGGTAGATGTTTCCACAGTGGAAAGTTTGCAAATCTGCACTACACTCACTGGTTCTAGAAACACTTTTCTCAGCAGTGAGCTTCAAAAAAAAGTTTTTCATAAAATACTTCATTTAGTGACAGCCCATGTCACAAATGTTTCTCTTGCTTTTTGTAGAAGCTTTTAGACACACTTAAAAATTAATCTTTTGGGGAATCTTTCAGATAGCATGGGAGCTGGATTATTGGTTCCCACTTGAGACAAAAATTGCAGTTCATCTCCTTCAAGCAAAAAATCTTTGTCATTTTTACAAAGGGGTCATTACCACAGCTTGGTGGCTGCTACTGCAAAATAAAAAGAAACTGCAGCATTTCATAACCCATAGTTTGGAAGCTCTTATTGATACAAGAGGAAGCCCACAATACTATCAAGCAAAAGTTACAAGATGGAGCTAACTTCTAGAAAAATTGAATTAAATCTTAAATTAAGCAATTCTCCTACTGATAATATGTGATACAGTTAATATAAATAATTTTTCTTCTACTGCTGTTAATACATTACCAGTGAGTCCATGTGCAACTGGATTATTTTTCTGTTCTTTAAGACATTTGTGACATTGGGCCAGCAAGACAAAGCTCTCAGCCACAAATCAACACCTTCCTCCTTTTGTCCCAGAAGAAACTGGTTCAAGTTTTACTGACCTCTCAAGAACAAATGTTTCACCTTGCAGTTTCAAGGTTCTACATCCATAATTTTGAAAATTTTTAGTTTTGGTGCAAATAAAAACTTGCATATGTGCTTGCCTGCAATGGTGGTAGTAACATGTTTCTGTATTTCTAGGAAGTTCAGGCCATCACAAAAACAGTAAATAACAAAGGTTAAAACTTCCCATGCCAATCAGATTAAATGACAGCTGCTTTTTTTTCCCCCAGAGAAAGACGGTTTTTCCATCTCCCTACTTGGCCTCCAGTGTACTTGGACACTGTTTAATTCAGCACAGTTGATTATTTAAAACATCAATTATACCTAGCTTTACAAATTGCTATACTGCTCTATTTTCTGAATGTAAGGAAGGTAAACTTTCTAAAATTAATGCTAATCATATTTTAAAAAGTCTGTGGAATCTGATGACTGTAATCAAAACACTTCTTAAATTTACAACTCAGGAATTGTGAATTTTAAATACATTAATTACTTCATATTTGCTACTCATGAGTCAGCTTTGATCTGCTAAAATAACATACAAAAGGCATTCTTTCCCCTCCCAAGAGTTTTATTTCTGCATTATAAACAAAATGCTTTTGTTAGTATTTTAAAATGACATTAAGATTACACAGCAAAGTAGTGTGGGTGAGAATGTGTAGGAAGCTGATCAGAAGCACAACGAACTTCTCGGATGTTCAGAGAACAGCGAATCCCTCCAGGGAAATTTGGAAAAAATTGCATGGAAACAATTCTGCCTATACATCGCATTTGATCTTTTTCTCCTAAATATTCCTCCTTGGAATATTAGCTGGAAAACAGATTTTCTGTCAAGATGGTTGTCTAATCTGCTACTAACAACTCCGGACATAATCCTGTTTACGACATTGCCATTGGTGACAATGGAAAACCGCCCCCACATCCACCTCCAAACTGAGGTCAGGATGATTGAAAGGACACAGTTCAGCAAAATACTTAGAAGCCTAACCTCAAACATATGTTTATGTCTTATGGGTGTGTGTCCTCACTGAATGAGGATGTAAGGACAGAATACCCAGAACTCCCGTTTCTCCCTCGGAAAGCATATCCAGAACTCCCGTTTCTCCCTCAGAAAGCACTCGGGATGTCATTATTGCTGCAGTCAGAGACATGATCTAAGGGCAGTGCCAGATAGATTAAGGCTGATGGCCAAACATCAACACACTACAACTTCACTGATTTTGTTTGTAAACATACTTACAACACTTGCTGAACCACTGATGCTCAATCATTTTATTCCATCAGCCAGAATGAAATGAGACCCAGGTATATGAATGACTGGGATCTCTTACACACACATGCAAGGGAGAGTGGCAGACACAGGCACTGCAGAGCCAGGCCAAACTGGCAGAAATCAATGAACAACAAACAGGAAGAACAAGATCAAGCAGTGGAAGAACAGATCAGCTATGACCAGGAAAGGTTTGCACTCCAGTTGATGTGCAATACAAAGAATTCCAAGACTGCATTTCAGCTTAGATGAATTACTCAACAAGAAAACACGTATACACATTCTTTGTTTTCAAAAAGCTTAACTCAAGAGGTAATTTAAGTTACATAAAATGTAAAATACTTCCTTAATAAAAAAAACCTGGGACATTGATTAAAGCAAGCCCTTTACATATCCAAAAGCAGCAATTTTGATTGAAATCTCGTATTCTCAATCTTTACTAAATAATTGCTGCCTTCATGAATAAAGAAAACTGTTATCCAGCCAGCATATTATTGGGGCATAGGTATCTATCCTAAACTCCCATATGCCATATCAAAACTTCATACAACTTTGTGTTCTCAAAAATTCAATGCAATTAAAAAATTAATCAAAATGTAATTCTATGCTTTAGACTTTGCACTACCATCTAGCTTACCCAAGATGATTCTGTGATTTTAAAAAGTTAATTTTTATTCATTTAACCGAAAGTAAAAAAACAATACTAGAAAGATTTAGATGTCAAGTGATGTCTCCCATTTAACAACGGGCAAAGTTTGGCCCTAGTAGGAACCACATGAACCTCCTAATGCTGCCTCAGCAATGCACTTGGTTATAGCACAAACTCAAGAACAAGAGCAAAAAAAGCATACTCTTCCTATGATTGGACTAACTGGGTTTTAAACATCCTTAAATCAAAACTGTCAGCAAGATTTCATGACTTCCAGCCAACTACAACCACAGTAACATCCTCTCACTTCAAAAGAGCACCTACTGCACAGCAACAATTTTGGAGAGTATTACATTTACACTCAGTGACTGAGACATTACAAGAATCATCTTATATTGCATTTCGAGTCACTCAAGTGCCTGCAAATCTTGTGTGAAACCAATGCAGAAACAGCCTCCATGGAAAACTCAGCATCACATTTACACATTTTAAGACTTCAAAACAAGGTTCACATGGGACCTGAGCTCACAAAAGCATTCCGCAAAGCCTGTGCACAGAGGTGGGTACGTTTAACAGCATTTTTGAATGCAGCCAGTTAACTAGAATTATTTTAGGTTTCTCTCTAACTGGTCACTTGTGTCACATAATAGTAGATTAATGAAAACTGTATTCATTTCCAGGCATTTACACTAACAGGAATGATTATTAAATTAAGGGTCCCCTGACATTTCCATTACAAAACTATTTTTTGAGGATTTATATGTTAGCTATAATAATATATTTTTAGCTGAAAATCGATATGAAAGGTCTCAGTTATGCATTATTCAGTAAATGTTCCCACACCTTTGAAAAGGCTGCTTTCAAAATTAAGAAAAGAGAGTAATTTTACCTCATTTTCCTATTTATTGTGGTTGTTGAGCATTTTATCTTGAGCACCCTAAGGTAGCATTTGCTATAAGATACAAACATTACACTGTTAATTCTATTATGGATGGACTTCCTACAAGTATCTTGCATCACAAAACGTCAGTGAAAAAGAGCAAGTGGACAGTAAAACAGACTGAACAGTCACATAAGTTTTAGGAAGATTTCAGGCTGATTAAAAGACTTCTTTGGTCATTTCTAGACTTACATGATTAGAGAAATTATGGAATTAGTAGCAAAATGCTCCTTTTAATTTGTAAATGACATGCACATTTGTTTAATCATATTTCCTTCTTCCCTGCATATTATCTAAAAGAATAAATCATTTCCTAATAAGAAATAATGAAACAGTGACACTCCTAAATTATTTAATTTATAAATTCAATCTACTGGACTCTCAAACTGGTTTTTTTTCCACTTAAATTTTATGCCTCCTTTGGTGCACATCTTGTCAAACATGGATTAACACTCTTATTCTGACACACCTCAGAGAGCCAGCAGAGTCTATTGGGTCATCAGTCCTTGGGAGAGGAAAAAAAATCCACAATTCTCTATAAGTCCTTTAGAACTGCAGGGTCTATTAACTCAAAAATAGACTTATAAAAGAAACAAATAGTAATTAGACAGTGGGCCATAACAATTTCTGGACTACTCGGTAATAACTGTAATGCAAATGACAATACATTCACCCTTACTGACCAAAAGGAATTAACAATATTTCACTGCTTTCACTGTGGTTGCAATAATGTACCCTTTTTTTTAAAAACAATATACATTTTTAAAGATCTATACAGAAAATTTAAAAAGTCTGAGCACTAATTTTACTCAGTTAAGCAGAAAGAATCTCTTCAAATTATTAAAAAACAATTCAAACTTTCATGGAAATAAAATTTAATCAATTTACGACAGAAATTAGGATCAGATTTTCCAAAGGCTTCTGCATCCATGGCAGTGAATGGTTCTTAAAAAGCCTTCAGTATCTTTTCCAGTATTTAATTACTACATTTTAATAGCTGGTTCTCACCGAGAAATAGATGCCTGCAATTCCTTGAAAGCAACAGGAACTTCTGGATACTTCACAGCCGTATGTAATACAAGAAGTAGAGTGAGAAAGACTTCTGAAATCTAAATCACAAGTCACCATTCTGAGAAATCCCAAATATATGAATATGAATATCCACATGCATTTCTGGAAGAGATCTTCTCATCTCAGTTGGGTTTAGCATGACCTTTACCTAACTCTACACCTTACAGCAACTTCTCTCCAAGGCTGTATCTAAAAATAAACAACAGTTAGAGCATCTTGCACATTAGGGCCTTTTGCCCTATGTCAATTGAAACCAACTTTTCAAGGAAATTGTGATGACTAATCTCTGAAAATACTACATTCACAAGTTTCTGCCATTTTGATGATTTCGTTTCCCAGTTCACAAAGATCTGTACAGCACATCTATTCAGGAAGGAACTGCTCTAGGTGAGCAGGCATGTTGTTCCTACTGAAGCCCATTCAGACAGGTTGACAGTATTTAAATTTCATGCAAATACAGACAAAACCAGTGTGCTCAGGTCATGTCTAACGTAACAAAGTCATGGCTACTGTGATTCAAAAACATTTCCAGTGACAGACAAGACAAAGGATGTGTTGTCAGCCTTTCATAGGTTGATTCATGACATACAAGGCCTGTTTTCCTGGTCCTCTGACATCCAAATACTTCCACTCCCAAGCACTACGGGCTAACAAGTCATCTAGAGTGGAGGTTCACTACAGCTAGGCTGCTCTGCAGCAAGGGATGCAAAATCCATGGCCATGGAAAAGAGATATTCGAGACAAGAGCAGTAATAAGGACACTCAACTGTGAAGGAAAATTCTGGGGTTTAATCCATTGTTGTAGAGTTGTTTGGTTAATAGAAATGCTTGTTCATTAAAGAAGAAAATAAAGAAGAAACAGTCCAGAAAGCAGACACTGGAACCAGGACTTTCCACTTCAAATAGCTGGATTTTTTTACTAATGCTTTCATTACAGTAATTTAAT
Organism: Callaeas wilsoni; assembly: GCA_013398955.1. Classification (NCBI taxonomy): domain Eukaryota; kingdom Metazoa; phylum Chordata; class Aves; order Passeriformes; family Callaeidae; genus Callaeas; species Callaeas wilsoni. The sequence continues at coordinate 150,661 of VWPU01016803.1, forward strand.
ATACTGTTCCTGTCCAAGGCCAAGCTTTCTGTAAATTTCTTCTACTTGTTCAAAATTTATAAAGCTGAGTTTGTCTTTCAGCACAATCACAAAGAATCAGTGGTTTTTATATAGGAAAAATCAGAGGAAATACTCAGAAGTGACATATCTACTATAACAGCTCACACTTGAATTGCAAAATGCATCTCTCAGAAGGGTTGCTTTTCTCTCTACACAGTTAAGTTCTTATTGCTTGAAAACTAACAAATGAATCCCTCTGTCAGTATTTACAGAATAAAAATTAACAGGCCTTAGCTTTGATGGAGATATGCAAAAAGAAGCTCAAGATAGACAGAAATCGCATAGCCCCCTTGTTCTTTTAAGTCTGGGGACAGGAGAAGGGCTCACACTCTCAATGCTTTATCTGGCCTGTGATAAATTACATTGAACATGATCTGCATATTCTGTATTCAGTTGCATACATGTCAATTTCCTGAATATTAAATGTCTTCATATTTAGAAGAGAACTTCTAGTTTTTATTGGGAATTAATCATACCCTTATTTGCAAAACTCATACAAAAATGTCATATGCAGTTGGTGTGATTCCAAGTCTTGGGAGGATCTTTGCATTGTTCAACTAATTTGTAAATACTTAGCCAGAAAATTTACATGCAAAGATTTTTGTAGGGAAAAGCTATGAAGTGAGAGCACTGCTACTTCACAACCTGGCCTTCAGACAGGCAACACTGAAACTGTAAATATGCCCCTATGTCACTATTCCTCCAGGGCTTGTGCTGTCCTGGCTGTTATCCATCCACTGTACACAGCATCTCTGTCAAGAAATGGGAGCAGGGTGTACAGTAAAGTACAAAGGCTGATTCTGTCCTGGTTTTCTTTTTGCAAACCCACAATTGATAACCTTTGTCAATGTCTACAATTCATATGTAATTATACACAGGTACAGACAGATTGCATCCACTCACAGTAGCAAATTTTTCAGTTTTAATAACTCCAGACATTTGACTATTTCTGAAGTTATCATCTCTAAAGACAAAGAAGATGCCATCTTCCATGTCTTAAAAGGGGCCTTACAAAAATTACCTTGTGGATGAGCACCATCCTTTGAAATGAAGGGACTGAACCTTGCTTACTTAATTCTTACAAGCACTAGCAAAGAACTATAGCATTAACCACTAAAAGTCTACTAGGAATCTGGATTACTTCTAGAAAAAACTAATTATTACTACACAAGACTGTACTTCAACATGATTGAATACTAAAGGTTCTATTATAAACCTTGCAGAGGGTTGCATGATGTATGAGGAAAAAAAGGGAGGGAGGAATAATAAGGATTTAGTCATGATGCACTGACAGACTTTAGAGTCACTAAGGAGCACAAATACAACCACTGGAACAGCTTAAACTTGTAACAAGTTTGTAGAGTACAACATAAAAATCTTTTATTCTACTACACGGCTCATCTATAAAGATTTTATGTGATTTTCAATAGAGGAGTTATGAAATAAAGCAGCCTATAGCAGGAGCTAACAAGTACACTTCACGTTCATTCCCATGCATTAACACCAAGACACTGCCCATAAAATATATTAAAGATAAATTTATCTTTTTTTCTGTGGCAAGAGCCAAAACACTTCAATATGTCTGGATCAAGGCTTTCGTAAAGGAAAAAACAAAAAAAATCAGAAGACAATAATTATTAATTTAGTAGGACAAATCACCTTCAAGGCAATCTCTTTAAATTACTATCAACCATCCCCTGGTCTGCACAAGGGAGGGATCACTTTGAAAAATCACCTCCGCCAACCAAACAAGAAGATTTTTCTACTGATTTAAGTCTTGCAACACTGTAGCACACTGAAAGTGCAATACAATTAACAAACCATTTATATTGACCTTAAAGAAAAATGAGAATTACGTCACACTTCTAGAGATGTATAACATAGATACACATAATATATATAAATATACATAATAATTTATTACTTATGAACTGTCTTACAAAAGTAGTTACAAACTCACTATATTCCTGCATATATATATTCTAGATGAATCTTTTCGTGCTGTGGCTACATATATTCTAGCAAAACCAGCATGAAAACTTCAATCCACATGTGGAGTATAAATACGAACTCACTTTGGTCCTCAAGAGTAAGTATTTTATTTGGACATAAGAGCTCTTACTTATTTTTACATACCTTTAAGCTAAGAAAGGAAAATGCCTGAATTAAAGACATGAGTAACAAAAAATGAAAAACCATACTAATGTAATTTACTTCCGTTAAAAAATGTCTTGTGATGTTATTCCACACAGTAACTGAAGGAAAAGGTGAAACAAGGTTTTCAGTAAAAAGAAGTTCTCGCTTTTAAGATATCTATCACCTGCTCTGCATTACAGAAGCGTCTGTAGACACATTTCAGTATGAGTCAGTAGTGTATAAGCACAATAATTTGACACGAGCCAAATTCAAACTGTCTGCTGAGAAATGCAGTTTTATGTGAAGCAACATATGCATTTATGACCCAGAGAAAATAATAAAACCAACAGTCTCTGGCAGCAGAAGCATTTAGCGACGCAGCACCTTCTCAATATTCCAATATTTCATTTTCAATGCATTTTCAGCAATGATCTCTCCTTTTTCTCTCTATAGAATACGTGCAGAAACGTAAACAACTAGAAAGGATTAACAAAAGAAGATATTGCTGACAGAAACCATTGTCATGACCGTTTTCCTTACCTCTTTCTAGATCACTGTATATAGGAAAATTTTTCCTGTTTTCATTTTGCTCTATCAGGACTTTTCCATTAAGTCTTGGGGTTTGGAACAGGTCCACCCTATTTCCTTACCACTTAATCCCCATTTCTTTTCATATCACAAGCCATCTCTTCACTTTACACACATAAAGATAATTGCTACTACTTGAGAGGCAGCAACACAGCTCCTGTTGTTTTCATTATCTAAACCTATTTCACAATCTAAACCCTGAGTTTTTTTAATGTCCCCTACTGAAAATACCTCAAGAAAAAGGAGAGATTTTAAGAAAACAAGTAGTGGGTTTCCATTATCAAGAGCAACTCAAAATCAGAGGTCTGCCAGCAAATTACAGCTATGCCTGCACATTTCTGAGAATATTCTGATTTATGAGTATTATACTTATTGTTTTGTGCCACTCTGGCATACTCAAACACAGAAGTGAAATATTAAAAAAAAAAAAAAAGCTTTTCTTTTTAGAGCTTTGAAACTATTAGGCTCTGCTATGTAAAACTTGGCACACACTAAGAAGTAAACCTTTTCCTGATAGACGGTAACAGCTCCTTTGTTTCTCCAACTCCCACTGGATGGAAGGATTATGCTCTCAATCAAAGGTAATGGCTCCCATTCAAACAAACCAATCCATCGTTTCTAACTCCACACACACTATTGACTTCATGTGTCAAAACCTGCGCACTAAGCAAGCAAATACTAGGAATTAAACAAACAGTTCAGATTCCTCTCTGCAGACCCCAATGATCCACAGGGTGAATAGTTATATTTAATTACATATACAATCCATTACCTCAAAAAGCATATATTTCCTGACTAAAATCTGAAGCTACAGAATATTTCTCTCCCTTTTCAAGACATTCTGTACTAGAATCCCAGAATAGCTACAGACCAAGGGGGGGAAAAAAAAGGAAAAAAAAGGAAGAAAATGTTGACCTATTTAATAGGGAATAAGCCAATAAGCCAAGACATTGAAAACTAACACATGACCAACATTATCCATAGAAATCCTCATGTCTTATCTAGATAGATCAAATGCACGACATGTTACACAGAATCTTCAGGGGTGTCTAGGGAAGAAAATTTATTTCTGTACTTAATGAACCTGTACCAATTTTTACAAAGAGTTTATGAGGGAATAGTTGGGAGAAAAAGGGAGAAAATTAGAATGGAGAATAGTCTTCATTGCTACATTGTCAAGGAGTCTACTCCAAAAATTAACTGAGAGGAAAATGTGGAAATGTGACATCCCAGCTGGCACTGCTTATTAAAAAAAAAAAAAAAAAAAAAAAAGATCCTATTAAGCGATTAAGTTTCTGAAGATATTGTTTTTACAATGAATGGTTTGTATTAAAGAAAAGGAAGCTAAGAAGAAAATTCAAGTACAGGAAGAAATACCTGGAAACTGTCTTGAGAACATTGCATTAGCCTCATTGCAACACAGCTAATCTTACATAACATAAAATTCATTAGCCCAGGAAAATCATTTTTTTAGCCTTCACAAATCTCCATCTTCGCTCTCCATTGTTACCTGAATAAGAGAAACCCTAAGAAAATCTATAGTTTAACTAGAATAAAGGATACACTCAACAATATTGCAGGACCTGGTCCAGAGAGGTGAGTGGAATTAGCCATAATCATTACTGTATCACATAAAATACCTGCTGTATATTTTTTCTTTGCAGAATACAAAGAAATTAGTCCAAATAGTCATGATATTTGTTGAAAACCACATACACTTGAAGTTCTCACTTTTCTCATGTGCATTCAGTGCATTCCCCAGAGCTAGAACAAATTATGTTCACAAGTACCAGTACTTTGAAACCATTTCTGTAAACTCAGATAAATGCTAGTTCAAGTTTCTGACTACGCAAGGTAAACAGCTTACACTTTCAGCTCTGTTGCATAAAAGAAATAATTGTAAGGCACTTGTAAAGCCTAACACACTCTGAGTTTTTTATCACCCCTTTAAGAATTCGAAGTCAACAATAACATTCTTTAACATCCTTAACGTACTTTTACTTTCTATAACAAGTCTAAATTATCCTGTTCAACAAAGTGAAAATTTCATCATTTACATCATGACACTGGAGTGACATAAACATTTGGCCTGCAGAGTGGCACAAGTTTATATGGCAGATGCAATATATCAAGACTGAAAAAGAAATGCAATTTTAAAATAAGTTAACATTAAAACTAATAGAAATTATCTCAAGCTAAATAACTATGATTATTTAGCCTTTCTCCCAAGGCAGACGTTTGATCCCATTAATGTTAGTACAGAAGTCCAGGCAATGATCTGTCTTTATCTAAAGTCAGTAATGTTTGCCATGACTACAAACAAAGTTACAGCAAGGCCATGCTTAGAAAAAATAGGTCCATCAATCCAAAAGACTCTTTCTGTGTCTCTTGTTATCTCAGAAGGCTTTGCATCAACTAGCATTCCATGGTATTCTTCCTGGTTTCTACTCCAAATTTTGGTGAATTTGCAAGCAAAAAAGCCAAGGCCTTGCATACCAAATATTTTGTTATTTCCTTGTATGTCTCTCTCCTCATTCATTTCAGGTTATATTCAGGGTATATTAGGACTTGCTATGTTATACAGACCATTGTAAAATCGAGTGTTACATTTTGCAATTAAGCAGATTATAATCTTGGTTTGGAATCTCTTTTGAAACTGTAAATGAAAAAAAAATGTCACATGATTGCCTGGGTTTAAGAAATAGGTGGCTTCTTAGAGTAAAATAAGCCCAGAGCTTAAATGCTTTAGGCAAATTAGTAGGACAACATTGTGAACACAGTACCTCCTCTGAGTTCTGCAGACAGTCTGAAAATACTTTTTTTCAGAAAGGTCAAACATTTCATTATAGAAACACAATAAATTGACTACAGAATACTAAAACTAATGCTTCCTTATATAGTTATGCTATAAGTGTCTGATCACAGTATTCTGATATGTTACCACCTTTGAGACCAAGTGTCTAGAAACCATTTAAAGAAACAAAAAGATTCACAAGAATTTTTACAATTTTTTCATGAGAACCTTCCAGTTCTGAAGGGATGAGAGGATATAAAACTGACCTGGTAGACTGCAGTCTCAGCAAGGAATCCTCATCGTTCCCTCACTGCTCAGAGGTGTCTAAGAAATAACTCTATATCCCCATTTCTCCTACCCACAGTTCTCTTAATGAAAAGCAAGTGGTTTAAAATACAATGCACTTTTCTTCCTCTGCACTTAAAGCTCCTGAAGGTAGAACACTAGATAACACATTTAGTGATACGAAGTTTGGCAGCCCCTTTTAGCCACTTAGAAATTTTCCAGAAGACAAAATTATTCAGGTTTTTTCCTGGTATCTTGAAAAAGAGCAACATCAAGCTCTCTGTCACCAGCACCTCCCTGTCTCACAGTAAAATCACCTGTAATGTTATCCTCAAATTAGGCCAAGGGCTTTATTTTACATTATGAAAAAACTCCTGTACATCACACAAGTCACTCAGTTTGAGAACAAATGCTTGCCAATTCATTCACTGCAACATCTCTGAGAACCCGAGCATGACAATGAGGAATTAAATATTTTAGTAGTACAATGACATTAAAACAACTTATAACTTTCTAGATGTTCTTTTCAAATGCATGATTACAGCTACAGCAATAGCCCTAAAATCACATTTGTATTTAGAAAGATGTTTACTGGAAATCTCTTCAAGAAAAATGGAAAGTTTGCTTCAAACAACAAACTTCCATTCACAAATACTTGACAAAACCACATTTATTTGCATCACTTTTGTATCATGTACTACTATGTGTCAGTGTCTTTTGTCGTTCTTGTATAAGCCTCTATGAGTGTTAGGCCAAATTCTGTGTCCTTAACTAATTAACATGCATATTAAGATAAAAACTTCAAAACTTGACCTCAAACATTTCCAAATAATAAAAGTGAATGTTAGTAAAGTTTCATCTAAGTCAAGAACAGCTTCTTCTAAAGTATGAATCAGACTTGTCCAATTTTCTCCACACCTCACTAGTCTCCCCCGTGATGAAAGTGAAACATAGACAGTGTCATGTTACTACATTCTGAACAAGTTCAGTATTTGAGCACAGTCAGCTCCAAGTATTTAGGTATGAGAGATGAACATCTTGGAAAAATTAAACTTCTAAAACCGTCAACTCATTCATCACCATCCAAAACAATGTCAGGCTAGGAAAAAAAAAAAGGTAAGTTTTGAACACACACAGAGTAAAAACTTCTTTTTTTGTTTTTAATCGAAAGTGCACTGCTAAGAGACGACTGCGATTTCGGATTTTTTTTTTTTTTTAAGAAGGCACAGAGGAATGACATCAGGAAGAGCACTGAATGGGGTGAGAGGCGCGGGGGCCGCGCCAGGCGCGGGCGCTGCGCGCGGGGTGAGCGCGGCGCGGCGGA